>JAFEMH010002200.1:0-366155 GCA_022495995.1 Adenophora triphylla var. japonica
TGAACCAGAGAGAGAGAGAGAAAATCCTCCATTGTTAACCAAAATCAACAATTTTTTTGCTTGAATTGCTTGCCATGGCCGAAGGATCTCGAAGGAGTCAGTCGTCAACGCAGCCAAGAAGTGGTCGAGCAACGGATGGAGCTTCAAAGAAATTGGATTTCGTTCGTTCCATCTTTCGAAGAACCCGGATGTCTTGTATCCGAATCCTGAGGAGGTGCACAATCGTCGCTCTATGAACGTCTTGGGGAGGTAAGAAACTGCTCCGTTTTGATTCCCTCGTCAATTTTTGAATGCTAGAACTAGGTTTTAGTTTTTCGCATTTTTGAATTTTTTTGTTATTTTTTTATGCCTTTTTGTGAAATTCTTGATGAATTGTTGAAAATGGACATGTAAAAATTGTGGGTATGTGTATTTTGTGCAGAAATGTGTAGATTAGCTTTTATTTGTGAAAATAAAGTGCTTCTCTAATGAAATGCATGCTTTGGTGTTTTGTACCGTATGCTATTTATGTATGTACATTATGAGAAAAATTATCGTGTAGTGATAATTTTTGTGAAAAAATGTGACATGTGCCGTGTTTTGTGACGGGTTTTGTCTGAAAGTGTGTACCGTGTAGGGACGGATTTTTTTTTTTGAAAAATGTGTTATGCATATGTGTCGTGCCGTGTGTGCCTTGGTTTTGGGTGACGGACTTTGTGGGGAAAATATGTGCAATATGTGCCGTGTTTTTGTGACGGGTTATATGTGCCTTTGCCGTGTTGGGACGGACTTTTTTTTTTTTTGAAAATGTGTCGGGTAGGGCTTAATCCCCTTTTTTTTTTCTTTTGAGAAAATGTGTACAGTGTGTGCCGTGGTTTTTGTGACGGATCGCATGGGAAAAATTATATGGATAATGTATGTGAAAATTATGTGCAATATGTGCCGTGTTTTGTGACGGGTTATATGTGAAAAATATGTGCAATGTGTGCCGTGGTTTTGTGACGGGTTATTTTCTATGGCTTTCCGTGTTGGGACGGACTTTTGTGCCTTTTTGTTTTATATTAAGTAATCGTGATTGACGTACCTTTGCCGTGTTTACTCCGCAGGATGCGGGGCTTATGGCCGGGAAGGCCAAGAGGATGAAGACTCTGTGGATCGCTCGAGGCCGTTGTTGAGCCGTGGCAATGATGCCCGATATTTCCGTGGATGGTAGGCCGAGTCCCGTGAGGCCGGTTTACGCTTCCGGCCCGGGGGTGTTCGTCGAGAACCCGGCCGGAGTTTCTGATACGAGGAAGAACAAGAGCGTCTTCCTTGGCCTTTCGAGTATTGGTGGGATACCACCCACACCTTCCATCTCGAGCCGGGAGAGGTGACGGTGACGCCGACCGACTTTGCTGCGATCACCGGGCTTTCCTTCAAAGGAGGGCCGGTACGGTGGAGAGATATGATCTCCGATGATGTGTTGACCGAGCCGCCGGGCTTTGAGCCTCGCCCTCGCAGGGCCCGGGGCATGTTGTATAGCGACGTGGAGCCGAAGATCACGGCCAGCATTGGGGCCTATGTTCCTGGGTACCGGCCAGTGATCAGCGGAGCAGCTGGCGCGCTCCTTTTTGTGGTATGCACCGTCCGAGACTTTGTTCTCGAACCACGCGACCGCGGCTCCCTTTGCTCTGGGAGAGCTTGATTGATCTCGGATAGGAGTCTGTGATATCGCTTGGGGCGAGGCGGTGCTTCGCCGAGCCTCTACTTCTCCTTGGACCGGTTTAGCTCTGGTGTGGCCGCCGTCGTCCTGTTTTGACTTTGCTTGAGGTATGAGTTTATTGCTGTTTTGATTTAGCAACTTGTCGTTTCTCCGTTTTCTTTTGCACCGAGCCTCTCTCGTTTTTGTCACAGTGTGGTTCTATGAGGTTTTTCCAGCCTCCCGTGGGATAGAGATCCTGGGCCGTTGCCGCGCATCCCGCTATGCCGGGCCGGGCTCGCACGGCGAGGAAGAGGAGGACCAAAGCAGGGAAGCTCACCATCGCCACGGGATGTGCAGGAGCTGTCCGGAGAGGGGTAGCCCTGAGGGGTTCGTTTTGTTCCCGTGGGCTCTGGTATGAGGGGGATGAGTTTGAGGGGGCTCCCGAGGTGACAAGCCAGCCGAAGATGCCGCGGGGCTCGACCCGCGATGTTATGTATCCTGGGAGCGGGTCTTCCGGGCAAAGATGGCCCTGTGCTTCCCGTGGCTCCGAGGGACCCTCCCTTTGGGATGCTTGATTCCCGGGACATGGATGTGCTTGACTTTGAGAGGTACCTTGGCGGTGTGGGCGCCGAGGAGTTCATTTTGTATGGAGAGGAGTACGGGGCCTTCGTGAGGAGGAAGCTGAGGACGCCGCAGGTACTGGCGAGGGAGAGAGAGGCGGGCCCGCAGGCTCCCCCAGAGGTTCCGATGTCGGGACCGGATTTCACGTATGTCCGGGGGGACGGATCGAGGAGGAGGGTGTCTCAGACTGCCTCCCGAGCAGCTCCCGCCGCATACAGAGCGGATCCCGATAGATCGGTGAGTGTGCCGACTCTTTTCCATCTTGGCATCTTTTCGTATTTTTCTCTTTTTGTTGTCGAGTATAACCGTATTGCCGAGCGTTTCCTTGGCCGCTTGTTGGTGCAGTCCCGGGAGAGCCTATGATATGCCGACTCGCCGTTACGTGGCGAAGAGGTCGTTTGCGAAGAAGATGGCGTCGAAGATATCTTGCCGGTCTTCGCGACGCGTGCCGGCGTACGAGCCTATGCCTTCGAGGCATTCTGTAGACGTTCCTCCGCCTAGAGCCGAGCCGGAGCCGCAGCAGGAGGGACCTTCGAGGGGCGGCATAGCATGGATGCCGGGACATCTTCTGGAGCTCCGGGGCAGCAGCCCTTTATCGCTCTTCCCTCCTCGCAGATGCACAGTGGCGAGGGTTCGTCGAGCCTTCCTTCTTCGATCCTTTCGCCGGATTTGATCCTTCGGATTATTTTGAGTGGCAGCCTCCTGGGGGCTCGGTATTCTGATGACGAGGACGTGGCGGGCGAGTTCACAGGGATGCCCGACTTCTCTCTGGAGGACCTCGGCGAGGATGATGATGATGCTGAAGAGTCGGATTAGGGTCCATTTGCTTTCCCTCTTTCCATATCTTCTTTTTTTTTTTTTGTTTAGCAAATGTACATTTGATATTCCCGTAATAAAACACTCATATTTGCACGGCAAACAAA
This sequence comes from Adenophora triphylla var. japonica, assembly GCA_022495995.1. Taxonomy (NCBI): domain Eukaryota; kingdom Viridiplantae; phylum Streptophyta; class Magnoliopsida; order Asterales; family Campanulaceae; genus Adenophora; species Adenophora triphylla. The sequence goes on from JAFEMH010002200.1 coordinate 3,205, forward strand.
GATTTTATTTTAAGATGTAATGTCATTTTTGTGATTCCCGGATTTGTCCTAGAAATGGTTGCTATTATTATTTTATATTTTGTGCATGCCACGTGAGCCGAGAGTGCGTTTGTGGGTAGTGTATGTTTGCCGGGAATGGCTTTGGCCGTTGTTTGGGCGCTTTGGAGCAAGGTCCCGCCGAGGACAAATGGTTGTTGTACCGTTTGTCGGGAAATGGGTTCTTTTGCAAGGAGGTCCGTACGGACATACTTAGCATGCAAAGAGGTCCGTACGACCAACCTTGCTTTTGGGAAGGACATAAATGCTTTCCAAAGGTCCGGGTTCTTCCCCATTTCCCCATTTGCACCATTTTCGAGCTTTCTTCCCCATTTTCTCTAGGAACCTCCATTTTTGCCATGGATTCTTCGTACGTCCCTAGAATTTTGCCGAGGCTTTCGCAGAGAGGCAAGCACACTTCCTTGAGCACTTGAAAACGTGGATGCGGCGCCGTATGAGGCATCGTAGACGGGCTTTCGAGGTAAGGTTTCGTCTTTGCTCGATTTGGTCTTTTAAGGAGTTGGTTCCCGATTGGGATTTGCTGCGGGCCGCCGCGAAGTTCCTCGGGATGTTAGGAGGCACGTGTACCGTTTCTCCTACAATGAAATGGTGCCCACTTTTGAGGATTTTCGGGCTTTGATTGGAGGACCGGAGGTGGAGGCCATCTCGCTTCCTTTGATTGGTGGTGCCGCGGTGAGCGTGAAGCTTGCAGTGCTTTCTTCGTACTTCGTTGGAAGAAGTGTGGCATGATCCTTGATTCGGGTCATATCGACATTTCCGAGCCGCCTGAGCGGTTCATGGTTGATGATGCAGAGTGACGTCTCGGGGATGCATTCGCCTCGCGCGTGATGGCGACGCTTTTCCCGGTCGCCCTCGCATTTGTGATGGCGCTTTGCTAGATGTGGTAGGCACCGCAGAGCCGGAGAGGATATTGTCCCGTTGGTGCCGGGGGAGACTCTTCATGGTATCGACCGTCCGGCGACCGGGGATCGTTTTATGAGAGGGGGAAGCCCCGCTTTGCTCACCTTGTGGCCGCGAGAGAGACTTCGTGCCATGCCCGAGGCTCCGACGTCGTTTAGCCCGTGGTCATTTGCTCGCCGACCTCTTGTGTTGGATATGGATCACCCGCCCGGGAGAGATGGATGGCACAGCCTTGGTACGCATCGATCCGCCGGTGGGTTCCGCACCGGGAGGATCGAGACTAGGAGGATCTTGCAGAAGGGTCCTACGTTGTCGAGTTCCGTGTTTGTCTTGGTCCTCCTTCTATATTCCGTCGCTTGTTTCCCGGCAGCTTGGGATGAAGCAGAGCCTTTGTTGGGCCGGGATGACCTTGCTACCGCGGAGGTAGTTCCTCTTTGTATGGCGCCTTCTGTGTGCCTTCTTGTATTTTCCGAGGGTATGGAAGTATTCCGCTTTCCCTCCCGTGGTACTCCTTAGACGTCTGGGAGAGTGTCGTATTGACGACTCGCACTGGCCCGGTATGAGCAAACAGTGTCAAGGGCTCCCAAGTGGTCTTGGAGAGCAGGCGTGTAGTGATTCTGGGACCCGGCTGCCGTAGTAGCTATTGCCTTAGGAGTGCCGAAGCCTGGTCCGACCCTTTCGATGTGACGGGAGACACTTTGTTTGACTACGAGACTAGAGTTGACCGACCGACAGTGGAGAGGTCCTCTTTGCGTACTCGCAGGAGGAGATCCGAGCCGAAGCACGGCGAATGAAGCCCCGAGAGCTACCGGATTGTTTGACTCTACTGGGAGGACCCCGCATCTCTGACCGAGAGACGCAGAGTTGGTTCACGTGGAGCGAAAGAAGACTCGCTGGGACGAGGGAAGAAAGGAAAGAATGGCGAGGGGACAAGCGCAGATGGCGCGGAATGACCTCCTAGGTATCCATTCATTGCATTGCAAACACATTATTAGTTAAATGTATTAAGTCAGTCTTTTAGCATGTTGTGAACTTGAGAGTAGACCGTGCTTGAACTCATCAAGAAATGTTGTAACCGTTAGTGATTTGTGATTTACTTTTAAAGCTTTGTCGAGACGCAAGATCTCTTGTTTGCCTTTGCTTTCTGTGCACTTTGTCGGCGTCCATCTGACTTTTCTCGTTGCATTTGCATGACCGAAGGGCCCGGGCCATGACGGCAATCCCCTTTGCCGAGGCTTTGTGCTTGGCCGAGAGGTTGAATGCTCCTCTGACAAGTCGTTTTGACGGTCTTTTTCGTAGCTTCCTTGCCTCTTGTCGGCGTCGGGCTCTTGACCTCTTTTTGCAGCCTTCGCTTGAGCTTCTTTTTATTTTTTTTTTTGTGAGCCCTTGCTCGAGCTCTCTTTTTTTTTTTGTTTTTTTTGTGAGCCCTTGCTCGAGCTCTTTTTTTTTTTTTTTTGAAGCGCGTGAGGGCGAAGACAAGCCCCGGCTTGGAAGCGCATATGAGTCGGCCTGCTTGATGCCGAGTGACCCTGATGTCCTTTGATGTTGCCGCCGTCGTTTGACTTGGTCAAGGTGACCGCTGGGGCGTGTTCTTGAAAAGTGCGTAGCTTGATGGAGGTCGGGATTGACATTCAAACTTTTGACTTTTTGTGTATTTTTAGACCGGACCAATTAAGGTTGCCTACGTCTCCTGACTAGAGGGCTCAGTTCCGCGTAGTTCGACACTACATGGAGTGCCAAGAGATGCACAAATGTTCTTCTTCAGCGAAGTATTCGCGAAGTTTGCTTCCGTTGACCGGATTCATGAAGGGATTGCCGCCTAGGTCCGTCGCCTTCATGGCGCCTCCGGAGAAGATCTTTGAACCACGAAAGGGCCGATCCATGTGGGTTCCCATTTTCCCAACGGGTTGGTTCGAGCGGGAGGCTTTTCTTTGAGTACAAGGTCACCTTCCCCGATGTCTCGGATTTGACTTTCTTGTCGAAAGCTCTAGCCATCCCGCTGATAGGCTCCTGACGTGTTCCATGGCCTTTAGTCGTCGCCGTCTAGCGTGAGCCAATTCGTCATGTCGGCCTGAGCCATTCGACTTCGTTGATGTCATTTTCCAGCAAGACTCTGAGTGAGGGAATTTCCAGCTCGACGGGAAGGACCGCTTCCATCCCGTATGTCGTGGCAAATGGGGTTTCTCCCGTGGTCGTTTCCTGACCGATGTGCGGTAGCCCCAAAGTGCAAGGTGCGCCTTCTGCCAATCTCGTCCTGGTGGTCATTTTTCTGATGATCCGTTCGAGGGTTTTGTTTGTCGCCCACGGCGCCGTTTGTTTGTGGCCGGTAGGGAGAAGATTTGTGGCGTGTGATCTTGAATTCACCACAGCCTGTCGAATTCCCCTTCGAAGTGTGAACCATTGTCTCGATATGACCTCATTTGGGATGCCGTATCGGGCAGATGATGTTTTCCTTGAGGAAATGCGCGACCTTCTTGGAGGTGAGTACCTTGTAGACTTCGCTTCGACCCATTTGGTGAAGTAGTCGATGGCTACTAAGATGAACTCGTGACCGTTGCCGCCCGGCGGAGCGATTTTCCCGATGACGCCAATTCCCAAGTGGCAAAGGGCCAAGGTGTAGTCATGCAAGAGAGATCGTGGGGCGGAGGTAGATGATTGAGGTTGGAGAACCGTTGGCACTTGTCGCAGCCTTCGGACAAAGTGGATGCACCGCTCCATGGAGATCCAAGAGTAGCCCATCCCGAGAATGATTTGCATCGTGGCTCGGGCGTTCATGCTGGGGACCGCAAGCCCTATCAGGACTTCTGCTCATGAACTTGTTTGCTTCTTCTTGGCCGATGCAACAGTAGAGTGGCCCATGGTAGCGTTTCTTGTATAGCATGTCCCCGAGGATGACGAAGTGAGAGGCAAGGCGTTTTAGGGCCATGATGCTCTTGGTTTTGACCCCTTCGTGTGTGGGTCTTCCTTGTTCATGAAGGTGGTTTCCCGTTCTTGAGGTATTGGAAGATCCGGTTATACCATGGCTCATTGACGGGCTTAGGTTCTGTTCGATCTCACAACAAGAGGCAGAATTTCCTTTCGTCCGACTTTCAAGGGTTTGATTGCTTTTCCTTCGTGGATTTCCACAAGGGAAGCCAAGGTGGCTAAGGCATCTCGCAAACCCGTTTCGGCCTCTTGGCAAGTAGTGGAAGGTGACCTCTTCGAATTGTGTGATGAGGTCCTCCATGCAGCATGGTATTTTTGCAAGCCCGGGTCTATGGTTTTCCACTTGTTGGAGACTTGGTTGATGATCAAGGCCGAGTCCCCATAAACTTCGAAGTTTCCTGGACATTCCTCTCGAGTGCGGCTTGTAGTCCAAGAAATAAGCAGCTTCATATTCGGCGGCATTGTTGGTTACCTCGAAATTGAGCTTTATAGCAATTGGGGTGTGCTCGTCCCTGGGATCTACCAAGAGCATACCGATGCCGTTTCCTTTTGTTGGCCGCTCCGTCGAAGAACAGCTTGCCATCGATTTTCGCCTTCGATTGCGAAGATTCCCTCGTCCGGAAATTGTGGTTCGGCCTCGAGCCTCGTCTGCTGGGAAATCACCCGCTTGTTCACCCATGGCCCGTCCCTTGATTGACTTTTGGTTTACGTACTTGATGTCAAATTCCGCTAGGAAGAAAGACCATTTGGCGAGCCTCATTGACAGAGATGGTTTGTCGAAGAGGTACTTGACCGGGTCCATTTTGGAAACCAAGTGTACCGTGTGCGACCGCATGTAGTGCCGTAGTTTCCCGACAACCCATACCAGAGCCGCGCAGTTTTCTCGAGGGCCGAGTAATTGAGTTCGCCGCCTTGAAACTTTCGACCGACGAAGTAGATGGCGTTTCGACCCGTGACTCCTTCTTTTCTTGACAGAGCATGGCTCCAACCGCGGTGCCTGGCCACGCTTAGGTATAGCAACAAAGGGCTTTTCCTCGTGGGGAGGACAGAGAATCTGAGGACTCACAAGGTATGCTTTTATTTTTTCAAAGGCATCTTGGCATTCTCGAGTTCCATTCGATGTCGGCGTTCTTCTTCATCGCTTGAAGATTGGCTCGCACATAGAGGTCAATTGGTCGACGGCGACCGATATATCACAGCGGCCCATGAAGCTTTTCACCTCTCGTCCGAGTTTGCGGTGGTCTCATTTCGATGATAGCCTTGATCTTTGAGGATCAACCTCGATGCCTCTCTCGGTGACTACGTATCCCAAAACCTTGCCTCGCTAACCCCAAATGTGCATTTGGCGTGGTTAAGCCTCATTGAGTGTTTTCTGAGGCGATTCAAGAATTTTCTCAGTGTCCGTGAGGTGTTGTCCATCCGATCCCTTTGAGTGAACGATCATGTCATCGACGTACACTTCGATCTCTTTGTGGATCATATCGTGGAAGAGGGCGGTTGCCGCCCGTCTGGGTAGGTAGCCCCAGTTCTTTAGTCCGAACGGCATTACAGTAGCAAGAGGTTCCCTGTGGGGTTGTGAAAGCCGTCTTTTCTTGGTCTTCTTCGGCCATCTTGATTTGATTGTAGCCGGCAAAACCGTCCACGAAGGACTTGACTTCGAAATTGGTCAGAGTGTCTACCAACATGTCGATGTTGGGTAGTGGAAAATCGTCCTTGGGACTTGCTTTGTTGAGATCTCTAAGTCCACGCAACAGCCGTACTTTTCCATTGGCCTCGTGACCGTGACGATATTGGAGAGCCAAGGGGTACTCGATCACCCCGATGAAGCCGACGCGGAGCATTTTTTCGATCTCCTCTTTGACTTGTAAAGACCATTCTCGGCTTGATTCGGCGTAGCTTTTGCTTGATGGGCTTAGCCTCGGGATTCAAGGGAATCCGGTGCTCTACAATGTTAGGATCTAATCCGGCATGTCTCGTAAGACCAAGCGAACACGTCCACGAACTCTTTGAGCAAAGGCAACCAATGCGTCTTGCTCGTGCCGGAAGAAACTTCCGATTTGCGTCTCTTTTGGCTCTTCGCCAGCTCCCAAATTCACTTTGGTTAAAACCTCCTCGGCAGCTGGGCCCGGTTTTTCTCTCGTTTGACAACATGCTTAAAGATGTGCTTAATGTATTGTTCGCTTAATGTGTCTCGCTTCTTTATCAAGTGAATCGTTATTAACTGTTTGTGTGTTAGTTAATTTATCGCTTGTTAAAGATGCAATGAGAGGATACTGAAAGATCGAAGCATTCATTAAGAGCATACGGGAATACATTATTGGCAATGAGTTCGTAATCTTCTCGGCGTGAGGCCATCGATGACTCGAGAGACTCAAATTCAAAGCTAATGGACTCAGGATGAGTTTTGACACTAGACTCTAGGACTCGAGGGGTCGACCAAGTTGTTCGATCATGTCCTTTTGGCCGGGCAGCTGGTCCTGAGAAGGTGGCCCAGCTTATTGAGTGGCAATGAGCTTGATAGGAGATGGGGCTTCAAGGGCTTTATGTCACCGTTCCCGATCATTGCTATCACAGAGTTATCGTAAACAAAATCGATTAGATCTCGGCATCTCGATTTCTTCTTTGAAGAGCAGTGGAGCAAGGCTCGTCCCAAGCATCGTCTCATGAGTCTTTGCTTTTGTCTTGGGCATTACTAGCTCGAATGCACTCGTCCCGCTTGTTGAAGGCAGGAGTGTTGACAGAGAGTTTTTCGAGTTCTTCCGCCAAAGAGGGAGTTTTTCCGAACCAAAATTCATTGTGAATAGTGGTGGTCATGATCCCACAGAGGCGGTGTGTCGAGAAATGCTCTTCGGACGGATTTGGCTTCGAGGCCTCCGAATCTTGCCAGTTCTCACTGGAGCTTGTCCATGGTTGTCGGCCGCCTTGTTTGGCGCCGATCGCCCGTTCCCTTTCTCGGATCTTCTTCCAAGTTGCCGGCCTTCTTTGTGAAGTACTTGGTCATGTCGAAGCCGTAAGGACGAAGATCGGAGATGGCGTGCAAGCCTCTTTGTTATCTCGTGGAGCGTTTTCGTGCAGCTCGCTTGTCCTCCGCAATGTGTTCGGGAGTAGGAGAGTATCCTGTGCCGTGCAGGTATTCTCGTTCTTTGATATTGATGATCCGTTGAGTGCCCCGATGGCGTTTCCCAAACCGAGCCCCGGATGTAGTTCATGTGCTTCATCATTTTCATCGGGAGGGATCTTGTCCCAAATCAAAGGCGTGTCTATGTGGCACACTTGGGCCTTTGGGCTTTCGATGGTGAACCCCGTTAGCATCATGCCATCATCGTCGGTTTGATCTCTAAGACCGGACGCCGTTTGTTTCGGCCCTTTCGTCGACTACGCTATCACCGTAGATGATGGTTAGATCTGTTCCTTGGACGAACTTTACGCACCGATGGAGAGTGGATGCCACCCCATTGATCCGTGTAGCCAAGGGCGTCCCAAAATGGCAAGTGAATGTGATCGGGATGTCGATGACTTGGAAATCCGTCAGACCATTTGTTTTCCAAACCACAGTTCAAGGAGGCTATTCCCAAGACTCGGGCGGGATGTTGAGTCGTATGCCTTGATTGCCCGAGTCGAGGGCTTTAGATCGCTTGCTTTGATCCCTAGCAAATCCATCATTTTGGCCGGAAGGACGTTCATGGATGATCCCCCATCTACCAACACCCGTGGGAGACGACGCCGTCCAATTGAACTGTTATGTAGAGAGGCTCGTTGTGGTCGCCCCAAATTTTGGAAGGTCGAGCTCGCGAAAGTGATGATATTGCCGTAATTGACGTTGCCAATCATCTCGAACCGCTTCATCAGTGTCACCGTGATGGGAACCATGGTCTCGGGCCAGCTTTCTTCCAACTTGAGCTTGTGCGGGTAAGATGAAGTGAGTAAGGACCAGAGCGAGATGTTAGCCCGAGTGCGCTGAGCCGTGTCAAGACAGATCTTCACTGGGTCCAAGGTTTCAAACTTTCGCGTAGGGCCCCTTTTCGCCCGTGGCCTGTGTAATGGCCGGGCCTTTGTCCGTCCGTGGAGGATTCACTGGGATTTGACCGAACGTGTCGAACATTCACCTCGGACTTATGGTTTTGCTTGTCTCTCCCATTTCGTAGCGGAGGAGCCTCGATTGGCGTAAGGCCGATCGCGCATTTCAATTGCTTCACCGTCATAGCCTTTACCGAAGCATCAATAGTGGCTTTGAGATCTTCCCAAGACAGGGGTTGGATTATCTGACCTTCGGGCCTTCGGTGGCGGTGCGAAGCTCGTCCCACTCGATCATGGAGCAGACATTGCCGTGGCCTTGTGCGTAACTAGGCCGGGAGATTTGCCTGAGTAGATGACGTAGTAGTCAAACTTTCCCGAGGGTTCTCCAAGGGTTCCGACTGTGGGATCACCGGATTCGTACCTCTTTTTCAGTTTTTGTTGAGAAGATAGCTTCTTCTTTCGTCGAGGACGGCCCTCGTTCATTGCATCCCGGAATTCCATTTCCACAAGCACCGCACCGCAGACGTCCCACCGTATGTGTTCGTTGTTCGGCGGTGGTACCGGACCTCGTGAGGCCGGATGGGCAAGCTTTCCTCCGGAAGGTCTTGTGGCCTTACGTCATAACCGCATGGCTCGTACGAGGGTAACAGGTTGACTTCCTGGGAGACAATGAGAGATGTTAGAGGCCGTAGGAGCGCCATGACTGGGAAGCCCTGTGTAGTTGGGTGGCTAATGTTCCGAAGTGGTGCATGGCACCTTCGATCCAGCTTGTTGCTCACCTTGACGTTTCTCAATAGCCATGAGGACCTCGCCAAACTTCTTCCAATGTTGGGAAATTTCTTGGGGGTAAGGTCCCGTTCTCATCGTTGTTATCCACCGACTTGGCCATGGGAATTGACTGATTGTCCCGGTGACAGAGCCGGGAAGGAGGTAGGACCTTGCCGTTTTGACACCGGGAGACGGGTTCCTGGTACTCTCGACCACTCTCTCGTTAGCCGGAGGGGGTGACGGGCAAGGTTTAGACACGTGAATGGCCTAACGGGATAAAAGGGGGAAAGCTCACGTGGCATGCGGTTTCCGTTTCTTTTATTTTTGATTTTTTTGTTGTTTTAATTTACTTAAAACATGTTTTCTCGTAATCCTAGGTAGGTTGGAAAAGATTGCTCTTCTTTTCGCAACTATGCTAGATCCCGGGTCACCGGAGACCATCTCGTGCGGCTATAAGCCCCTCGTTTTGCACCCGTATTTCGACATCCCAGGTGGACAAAGTGCGAGGGTCCTATAGTGCAAGCGGTTTCCACCGGCCTAAAAGAAAAATCGAACCTAAGGACCGAGCTCGTCATGTTCGTTTTGATGCGTTAGCCATGTGAATAGTGAACCGAGCCGCCACTAAGTCAAGATCGTGTCAAGAGTTCGGCATGACCTTCTCTTGCTTGCTTGCGCAAGGGATCCGTGACGTTAGGCGTTGGCCGGGTCATATTGTCATGGCCGACGTATCAAAGGCGTGATGACATGGTGTCATGCGAGCATGGATGTATATCCGGACGGAACATCGTCTGGTGTAGCTTCGAAATCAAGATCGTGTCAAGATTTTAGCATGACCTTTCATCGCTTTGCTTGCGCAAGGGATCTTGAGTTCCGAGCCTTGACTCAGTAAAATGGCCAGCATGGTATATGTATCCAGCCGTATGACACCTGGGACCGGGTAAAACCAACCGAGTCCGGACAGAGTGTGACTCAAGACTCAAACGTGTGGTTGACGCTTGGCTAGGATGGGATGTTTGGAATGATCCCGTGCGCGTCCAAGAGGCCTAGGAAGACCTAACGGATCGCAACCGAGACCACTCCGGGTTAAGGGTTGTAGTGTGCAGCCGTATCCGAGGCAAAGCAGGCGTAGCGTGCGGTGTAACCGAGGCAAAGAAGCCAGGAGTAGTGTGCGGTGTAACCGAGGCAAGAAGGCGCGTAGTGTGCGGTCTCTAAAATTCTTTTTCCGAGTAAAACAAGTTTTTGAAGAATTTTAAATGTATGCACGTATGTATATTGATGCATTTTTTTTTGTATTTTTTTTTTTTTTGTAAAATAAAAACGAAGCACGTGCACACACACACAACAGTTAAAAGAAGGGGTAAAATGAAAGTTTGACCCTCATCATCGTTTTAAAAATCCTTTGTTTTGTTTAAAAAGATTTTAAAACAAAATTGTCCCCATGAGTCGCCAACCGAAATTACCCGGATCCGGCCGCGTGAGGCCCCGTCATCTCGCATTTGTCGCTTTTCGGAAGTCGCCCGATCCGAGAGGCGCAATCGCGCCCGGCATCCGGCTTATTCCGTTTTAGCGTGTTGGAGGTGTCTCGCCGTTTGTTTTCGCATTTGTAGAGTCGCCACGCCGTTTTTATTAAGCCCAAAACATTGAAAAGGGCATCGCTTAAAGATAATTTTAAACTGTTTTTGTGTGATGAGATTTTGAGTTCGGAGGTCGATGACTCCTCGGGAAGAGAATATTAGAATATTAGAGCTCACTCCGAGTAGCCTCGTAAACGAGTCTTTCTGATACCCCTAATATCCTTTAAATGTCATGTGTGTGTGTGTGCGTGCTTTTAAAAATGCATGTCAGACGGATGTCTACATTGTATGCTATGTATGGAAATGTATTGAAATAGTAATGGAAGGAAGCCTTACCAATGTTGGTTCGTGTCCTGTCTTCCGCCGGGGAATAGTGTTTGAGGTCGGAGTAGCGTTCCTATGGATCGGGATTGCTTCGGGAGGGACCGGTTGTCTCATGGACGAGTTTCGGCGTGAGTTGAGGTTGTAGGCTGCGTTCGGGCAGGTTCGGCGTGCGTGGGGATCGTCGGGATCACTCGAGCGAGGTTCGGCGTGCGTTGTGGTGGCGTGAGTCACTCGGGCGCAGTTTCGGCGTGGTTTGGGATCGCCGGCTTGACTCTGAAAGAGCCGGACACCGTGGAAAGACTGTGCAAGGCCTCTGAGTACCACGAGGGGCCTCGCAGTACCTCGAGAGTGCCTCGGGGCAGCGCGGAGCGTCTCGGGAGCGCCTGGGAGGCTTCTGAGCACCACGAGGGGGCTCTAAGGCCTCTAAGGATCCGAAAGAGGCCTGAATGCCTCGGAAGGACTTAGAGGGGAAGCCGAAGGCCTAGGGAGGAAGAGAGAAGTGGGAGGTGTGTGAAAATGAGGAGGGGAGCCCTCTATTTATAGTGCCGTATTAGGTGCAAAGAGGTCCGTACGGACCTCCCCGGTAATCCAAGATTTTGGTTTTCCTCGATTTGAGGGAATCTGTGATGATGGAGGAATATTTGCAATTATGGTGTCCCCTGAGCAATAAGGTCCGTACGGACCATCTTGCATGCAAAGAGGTCCGTACGGACCAACTAAGCATGTGGGTAATCATTTCTTCCGGGATTTGAGGGAATATTGTGGACTTTAAGGAGATTCAGTAATTATGACAACAAAGAGGTCCGTACGGACCAATATTGCTTTCCCAATTTCCTGAAAATTCCCGAAAGGTCCTTTTGTCCCTTTTTATCCCAGGAAGGCTCCTCCCTTGGTTTGGTTGGGGGTTTAGAGAGGGTTTTGAGTGCCAGAGGTCGTCGAGACTGCGTTGATGAGTCTGCGGTGTTTCCCGTGTGTTTGAAAGGGGGTGATCCAGATTGGGGTACTTACACCTACACTGACACTCTTTAATACTGTCACTTAATAATACATGCACTGACACTTTTCACACTGACATTTTTTTACACAAACACTGGCACTTTTTTACACTAACATTGACACTTTTTTACATTGTCACTTAATAATATATGCACTGACATTTTTTTACACTAACACTGACACTTTTTTACAATAACACTTGCACTTTTTACACTGACACTTAATAATACATGTACTAGCACTCTTTACACTAGCATTTTGTTACACTAAAACTAACACTTATTTAAACTTACACTTAATAATATATGCAACGACATTCTTTACATTGGCAATTTGTTATTCTAATACTGGTAACTTTTTATACTAACACTTTCACTTTTTACACTTGCACTTAATAATACAAAGAAATATTAATAATGCTTATTAATATACCCAACCCCTAAACCTTACTCTAAACCCTAAAACAATTATCATATACCTTATACTCTAAACCCTAAACCCCAAACCATATACCCTAAACCCCAATGTCATATACCCTAAACCCATATCATATACCATCAACCCCATGCATACCCTAAATTATTCACCACGTCAAAGAATGTTTACTAATATTATTGAAAATAAGTAATAATTGAATAATACATGTTAAAAGTAAGAATAATATTAATAAATTAGAAAAAAACAATAATAATAACTTAATCTTTAAAAGAAATATTAATAATGCGCATTATTATACCCCATCTGAGAACTTATCATTAAGTTCTCAGTTGTCAACTACTAATAACATGATCAACTCCGACGACCAACTTCGATGACCGCTTCGGCGACAAAACAACTTATAACTTATCAGTAAGTTCTGATTTGTCAACTACTAAAAACATGATCAACTCCGGCGACCAACTTCAACGACCGCTTCGACGACCAAAAAACTGAGAACTTATCGATAAATTCTCATTTGCTAATTACTAGGAATATGATCAGCTTCGACGACCAACTCCGACTATCGACCAACAATTAAGAACTTCTCATTTTTTATCAGTTGTTCGGAATAGAAGTTTTCAGTTGTCAATAGTTCTCGACTGTCTACTACTAAGAACACTTAAGAACTTTTTGGTTGTTCTCAAATTTCAACTTAGAAGGCAACCACCTTCTGAAAGTTAAGTGTAGCTAGGAAATCATTTTCAACAGAACAGACTATGTATGTGAGTTACAACTGTTCACAAATCCACCAATAAGCAGCGGAATAAAATAAAGAACACAAAGAATTAAACGTTTACTAGTTCTGTCCCAGCAAAAGCTTTAAGCCCAAAAAGGTTTTCACTATTAAAAATCTGTTTTACAGAAGAAAACAAGAATAAGTGAAACAAAAAGATTAAATTACTAAAGCAAGTTTTAACCAACTTCTAAACCAAGAACAATCTTCATTTCCCAAGAAGAACCTATTCTAAACAGAAGTAGAAGAAATAACTTGAATGAAATCTAGATATGAGTTCAGATTTAAGACACAACTTCACTCACAACCTAAAAGCTATCTCGAATCCGTGAATAACAAAGTGTTTTTCTCTTCTAAAGAATTCTTGATGCGTGTCTTCTCAATGTGTTGATGGTCTTGTATTTATAGGCACCTTTGAGAAGTCCTTCAATCAGTCAAACTCTTCCTTGTTTGATGCAGTCCAACTCCTACAAGGAAACATAAGATTGACATTAACAAGGAAAGAGATTTGTTATTACCAAATATGATTTTAAATCTTTGATAGGAAAGTCATAAAATCCACTTATCAAACTTACCAATTGGATTCAAATTAGGGAATTCAATATTCCCTAAAATCTCACTCTTTCAATCTTCCCCTATTTTGAACTTTTTGGACAAAAGAAAAATTTAGCAATAATAGATCAAGTAACCAAGTATGTCAGAATTCAAAGCTTCCCTTGAATTGGATGTGTGTGAGGATGTGTAGACACATTCACACAAAAACTGTATAGAGATTAGATAGAACAAAAATTGCATTCTAACAAACCTATCAGAATAACATCCAACAATGTTTAGGAGGTTACAGACCAATTTAGTTTTAAAAACAAATACCAAGCAAGCAAATAGTTCAAAATTTTAACCAAATCATGAAAACTAAACTAGATTATCAAGCTTCAAGCTCCCCTGAATTCAAACATCTCCCTAGCTTCCCCATCCAAAGATCGGTAGGAACAAGATCGCATTAGCAACTTCTTCTTCCTCTTACCCCTCTTTTTGACTAGAAAGTGTAGTCTTCCATTTATGGAGATTCACCTTCAAAGCCTTTATATTCTCAGAAGAGTCCGGGAGGCAACCGCTGAGCTTTAAGGGTCATGGATAGTGCTTCAAAGAACTGTGATCTCAGCATCTAGAGCTTCCAGTTGAGCATTGATAGAGTCCTCATATGTGTGACTGGATGTGACCCCATCTTGACTCACATCTTCAAACTCAGTTCCCGATGGCAGATGAATAAACCTTTGCTTCTTGTCTAGGAGGGTTTTAGTCTCTTTTAGCAGTTCAAACTCACTCACCCTAGGCTCACCATTTTTTGTCTTAACCCCTTGAGCAACAAGGATTTTGGATGTGAGAGAGGGGTAAGGGAGGGACCATTTCTTAGAAGGAGACTCATAGTACCCACAAATCTTTTTAAAGATAAAAGCCCTAACATTAATGGCTTTCCTAGTACTCAACTTATACATCAAATCAGCATGCACCCTTGTTATAGAGATTTTATTATTGAAAGGGCAAAGATTGGTTGTGATGATGAGATGGAGAAAATAGTTAAATGAGGTGAGGAATCCACTACCAAGGTCCTTAGGTTTTAAGGGCCAAGCTTTAAGCTTCCCATGAGTTAAGGTGGACACAATCTCATCCTAAGAAACCTCACAATCTTCATCTGGCATTTCCTCTAGCCCAAGAAAGGTATTAATGATAGAGGGGGATAAGGATATGAATTTCCCTCTGACATAAATAGTGAAAAACTTAGGGGATGCAGGGTTATTCAAACCTTTGGACAAGTTGGCATAAAACTCATGCATAATTTTGGGAAAGAAGGTTTTGGGGTGATCCACATTCATCAAAAGACCCCTATCTTCAAAAAATTAGACCAACCCTAGCCTAGCAAAAGATTCCTTATCCCTCTTAATTTCCTTGATCATTTCCTTGTTTACTATTTGCTCATAACTCTCAGAGGCATCTAGAGACAGAAATTTAGGGGAAACAAGGATCATGGCAGTAGATGAGGAGAAAGAGATGGATTTCCCCTTTTTGGTTGATGTACTGGAGGATGTGCATTTGGATGTGCGCACATCTGAGGTCACATCCTTTGGGGGAGATGGTTTTCTTTCTTCTTCTTCAACATATGTCTCCTCAGAAGCAACTTGTTCCACTTCTTGGTCTTCTTTTTCTTGTTCTAGCTCTTCAGGCCCTAGCTTGAAGTTCTCATCCTCAGCAGTGTCATCACTCTCATCATCTCCTTCTACGCCTTGTTCGAGGCTCGGTTCTCTGCTTTCTTCTTCCCTTTTATAGCCTCAAAGAAATTTGTAAGGGGCTCCTCTTCTGTTTTAGCTTGAGAGGGACTATCCTTTTGAGCCCTAAGCCTTTTAACGACCCTGAATTGGGTGTCATCCTCCTCTTATTCTTCATCTTCAAGCATAATTGTTATGGAAGGTTTCCCACCGTAGTTTCGGTGCTTGGCTTTATCGCCTTGCATGCCTTTCTAACTCTATGAGATCTCCTCAGTTTTTTGGGAGGAGAGGTCTTGACTTTAGCAACTTTCCCTTTAGAGATGGAGGGTGGTTCCTTCCTTTTCTTTGAAATTTGGGAAACCACGGGAGGAACAAAGGACACTGGTGGAGATGTCTCACCAGTTGGTGGAATTGGAGATGATGAAGGGGTAGGTACCTTCGAGGTAGAAGGAACAGAGGTAGGCTCCTCAATTGTAGGTTCAGATGGAGAAGGCACCTCCATTGATAGAGTTTCAGAGGTTAATTGCTCCAATGTTGGTGGAACAGAGACAGACGAGGGAGGTTGAGTTTCTTGCTCAGATTGATGTGCATCAGGCATCGCCATGGAAATTGGATTCACATCCAAGATGTCTTGCTTAAGAAAAGGGTTTGATGGCTTCATTGATTCTGCAATTAAGGTTAGATAGAGAGAGAGAAAACAAGTATGGTTCATGTGTGTGAAAGAGAAAATTGGGGCAAGAGGGGAGAAAACACAGATGCGAATTAAGGATGATGTGATGGATGTGAGTCACATTTATACTCACAACTCCCCCTTTCCTTTACAATTAAGGACTCTTACCTCTCTAGAACCTTAGGCTGGTGGCGTGATGTGATTGATTCCCAAACGGTCATAAACCCTTGTCATTCATGAGGATAGCCACCAAAAAAATAGAGGTTAAATCTAATCAAAATTCTAATTACCTTTTAGGATAACACCCAATCTCTTTAGACAAATCCCTTCCACAAATACCCTTCAAAATTGTCCTTCCTTTTTCCGTGAGGATCTTGGTATACAACTTTCCTTTTGATAAGAGATATTGGAAATCAAAAACATTTTAAGTCAAAGAATAAATTAGAAATGAAAAATAAACTAGAAAATATAATTACAAAGCACCTTAAAAGACCTAAGATGCTGAATGTCTAGCATGATGCATCACACAGGTGAACGAAACAATCTCAGTTTTAGATGTGGTGTATGAAGTGAGTCACATTTGAGGACACATCTGATCACAAAAAGTCAATGGGCAATAATCTAATCTGCACAGTCTCTAGAATGCATCCACCCATTTTTTATTGTGGATAAGAACATACTTGGAGTAGATTTCACTTCTTTATTTCCCAAAGATAGCCCTTTGTCCAGTGATCTTTTCAGGTTTGATTTCAAACTATTATCTTGAGAATCACTTAATAACACTGGACTAACTTCATACAAATGGGAGAAGCTATTGTTTCTCTTGATAATAATACACCAACTGTGAGATATCTAGAAAGATTATATCAAGTTATCAAAAGATAACATGAACAAGAAATACTCATAATTAAGTAATTAGACATGTCAATAATGTAAGACAAACAAGTGACCACACTGAGATTTTTTGTGCTAATGCATGATTTTTTTTGAGTTAGATAATATACATATGTGTCAACGGATGTGTGCACATTTGTGCTCACATCCTCAAATATCACACAAGCCAAGAGGCTTCCTTAAAGAGGAAAATCTATCATGATCTAATCCCCGTGTAAATATATCAGCAAGTTGATTTTCAGTCCCAACAAATTCCAGACACACAGTTTTTATTCTACAAGATCCCTTATGAAATGGTGTCTAATATCAATATGCTTAGTTCTGGAATGTTGGACATGGTTCTTGGATATGTACAAAGCACTCTTGCTATCACAGAAGTTAGTGAGAATTTTGCTATTTAACCAATAGTCTTTAATCATTTGGTTCACCCATAAAAGTTGTGTGCAACAACTACCAAGGGCAATATATTCAGCCTCAACGGTGGAGATGGATACACAGTTTTGCTTTCTATTGTACCAAGAAACAAGATTGTTTCCTAGATAGAAGCAGCCACATGTGGTACTCTTTCTATCATCACTATTGTCTGCCCAATTAGAGTCATTGTACCCAACCAAGTTAGTGTTTGTCTCTTTGGAATAATGTAACCCTAGGTTTGCAGTATCATTCACATATTTAATGATTCTTTTCAAGGCCTTAAGATGGGAAACCTTTGGGTTTTCTTGGTATCTAGCACAGAGACATACACTATACATGATGTCAGGTATACTAGATGTGAGGTATAAGAAACTACCTATCATGCTTATATACACAGTTCGGTCAACACTTTCACCATCTTTGTCATGACTCATCCTTTGAGATGACCCCATTGGAGTTTTAACGTGAGAGGAATGTTCAAGGGAGAACTTTTTCAAAGGGTTCTTAGCATATACTTAGATTGTGAGATGAACATTCCTTCCTTGAATTGTTTGATCTGTAAACCTAGGAAATAGTTCAACTCTCCTGCCATACTCATCTCAAATGTGGAGGTCATTATTTTCACAAATGCAATCAACATGGTGTCTGAATTTGATCCAAACACTATGTCATTCACATAGATTTGAGCCATAATAATCTCCCTTTTTTCCCTTTTCACAAACAATGTCTTATCTACTTCACCTCTCTTGAATCTTAGGTGGAGAAGATGATCAGTCAACCTCCCATACCAAGCTCTAGGGGCTTGTTTCAGCCCATACAAAGCCTTTTTCAGTTTATACACATAGTTTGGGTATTCATGATTCTCAATGCCCTTAGGTTGTTCTACATAGGCCTCTTTATTCAATACCCCATTCAAAAAGGCACTCTTAACATCCATCTGATGAAGTGTTATTTTGAGGTACCAATCTAAGCAAGAGCCCTTGAATCTAGAGCTACTTGGCCTTCCAAGCCAGTTCCAACAATGCACTTCTCAGACCGAGAGAGAGGAACTGCGGCCATAAGAGTCTTATGGACTCAATTCTGGCAACAGGGGAAAATGTTTCCTCAAAATCAACCCCTTCAACTTGAGTATAACCTTGAGCCACAAGTCTTGCCTTATTCCTAGTGATTACCCCTTTTTCATCAGTTTTGTTTTTGAAAATCCATTTTGTACCTATGACATTCCCATGAGAGGGTCTATGTACTAAGGTCCAGACATTATTCTTTTCTAACTGACTCAGCTTTTCTTGTATGGCCAAAATTCAGTCCACATCCTTTATAGCCTCATTTATGTTTTTAGGTTCAATGTTTGAAACATAACAAAAAAAACTTACCTTGTAGAATGCAGATTAGCATCTCCACAAACCAGCTAGCTCCCTTTAATTTACCTTTCCCTTTTGTTTGGTTTTCACCTGATCATGCACATCTCCTACTATTTGAGAGGTAGGATGGTTTTTCTGGATTTTGGATGGAATATCCCTTGATATGTCCACACATCCATCCTTATCAGCTTCTGGATTATCATCCTTTTCAGAGTCAGAGGAACTGTCCTCATATTCAAATGTTTGGGAGGATGTGGGGACAGATGTGGGTGCGGATGTGGATGCAAATGTGTCCACATCCTTAAGTCACATCCTTTTCTGCTTCAGAATTTGCTTTTGTCTAATCACCCTCTTTATTATTGGTTTGCACCATTGGCTGATTCCATAATAGTTTTTGTTTTTATGTTAAACACCCTATAAGCTCTACTATTAGTGGAGTAGCCCATGAATATTGCTTTATCACTCTTGGAATCAAACTTGGATAAGTATTACATATCATTAAGGATGTAACAAATACAACCAAACATATAATATATTTTAGAGTAGGTTTCTTGCCAAGAAGGATTTGATAGGGTGTCATAGTGCTCCCAATTCTAAGAAACGCCGTATTACCATAGTGACAAGCAGTATTCAAGGCCTCTGCCCAAAATTTCTTTGATAGGCTTTTAGAACTCAGCATAACCCTAGCCATCTCTTGTAGAGTTCTATTCTTCCTCTCTGCAACTCCATTCCGTTGAGAAGTTATAGGAGCAAAGAATTCATGAGTAATTCCCTTTGAGTTGCAGAAGGCAAGAACCCGGAGTTTTCAAACTAAGTGCCATGGTCAGATCTAATCCTTACAAATTTATGGCCATATAGATTTCTCGACCCTTTTATACCGCTTTTGAACTCACCTATGGTCTCGTACTTCTCCCTTAAGAACATCACCCAGGTATACCTAGAGCAGCTTATCAACACACATAAAAGTATACTTCTTACTACCAATACTTTCTACCTCTAGGGGCCCATCAAGTAAGTGTGTATCATCTCTAAACACCTATATGTGGAGAATTGTGGGACCTTTTTGTTTGAGGATTTAGTTTGCTTTCCATTTTGACAAGAACCACGTACATCCGTGTTCATAAAATTCAATTTTGGGAGGTCCTTTACAGCCTTCAAACCTTTGAAGTTCCTCCAATTTTCGTCGCTAGCATGCCCTAGTTTTTGGTGCCACAGCTTGACATCATTCACTTTAGTACTTAGGCAAGACAGATTATCACCAAATTGGTAACAAAGCGTATCTAGGACTCCGTAAACACACATTTGTTGGTTTTATCAAACACCTCACACAAGTGTTTATCAAATTTTACATGGAGGTCATCATCACACAACTGATTGATACTTATCAGGTTAGCTTTTAGGCCTTCTACATGGTAGACATTGTGTAGTTTTGGGAGACCCTTTACATATAGAGTCCCTTTCCCAATGATTTTTCCTTGTGCACCATCACCAAAGTTCACCTTTCCCCTATTGATCAACTTATAGTCAGTTAAGGCATCCTGATTCCAAGTCATGTGCCTAGATCATCCACTATCCTTGGCCTTTTAGCACTCAGAATGGGTTACTCATCAGCTTTTGAAACCTCACTTCCCTCTTTTACAAATTTGTTTTTTTTCAAACCCAATACCAGTTTTTCCAGTTTTACCAAGAGCTAAAGCTTCATCAAGTTTCATTTTCCCGGTGTTTAACCTGGTTAATGTACCTTCAACTTTTTCAAAATCTGTTTTGACGTTTTCATGTTCAACATATGATTTGGTTACCAGAATTTCAAGTTTAGCAATAGAATCCTTTTGATCATCATTTTTTTGAAAGTCTAGCATTCTTAGTTTCACAATCAGATAGTTTATTAGAAAGAACTTTGTTTACCTTGGCCAAAACCTCAACTTTGTCCATTATTTTTATCCAATCAGTATGCAGCTGTCTATAAGTTTTAAAGAGTTATTCATAGGGAATATCTCTTCCTTCATCATCTGAATCTCCTTTTATGTAGAAACAACTTGAGAGTCAAATTAGATGTATCTTCAGATGTGTCCATGGATGTGTCCACATCTGAGTCCACATCCACATTCTCCTCATAATATCTTTCTTCTATTCCTGCAAAATGAGCATTAAAAATAGAATGACAATTTATTACAGACATGTTAGCTGCTTCCTTTTCATCTTCACTATCACTTATGAAAGCAGTCAGGCTCATCCCCTTCTTCTAAAATGTGTTAGCACATTTAGCATAGTGACCAAAGCCACAACAAGCTCTACATTGCACATACTCAGAAGATTTCTTATTCTCTAGATAAGGTCTCTTGATCCCATTCTCAGTGTTGATTTTAGGTTTTCAATACTTGGAGCAGGTGTCACGACCCTAATTCTAGGCACCATTTTAGCACATGTTGAGCACGTGGGGTTGAGATGTGTAGTGTTGTGGCCAGATTTTCCACATGTTGACATCCTCAGATGTTCCTGCATGTCAAGATGATTTTCTGTAAGTTACGCATAATTTATTTTTATGTTTAACTAACCACTCTTTATTTACAGCTATTATAGAGATATTTTCGGATCACTATTATCAAGACGTGAACCTCTTCCATCCACGCCAAGGAGACCAAGTCAAAGGACGTTTGAGAGGATAAGAAGATGTGCCGAGATTATAGGGATTTTTGTTATTTTCTTGTTAGTCTTTACTATTAATAGGGGATATGGAGAATCACAAACACACACTCTCACACTCAGATACACATTCTCACATGTATACTGAACACACTCTCGTTGTAATCTCCATAGCTCTCCGTCATCTAGTAACCGAGTAATACTTAGTGAATTTTTTGGTAAGGAAGGTGACCTAACCTCCCGAGGTTTTATGCCGGCGAGATCATTTGACTCAAGGGCTTTCCTCGTTATATTGTTGTGTCCTTGATTGTGTTTCTTCGTTTTAACATCCGTTTGTTCCATTTAATCAAATTCCAAAGTCCCATCCTTATTATTAAATCCATACACTTTCATAAGTCAAGATTCGACATTATTGTTTTTTCTACCAAAACAATTTGGCACCCACCGAGGGGCCACTTGGTCTATTGATTATCTGGATCATTTTCGGAAAAGTCCATCATGTCAACCAACCCTAATGTTGCCGCCGCTGGCAAAGGTGCCGCCGTCACCCCGTCATCCGGAGAAATGACAACCTTATTGCCACCACATCCTCAATCAAAACCTCCGATGATGCTGCCCTCGCCATCATCCCACAAGATAGGATCTTCCATTGTGAACGATGGCATCCGGAGCGCATTGACTATGTTGAATCAGAGGCTGGACAACCAGGACAGTAATTCAAAGTTGTTGGCCAATGCTATGATCAAGATGCAACAAGACCAGAAGTTCATTGCGTCGTAGCTCAATAACATCTCGCCATTGTGCCCAAGGAACATCAGCTTCGAGACCAGTGGAGGATCCCCGTTTCAGAATGAGTTCATCCCAAATGATGTCGACATCTTCAATGAAGTCGACATCTTCAATGAAGTCGACATCTTCAATGATGTCGACATCTTTATCCAGTGACACCTTGCTGACACCACCCCCGACAGGATTCACCTCTTACTGACAACATCGTTGTTACCTCGGCTGTAGACAACACTGGTTTGCTTAATAATCTTTTTAAATAATGCTTTCAATCATATTCCTGCGGCTGACCCTTTTACAGGTAATCCGTTAGCCAAGCTGCATGCAGGACCTTAGAGAGCTGATAATGAATGTACCAGGCGTCCAATCCAACAAGTCTCATCGAATTGTTATAATCAATCTCAGTTTGTCCTAGCCATAACAAATGTTGACATCCCGAAGCGTTTCAGTGTTCCGTCCATGAAGCTCTATGACGGCAGGGGATTTGGGTTGACCTTGGTTGGACCAGCTCTTAAGTGGTTGATTAGGCAATCCCTAGGTTCAATTGGTTCATACGCCCAGCTTATCAACATGTTCTATAATCAGTTCTCATGCAGTCGACAATTCGAGAAGCTGACAAGTGACCTCTACAATGTGACCCAGCAGCCTAATGAGACTCTGAAAGAATATGTCCACCGGTTCAATAAAGAAGTGCTAGAAATCCCCAATCTTGACATGTCAATAGCCACAGAAGCATTCAAAATGGGGCTGAAGAAGGATTCACAGTATTATCAAGATTTGGTGATGACTCCTTGTAAGCGGTTGGAAGAAGTCAGGAGTAGGGCATTGAGATTCATAAGGTTGGAGGAAGATAAGTTGCGGAGGTCGAAGTCTTCAAGGAAGATGTCGACATATGGCAACCCGGACAGGAAGACAGAATCATGTCGCTACAGGAGCAACCGATCCAATCCTTATCCAAGAATTGACAACAACAAAATTAATTCAATCGAGGGTGAGGACGAAGAAAATGATAGTGTGCCTAATATTTCTGATTATTGCTTTTCTGTCGACATTTCAGGTGCACTTTATGCAATGGGCAACCTGGGAGACAAAGCGAGGTGGCCGAAGTAAACAGAAAGATCTACGAGAAGGCGTGATAAGTCAAAGTGGTGTGCCTTCCATGAAGACTTTTGGCATATCATAGAAGATTGTATTGCGATAAGAAAATCAGCTACCTGCTCTCGAAGGGACA
Organism: Adenophora triphylla var. japonica; assembly: GCA_022495995.1. Classification (NCBI taxonomy): domain Eukaryota; kingdom Viridiplantae; phylum Streptophyta; class Magnoliopsida; order Asterales; family Campanulaceae; genus Adenophora; species Adenophora triphylla. Next base: position 26,242 of record JAFEMH010002200.1, read on the forward strand.
TCTCAAAGAGTTGCTTGGTTCCAGAAAGAAGAAGACCGAGAATGCGAGGTTCCACCTGAAGTAGAGCGACCAGTCCCTCCTCCAGCATCAACAAAAGTCATCAATTTCATCAGTGGTGGGTTAGAATTTTGTGGCACTGCCTATTTTGCTACAAAGCGACACGCCAAGGAGTCAAAGGGGGAGAAGCCAGAAAGACCATCCAGGATGTCGACATCCTACCAGGAACCAGTCACCTTTGATGAGAGTGATCGAGAAAACTTGCTGGAACCTCACCATGATGGCCTAGAGCCATCTGATCAAGAGGACACCGCCTTCATAACACCCACAGGTATCTATTGTTGTATTGCTATGCCTTTTGGACTAAAAAATGCAGGTGAAACATACCAGAGGCTCATGAATAAAATGTTCACAGATCAGATTGGGGACACAATAGAGGTATATATCGACGATATGGTAGTGAAATCCAAGAAAGCTGAAGATCACATAAGCCACCTATCAAGCCTTCGACATCTTGGATTGTTTCAATATGAAACTTGATCCAGCAAAATGCAATTTTGGTATGAAGGCAGGAAAGTTTTTGGGCTATATGGTAACTAAAATGGGAATTGAAGCCGCCCCAGAATAGATTCGTGCCATTGTCAACCTGTCGTCACCTCAATCCGTCAAAGACATCCAGAGATTGACAGGAAAGATTGCTGTACTCACCAGGTTCATCTCAAAATCTTCTGATCGATGCAAGCCTTTCTATGACATCCTAAGAAAGAATAAGAAGTTCCACTGGGAAGATCAGCATGAACAAGCCTTTTAGGAGCTCAAAAGTTATCTGTCGACACCTCCATTATTGGCCAAACCTCAGGAGACGAGCATCTTTTCATCTACCTAGCAGTGTCAGAAAGCGCTTTAAGTGCAGTCCTAGTGACAGAGCGAGATGGTATTCAGCAACCCATCTACTATATAAGTAAGACACTTTTAGATGCGGAGACCAGGTATTCTCATTTACAAAAGTTAATTTTGGCTTTGATAACTGCATCTATTAAATTAAGACACTATTTTGAAACACGTACTATAATTGTGCGTACTAACTATCCTATTAAGAATGTTATGAGAAAACCAGAGATGTCAGGTCGAATGGCTAAGTGGTCCGTACAATTAAGCACTTACAAACATCAAATATGAGCCCAGAACAGCAATAAAGTCTCAAGCTCTAGCTGATTTTATGGCTGACTTTAGTCCAACCATGCAACAAGAAGTAGAGTTGGAGGTTCAGCAACTTCAAGATGATGACATCTCGAAAATGTGGACACTTTACACAGATGGTGCTTCCAACATGAGAGGCATAGGACTTGGAGTTGTACTAAAATTGCCACAAGGGGACAAAATACCACAATCCATCAGTTGCAGTTTTAAGGCCACTAATAATGAAGCAGAATATGAGGCATTAATTGCAGGTTTAACAGCGGCCCAGGACCTAGATGTCAGGCACATCCGAGTTTTTATGGATTCTTTGCTAATTTTTAACCATTACAACGGATCCTACATAGCAAAAAATGCAAAGATGATGACATATTTGGAAATTGTAAAAATTCTGGCGGCCAAATTCAAAACATTTACTTTGGAGCAGGTTCCACGTGAGGAAAACTCTCAACCAGATGCCCTGACAAACTTAGGTTCAGCCTTCAAAAGAATTTCACAGACAAGTATCCCAATTGTGCATGTCGACATCCCAGCAATTGATCGTCTTGAGTTGTTCGTTCTAGATGTCGACATCCCTACCAGTCCAGCAGTAACTTTCTGGACAGCTCCTATTATCAAGTATCTCGAAGATGATACGATCCCAGCTGAAGAGCAAAATGCTCGAGCATTCAGGGTAAGATCATCTAAATATTTACTTATTGATAACTTTTTGTTTACGAAATCTGCTGCAGGTCACTACTTAAGGTGTCTAGAAGCAGATCGAGCCCATCAGGTTTTGAAGGAGCTGCATGAAGGGCAGTGCGGAAATCATACCGGGGCGTAAGCTCACGTATACCAAGGCCCTAAGAATGGGCTATTTTTGGCCCACAATGTGAAGAGACGCTGCAGAATATGCAAAGAAATGTGACTCCTGTCAGCGACATGGCGACATCCTACATCAACCAGCCGAATTGCTACATCCTATCTTGTCACCGTGGCCATTTATGATTTGGGGAATGGACATCGTAGGAAAATTACCCAGGGCTCCAGGAGGAAGAGTATTTCTACAAGCCATGACGGACTATTTTTCTAAATTGGTAGAAGCTGAAGCATACGTGCAGGTCCGGGACAAGGAAGTTATCTCATTCATAAAGAGAAACATATTCAACAGGTTTGGGATACCTTCAAAGATAATATGTAATAACGGCTCCCAGTTCATTAGTAGGAAAACGCAGGATTTCTTGACAAGATAGGGAGTCAAGATGGTGACATCTTCACCTGTTCACCCTCAAGTGAATGGAAAAGCAGAATCCAGCAATAAGATTATCATAAGCAATCTAAAAAGGAGACTGGACCAAAAGAAAGGAAGATGGGCAGAAGAATTACCATTGGTCTTATGGGCTGATAGGACGACATCTAAGAATAGAGCCGTCAATACGGGAATACGGGACGGGACGGGATAAAAATAAGTTGTCCCGCGACGGGAATGGGACAATACGGGACGGGACGAAAACGGGACGGGACTAAAATACTCCGTCCCATCCTGTCCCATTTGCGGGAGGCGGGATCCCGCGGGACCCATACGGGACCGTTGACTATGAGAAATAAACGTTGACTAGATTATATAATTTGAAAATACTGCTAATTTTATCTATTTACCTATTTGTCGTGCCTAATTTCCTTCTATAGTCCATCAGGGTTAGAATGCTAAATAAATCCCCTACATATCCAACATTCAGTAGTAAGCATATCCATCCAGTTTAAGGTGAAATTCTAACTTCATGCAACTGGGGCGTTCAAGGGAATCAGGTTACTTCATCTAAGTATCACCAACAGATGTTTCTATGTTATAGATTACCGAAGTTGTTTGTCTTGTAATTGTAAATGCATTTGTGACCAAACGATGTCTCTATGCTAAATACTTTTACAGTTGAAACTACTCACAGAGGTCATACCAAGTAGCGGTGATAAACATATAATACTTGTACGGGTCAATACGGGAAAACGGGACGGGACGGGATAAAAATAAGTTGTCCCGCGACGGGAACGGGACGGGACGAAAACGGGACGGGACTAAAATATTCCGTCCCATCCCGTCCCATTTGTATGGCGGGACGGGACGTCCCGACGGGACCGTCCCAACTTGACGGCTCTATCTAAGAAAGGGGGCATATCGATTGTCAACTTTGAATGACCAGATGATCCCAAGAAGCTGGAATGCCATTTACCTCAAAAGGTACTTCATTTAAATAATATATGTCTCCTAATATCCTCACAAACCAGGTATGAATATTCGTTTTTGTTGTCTTTTCATTTCTTCTTGTTTTCTTTCATGATTATTTAATAAATAAAATGTCACTAACACGACCTGCGGAGGGGCATCAACAAAGTGGACGCCCATCTCTAACATATCTCTGTCTTGTAAGATGTTGACATACGAAAGTGGGGACATATCAAAGTGCTCAAGTCAAAGTGACAATGAAATCTCCTTCGTTAGAGACTGGCCATCTCTTCTAAAGTTAAGGTACACAATCCCTTCTAAGGTTTAAAGAGTTAATTACCTCTTTCTCCGAAAGTTAGGTTTCTACACCTTCACCTGGAGCGCACGATATCTCTTTGGTTGAGGTGTGGGGTGGGCCTATATGAGTAAAATTGTATAGCTTACCCATCTCCACTCAATCGAATGATTGATCTTAAGCATGATTCAATTGGTTATGACATATTCATGTCATCTTAAGTACATCCGGTTATGACATTCTCATGTCTTCACTCGAAAACAAAAATATGACATTTTATTATGTCAACATCCTATGATAATACTTTAGCATCAGGGATCAAAGCATGACATGCACAGAAGTTGCTAACAAAAGTTTTTTCTAAACACTAAGATGCTAAATACCATTAAGACTACCATAAAACGTTTCCAAATTCAGTTGGCCGCTCCAACATCCAAACAACATAAAACTAAAAGAAAAGTGTTGAACCAACCCAACACTTGAAATAAATTGTCTTCGATCCTTATAGACCAGGAACATACCAAAATAAAATTTTCATTGGGACTCAGCCCTCGAAATCATCATCAAACAAAACAACTTGGAAAACTAATTTGAATTTTTCTTCACATAGCTTCTGCTGCAGGCGTTGCCGAGCGAGTTCTGCCTTCTTCATCCTTCTTCTCTCCTTCTTCTTCAATCGTCGTATCCTTAGGGTTAGATGACGCCTCTCCTTCATCTACTTTTTCATCCAACAAATTCTTCAATTTTGCATACTCGTTCTCAACCTTCCAAACCTTAGATTTTCCATCTTTATGTTCTTCCATCATCCTGATTTTGATCTTCAACATGGCTTTGGCAGCAGCCAACTTCCAGGATTCCCTTACTTCATTTATTTCTTTCTGATAGTCACCCTCAATAAAAGCCAGATTACTAACAACGCCTTCACTATCTTCTTCTGTTCCTCTAAGCTTCTTCTCCTAACCAGCAACTTCCTTCTTAGCCTGAGCCATATCACTCTTAGCGCTCTTTTTAATTTGCTCATTGATCTTAGCCATATCTTCCACTTGGGACTCCAAACATCCCATTGTCTGTTAAGAAAACACCATAAGTTCTAAATTAGCAAATAATAGAGCTATGGAATAGTTAGAACAGTCTAGTAACATCTTACATTGTTTACTAATCCTAGAAGCTTCTTTTTTACCTCTCCTGCCTTCAAACCTTCAAAAATATCCGCATCCACAACTTCGATAGCCTCACTCTGCAAAGCATTCCTCTTCTTTACCCTTGAATCAATGCCAAGCACTTTCACCCATTTGGACTTGTTTATTTGGGACAATTGGTGGCCTAACATCAGACTTAGCAGAGAAGTACCAACAAGAGCTTCCAAAACTTCCGGATCAAGGTCTCGAGCCTCAAGCAACCGGCTTTGAAACCGAAGAGAAAGTTTAAGCATTGAGGAAAATGAAGATTAACGGGAATCGAAAGACAGGGTAAACTATTCTTACCTGTTGACATTTTGAGAGATGACGACGGCTTGACTTCTTCTTGATTTCCTTCACCACCGAATGCTTTGTCAAATCATGTCCGCCGCCACTCGGAAGTCCGGAAACTTACCTCTTCGTATTCTGCGAAGTGATAAGTTTGGGGGCAATTGTTGTGGCTGATTTTCCACATGTTGACATCCTCGGATGTTCCTGCATGTCAAGATGATTTTCTGTAGTTACGCATAATTTGTTTTTATTTTTAACTAACCACTCTTTATTTACAGCTATTATAGAGATATTTTTGGGATCACTATTATCAGCACGTGAACCTCTTCCATCCACGCCAAGGAGACCAAGTCAAAGGACGTTTGAGAGGATAAGAAGATGTGCCGAGATTATAGGGATTTTTGTTATTTTCTTGTTAGTCTTTACTATTAATAGGGGATATGGAGAATCACAAACACACACTCTCACACTCAGATATACATTCTCACATGTACACTGAACACACTCTCGTTGTAATCTCCATAGCTCTCCGTCATCTTGTAACCGAGTAATACTTAGTGAATTTTTTGGTAAGGAAGGTGACCTAACCTCCCGAGGTTTTATGCCGGCGAGATCATTTGACTCAAGGGCTTTCCTCGTTATATTGTTGTGTCCTTGATTGTGTTTCTTCGTTTTAACATCCGTTTGTTCCATTTAATCAAATTCCAAAGTCCCCTCCTTATTATTAAATCCATACACTTTCATAAGTCAATATTCGACATTATTGTTTTTTCTACCAAAACATGTAGTATCTCATTCTATGGTTTTTTGTGATTTATAAAATGTTTATGTGTTTAAATTGGTACTTTGACAACTTATATGATGTTAGGATGTTAATGAATTAATTTTAATTAATTATTATTAAATAAAATAAATATGAAAAGTGTGTAGTGGAATTATATTAATTGAAGTTTAAATATTAAATTGGGAAGTATGAGGTGCTTATGTGTAAATGTTGGAAGTTAGAGTAGTTAATTGTAGCAACTAATTCTTGGAGGAGCTTAAATGGAATTCTTTAATACTTATCCTTTGTTAAATAAGAGGAAGCTTCATTTGGTATTATGAGTACCATCTGTTGGAACAATTACGATCCATTAAACATGAACCGACTCATTACTAGATTAAGAAGAGAAGAAGAAGAAGAAGACGGAAGCGTGTAATTACCTTGTGATTCCATGTTCGTTCTTAATCTTGTTCTTGTTCTTGAGTAAAGAGAATGAAGTAAGAAGATAGACTTCAAATTAGGGAGGAGTAGATCTTCTAAATGATGAGTGCCCTTTAATCTCTTTATTCTTCAATTACTTAGGAAGAGTTTTGACTGAATGAGAATGTAAAAACTAGTGAATTCATAGGCTTGATGAATAGGCCTTTATATAGGAATTCAAGAGGCACTTCATTTAGGGACTACACCTATTGATATATAAGAAATTACCATTATGCCCATCATTTAATGGTAGTCTTATATTATGGAATTCTACACATTATATTATATCCTATACTTTATAATAAATATTATAATATTGATCACTATTTTATCAAGTACTTTCACTAATAATATATGTTATACAATCCATGTTCTAACAATCTCCCACTTGGATTATAATAACATATATTTATACTTAATAAAATCCTTCAATCATATTTATAACACAAATGACAACCCTTATGTGCACTTTGTTGTCATTCGAAAACAATCCCGTCCATTAGTCATATAAGTATAAGGACTAAAGGGCGATCGTTGTAATTGATTCGCAACTAAACCCACATTAATCACATATATATATCCAACTAAACGACATAGATTAAGTATAGATATGTAGCATGGAATATTAATGAATATATATGAAGAACTTATATATATATTCTCCAACTAGTCCTACTCAACCAAATGAGATCAATATAAATAAAAACAACACAAAGAAATAGAAAACAACACAAACTCCCACCGATTTAAGCATTATCAAAAGTCGTTTCACCCATATGAGCGTATGCTCGTGAAACATCAAAAGAGATTACGCTTTATAAAATGGATCCAATAACATGGAGTTTGATCCTATAAGTTGTATATCTATTTGTTTATTTTATACTTATTTCTCTTCAACAAGAGATATAACCTTATGATGTCTTTCGACATCTTTGCATCCACTAAAACATAATCGGAATACTTAATGATCTCAAAATGATCCGATTTATATACATAAGCATGTAGTTTAATGTTTTATAGGTACTTCATCATTCTTTTGGATGCGACTTAATGTTCTTCTTTCCGAATTGCTTTGGTATTGACCAAGCATTCAATAATAAATGCAAGGTTTGTACGAGTACGTACTTGCGTATACATTAAGCTTCCTACTACCGGTGCATAAGGGATATTTTTCATATACTTGGATTCAAAATTATTTTTAGGACATTGCTTTAGACCGAATTTATCTCCCTTAGAGACGGGGGTGTCATGTGGTTTACAATTTTCCATGCTAAACTTTTGTAATACCTTCTCTATATAGCTCCTTTTGTGATAATCCCAAAATACCTCGTGAACGATCACGATGAATTTGGATTCCCAATACAAAAGACGCCTTACCAAGATCTTTCATCTCAAATTTGTTTGAGAAATTTCTTAGTTCCTTTAGAAGGATCTTTATTATTACTAGCAAGTAAAATATCATCCACATATAAGACAAAAATTATAAATCTACTCCCACTAAACTTATGATACACACAATCTTCACCAAGATTCATTTCAAAGCCAAATGAAAGAATAACTTAGTTAAATTTTAAGTACCATTGACGAGATGCTTTCTTAAGCCCATAAATGGATTTCTTAAGTTTACAAACCAGTTGACTAGTTTGATCCGAATTAGTCACCATTTTTGGTTTCTTCATATAGATAGTTTCCTCAATGTTGCCATTGAGAAAAGGCATCTTAACATCCATTTGATGAAGCTCAAGATCATAATGTGCCACTAATGTCATAATGATCACAAAAGAGGTTTTAGAAGATACCGGAAAAATGTTTCTTTATAATCAATGCCTTCCTTTTGAGTAAATCATTTTAGTAACAAGATGTGCCTTATATCTTTCCATATTACCTTGCTAATCCCTTTAGGTTTTAAATATCAATTTATAACCAATAGGTTTTACACCTTCAGGTAATGGGACAAGATCTCAAATGTCACTTTGTATTTCATTGATTTTAACTCCTCATTAATAGCATAGATTCACTTATGAGAATTAGGACTATTAATGGCTTTATGGAAGGTGATTAGATCATCTCCCACTAAACCTAAGGTGTCCTAATTCTCCGCAAGACACATATCATAAATATCCGGAATAGCGTTTCTTCTAGCTCTAATAGATCTTCTTAAGGGCACTGGTTCATCCTCAAATTGAGGTTGTTGAATTTCCTTATGTCCAACATTTTCATGTTGTCCGTTATTTACGGGAGTCTCTATATTATTTTGAATTGTATGTTCTTTGTTGAATTTCAGGTATAATTACTTGATTTCCAACAGGAACTAAAGTTTGAGGAACATAGAGTGGTTCCTCTAACTTTTCAAATTCAAATAGATCAGATCAAATTCAAAATAGATCAGATCATTACTACTATTTCTCCCACTAAATTCAACATCCTCAAAGAACCTAGCATTGCCAGTCTCGAAAAAAATGTTCTAGTTTTCGGGTCATAAAATTTATATCCCCTATATCTCTTAGCATACCCTACAAAGTAACTACCAACGATCTTATCGTCCATACGGAGTTTTATCGGTAGCCTTTGAAGCAGCTTTATTGAGAATATAAGTAGCGGTTTTTAATGCTTCGCCCATAATGAGTGAGGTAAAGAAGTACAGGAAAACATACTTCTTACCATATCTTTAAGGATTCTATTATGTCTCTCCAATATACTATGCTAGGTTTGCCCGGCATGGTGTAGTGAGGGACAATCCTATACTCTTCAAAATAGCGAGTATAAAGGACCCGGACGTTATTCACCCAATACGTTATACCGTCCGTAGTTTTCACTACCATGATCGGTTTTAACGTTCTTAATAGTCTTTCTTATGCCTTAAAAGACTTGAAAACGTCCAATGATTGAAACTTTACATGAAGAAAATAATGTATCCATAACGAGAGTAATCATCCATGAACGTAATGAAATATTTGTTGACCATTCCATGAAGGGTTAATGAATGGTTCACAAATGTCCATATGAATTAGTTCCAAAACGTTTGATACTCTCAAAATTCTATTTCCTTTAATGTTTGTAAATTTATTCTTTAAAACACTTTAATGCAAAAGTTTTATCCTAGTATCAAGTTGTTTTTAGAATTCCCTCCGACATAAGCTTTATCAATTCTCCCTTTGGAGATATGACCCAAACGCCTATGCCATAGAATACAAGAATTTTCACTTGATAACTTTTGCTTAGTGCCTTTAGTTTTGGTTTCATTATTATGGGACTCATTAATAGTATTTACTGTTTGAAGTAAATAAAATTGTCATTGTTAAGATAAAGTACTAATACCGACAACCTCGGAATTGAAAATAAGATCACATTTATTATTACCAAATGAACGGGAATAATCTTCCCGATCTAATACTGTGATTGATATCAAATTCTGTCTAAATGACGGTATAATAAATGTATTATTTAATACAAAATAATAGCCGCACTTTAACATTAATCTAAAAGTCCCTTATGCCCAAATCTTCAACCGGATTTCCGGCTCCCATATAGATGTATCTCTCATCTTCACTTTGGGGATTCGGTAATCTGTGCAATCCTGCATACATGAACTAATGTGAGTTGTTGCAACACAATACAACCACCATGTATATTAAGGAATTGAAACCAAATTTGTCTTAGTACAAACAAGACCAAATGACATACCTATCTAAATTCGCCATTTGCGATACTTATGGTAGTCGTTCTTCATGCGAGTAAGGTCCTTGCAAAAGAAGCATTTCTTGACTTTATGACCATTAAATGATCCCTTACGCTTCTTTCTTGCAACCACAATTTCCTTCCCTCTTCTCTTAATCCCACGAGAAGAAGTAAATGCTGAATGAGTACTTTCTAATTTAAGATATTTCATCCTATCTTCCTCTAATGTCATATGTGAAAGTAATCCATTAATATTCCACTTTGACTTTCGACATTTATAGGTCACCTCAAAAGGACCAAATTGAGGAGGAAGATAGATCAAAACTAAGTGCACGAGCAATTCTTCCGAAATCTCTAACTTAAGTGCCTTTAGTTTGATCGAAAGTTGAAATAATTCAATAATGTACTCCCGAAGATTTTTCTCACTCTTGTACCGTATGGAAACAAGTTTCCACAAGAATTCAAAGAAAAATTCAGCATTTTCGATCTCAGAGACATTGTCCAAAAATGTATCTGAAACAGCGTTTTCCATGATCATTAGACTCACACGGTTGGACCGTTCCCATTGCTCAACATTCTTCCGTTCTATAACGGTATTTTCTTTAGTGAGAGCAGCGGGATTTGATTCCCCTAATGCGTGATCGATGTCCATATTGCCTAAGATCATTGTTATATTATTTTTCCAAGTTTTAAGTTTAGTCCCAGTAAGCAAATGTACATCATTTATAGCGATAGTTACGGATGAAGCATTAATCAAATCTGAAGGAGAAGAACAAGAATGAAACAAAACATATATAAGAAACTACACAATGATTAATTATATCAAATGAATTCCATCAAAAAGATAATCAATATGACATCAAGACTAATCTTTGGATTGCGAATTGACTCACAATTTGATTTATCTTAGGGTAAACAAATAGCTTAAACAATACACTTTAAATACTTGCCTTCCTTTGGGCCGGTTCAAGTATAGAAAATGTCCTAAAGTTTAAGGTACTTGTTTCCCGGTAATAAAGAATATAAACAATTCATTTTAAACACCCGCCTTCCTTTGGGATGGTTCACAGCATTTAAAATGACCAAAAGTTTAGTTCAATTATTACCCCATGAATGTAAACACTTAGTCAATAACAAGGTCTCCTTTGGGAAACAAGCATGTTATCACATATCAATATTTACATTCATCACTTTAACAAATTTGTATTTAAATAACGTAAATTGCTTTGGCAACAATATTATTTAAACAATGAATAAATTTGTTTAAGCATATAATTAATCATACTTTAGGGCACTTAAGACTTTAAGGTAACTTCTGAAAATTTAAAAGGTAAAGAAATAAGCGAAATTTATTAATAAAAGACAATATCCTTTTGTTCTACCCGTCCATTCTTAAATTTTAATAACTTTAAGAACCACCGAAACGCGACTGGTGTCCAGACATTATAATTTATTAATAAATTATCAAAATATTTTGGGCAACGAAAAGTCACCAATTATACTCATTTTAAAAAATCACCAATTAAAAAAAAAAGCCACGGTTCAATAATATTTTATGAACAGCCGTGGAGTAAAAGACACATTTATACTTTTATTTATGAATAGTCACCAACTTAAAAGCCATGGTACGGAACAGCATGAACCATGGAGAGTAAGCAATTTAAAATATATCATTTAAAGGCCACGGTACGGAACGGCCAAGCAATTTAAAATTCATCATAAAGGCCACGGTACGGAACGGCCTTTCCATGGAGTAAGCAATTTAAAAGTCATCATTATTCAAAGGCCATGGTACGGAATAGCCCTTGCCTTTTGATAATTGATGAAACCTTTTAATGCATTATAATTATTGGCTATGAAAATAAGATAAGTTTGCACTTTAATTAACATGATTCAAACAAGTAGACCTAGATTTACACACTCCAAACACATGATGTTGGCTATGTAAATGGGGTAATCTTGTATGAACCATTGCGTCTCTTAAAACTTGATCTTACCATTATTGCCAGAAATTGAATGAAGTTCTTAATTTAATGGTGACTCAATTTTTCAACCAAAGTAAGTAGATCCGCATACTCACAACACATTTAAAAAATGCGTGGCTATGCATATGAACAAACTCACAACGCATCCAAGGATGGTGGCTATGTTCAAAAATGGGATAATCTTACATTGAAAGCCTTTTGAGTAAAACCAAAATTTCAGAAATAGAATGAAGTTATGAACATAATACTCTTAGACAAAATGAGTATTATGTACAAGAACAAAACTAAGTGTAATTATACATGGATTTAAAACAAATTAAAGCACAAGACTTTATAAGAAATTCAAACTCAATCTAGTATATGAGCAGGCTCTGATACCAATTGTTGGAACAATTACGATCCATTAAACATGAACCGACTCATTACTAGATTAAGAAGAGAAGAAGAAGAAGAAGACGGAAGCGTGTAATTACCTTGTGATTCCATGTTCGTTCTTAATCTTGTTCTTGAGTAAAGAGAATGAAGTAAGAAGATAGACTTCAAATTAGGGAGGAGTAGATCTTCTAAATGATGAGTGCCCTTTAATCTCTTTATTCTTCAATTACTTAGGAAGAGTTTTGACTGAATGAGAATGTAAAAACTAGTGAATTCATAGGCTTGATGGATAGGCCTTTATATAGGAATTCAAGAGGCACTTCATTTAGGGACTACACCTATTGATATATAAGAAATTACCATTATGCCCATCATTTAATGGTAGTCTTATATTATGGAATTCTACACATTATATTATATCCTATACTTTATAATAAATATTATAATATTGATCACTAATTTATCAAGTACTTTCACTAATAATATATGTTATACAATCCATGTTCTAACACCATCTTCTTCACCTCAAAAACCTCCATGGAAATTCCAAACACCTAACCTTCTTCCAAAAATTCTAGCAAGTTCGTTATTTCTCCGTTTTTAAATCTGTTCCCGTATTCTTGTTCGTGGTGACAAGGGGAACCCATAGAGCCGGTCAAATAAATATTTCATTTCGCACTATTTAATAAGTTATTATGACTTCTTTCAATTAATTGTTCATTTTATGATGCTATTGAATAATTGTTACAAGAAAATGATTTTTGGAATTTGTTAAACCATGATATTTGATTTGAAAGAATTTTTGTAAAGGATGAACTGATTTTGGATTATCATGAGGTGTTGAAGTTGGAAGAATAAGGGTGTATGGTATTTTTGGTTGTTAGTAACTTGATAGAAATGTTGCATGGCCAAATGATATAAACTTTGGTACAAAAATGATGTTGTTTGATGTTGGATTAGTTGGGAAAGGGGTATGGAATAGTTTAGAAGTGATATGCTGAAGTTTGGTACTGATTTGAGCTTGTTTTAGTACTTCAAAAACAGAGGAGGTAAGTTATGACTTTTGGTTTGGCATATTGCTGATGTCGAATCAGTATCTGGTTTTGGCCTTGGCACGAGTCGTGCCAAGGGGCACGAGTCGTGCCCTTTGCCCAGTCGTGATAACGACTCGTGAAATGGGTGTCACTCTTGCTGATTGAATGGGGGACTAAAAGGCACGAGTTGTGCCAAGGGGCACGAGTCGTGCCTTGTCCTGTCAACTTTGAACCATCTTTAGAGCTGTGTAAAACTATTCAAACTAGAACCAAAGTGAAGCCTCTTTAACGTAGATTAAAGTAGAACACTTTATTAGTAACTTAACCAAAGTGGTTCCAAACTTGGTAATTCAATCTTGAACCTTTAACAAGGTTATTGAATGTGGTGTAATGAATATGTAGGACTTGTTTATAATTCATGGTGGCCTTACTTGCTTGCATATTCATGGTGGTTGGTAAATAGTGTATTAAATATAGGTTACACTATAATATTAGTTGAACATGTGTATTTACCATGTTGTTTCATTATTATTCCAAGTGTGGATTTATTTACCATGTTGTTTCATTATTATCCCAAGTGTGGATTTATATTTCATGTATCGGTTATGTGCTTGAATGTGGATATATATACATATATATATATATATATATATGTGTGTGTGTGTGTGTGTGTGTGTGTGTGTGTGTGTGTGTGTGTGTGTGTGTGTGTGGATTTGTAGCCTTACAGATAGCTGGTTATCTTTTGGATCCGGTGAATATTCCTAAGCAGTTCACGAAGGGGGTATTTATTACTCTCTGTTTGTTCTATGGGGATCCAGTGAATATGCCTAAGCAGTTCATGACGAGAGTATTGATTGCTCTCCGTATGGTAAAGTTTTTGGTTCTGGTGAAAATGTATTCATAAAAAGAGAGGAGTTTTACTCCCACGTTGTACGACTTATGGTTCAGACTGGAAAGGTAAAAGGAGGTAAATTAAGGTTTTACCGCTTTACCAATGTGTTATGTGTAGCCATGTTATGTGTTGCACCTTGTTTGGCATCTTGTTGTATTCATAATAGCTTATTGAGATTTATTCTCACCCTTCTCCCTTTAATGTTTTAGATCGGACTGAGACAGGAGGACCCGGCCAGTGAGGACGGTGCGAAGTTTGTATTTGTCTTTTGGGTTGTTGGGTACGTTATGTTCTAGATGGTTTGTATTTTGGTATTACTCCTTTGTTGGAGTTTGTTTATAAAACAACTTTTGTAAATGTTTTAATTGTGAACTTTTGTAATTTGTAGTTAAAGTAAGTTGGTTGTTAAATTTAGTTTATCCCTTTTCCTCTAAGTGGAGATGACCCAAGTTAGTATTTGAAAGTTGTATTCTTTCAGTTAAGTCAAGTGTTTTCAAAAAGCGAAGGGGGTTTTTCCTAGTTTTGGACTCTTCGGCTCGGGACACGTGTTAGGTTACGGGTTGGGGTGCCCACATTTGGTATCAAAGCTTAGTTTAGAGGTCAAGGGTAGATGTCTAGACTAAGGGGGAGTGTGTGGTAACTGACGCCGAGTGTTTGATGCAGGGGGTTTGTACAATGGCAGGAAGCAATGATGATCAACGAAGGACTCCAGAAAATGAAGGACATGTGGGGACAGGTAGAATTCAGAACGAAGAGATGATAAATTTGTTCAGAATGTTCATACAAAATATGGCAACTCGAGGATCAGCTCCAAATCAACCTGAGGGATGTCAAAGTGATGGATTGGAAAGGTTTGTGAAGATGAACCCACCAAGTTTTAATGGAGACCCGGATCCGTTAAAGGCAGAGAAATGGCTAGAGAAAATGAACAAAATCTTTGAGGTTATGGAAAGTCCCAATGAAGAGAAGGTTAGATATGTCGTTTAACTTGAAGGTCCAGCTGATCATTGGTGGCAAATTTTGAAGGGAAGTTGGGAGCGGGATCATACGCCCCAGACTTGGGATAATTTCACCCAGCAGTTCAAGGATTATTTCATTTCAATCGTTACAAGGGACAATAAGGAGATAGAATTCTTGAGGCTAGAGCAAGGGACCATGACGATGGATCAGTATTCAACCCGGATTGAGGAATTGGCTCGGTGTTGCCCTCATTTGGTATCACATGAAGCGAGAAGAGTTCATAGGTTTGTAAAAGTTTTGAGGGATGAGATTGGGACAAAATTATTGATTGATAATTTCACCAATTATCAAACAGACGTAGATAAAGCGTATAAGATCGAGATTGACATTGAGGAAAACCGTGGAAGATCGGAAAGTGGGGTTAGAATCAAGCCAAAGTATCAAGGACAAGGATCTAGAATCACCAGAGGACAACCAATAGCTTCAAATTCAGGGAGTGTGTGAGGGGAGCTTGTTGCAGCTTCTTCATCTCGTCCAAAAACCAGACAGTATGGGATGATTTGTAAATTTTGCAAGAGGATTGGACATACCGAAGATCAGTGTTGGAGTAAGCAAGGCAGGTGTATTAAGTGTGGAGAAATGGGACGCTTTCGGAGGAATTGTCCAAGGTTGCAGCGGGGACAAGCTTCGGGCAGTGGTCAACAAGGTGGACGACAAAGAGATGGTACCAAGAGAGATAATGAATGGAAACCAAAAGAGAAGGTCTAAGGTCGAGTTTGTGCTATGGGTCATGGAGCGATAGATCCCTCAGAGGTCATTAGAGGTATACTACCTGTCTCAGGAGTTAGGGGTCATATTTTTATAGATCACGGTTCATATCATCTATGTTTGACATTGCATTTTGCTTCTATGTGGCATACATTGCTTGAGATTTGTTTTATGTGTTAGATGTTTCTGCTCTTATGAGAGAGTACCTTGAATCTTCCTTGGTTTACCACGAGAGTGATGTGGTTATTTCTGGGCATGTATTGCCAGTTGAGTTGGTATGATTACCAATTGGTGATTTTGATGTATACTTGACCTGGATTGGTTAAGTAGTTGTTGTGTATTGGTAGGCTATCATAAGAAGTGAGTCTCCTTTTCTATGCTTAAATTGCCTATATTTTAATTGATGCAGATAAGCCTTTACGTGGTATTCTTGTTATATATGCGTTAAAGGTTGAAAATTTTGGTTAAAAAGTGTGAAGGTTATTTGTGATGTGTTAGACTTGAGTAAGAAGTCCTTTATAATATTTCATGTGCTGGTTATGAATAAATGGTAAATGTGCTTTCATAGGAGTATTCTATGTGTTGGTTAAGGGTATGATAAGTAAAAATTGAAATCCTTATCTTGATGGATTTAGGGTAAGTATGATGGATGACCTCTTTGTTTAATTAAAGTTTGAGAAGATCATGAAAATCACTGCGAATTGTGTTATCTGTTCTTCGCGAGAAGAATTTGGTTGTGAAGTGTAGCAAGTGTGCGTTAGCTTGAGAAGATTTCAACTATGGGTTCTATAGTCTTAAGCTCGGATGTTACCGTGTATCTTACGAGGATTGAGGCCGTAGTTAAGTGGAAGCAACCGTCGTCAGTGGAAGAAGTCCGTAGTTTTCTGGGTTAGCAAGTTGCTACTGAAGGATTATCAAAGGATTCTTGAGAATTGTAATATTGTTGATTTAGTTAACTCGGGAAGATGTATCAATGGTGTAAGATGCACAAAAGGTAAATCATGTTGGTAAAGATGAAGAATAGATTGACGATAAATCTGATCTTACCCTACTTGAAGGATGCGAGAATTTTTGCGATTTTCAGTTACGTGTCAAAGGAAAGTTGGATGGTGATATTATGCAGATGGGCAAGTGATAGCGTATGCTTCGAGGAGGTTAACTTTGACAAAGCAGAATTTTCCTATTATCAACTCAGAAGTAGCTGTGATTATTTGCGTTATCTAAGTGGAAACCTTATCTATTTGAAGCTCAATTTGAGATTTATTACCGATCCTAAGAGTTGAAGTATTTAGTTCCGCGGAAGGAAGTGAATATCAGGCAGAGGCGATGGTTGGAACTATTAAAAGACTTTAATTGCGTTATTTGATATCATCCGAAAAAGTTAATGTGATTGCAGATGCGATTAGCCGAAAGAATTATTTGTCAACATTTATATCCTGTGAGTCGCAAGATGAGATATTATTGCGAATGTTCAAGTTATATCTATATTATATGGAGACCTTAAGGAAATTTAACAAACTGATTCAGAATTTAAGAGGAGTATCAGACAGTTTCAAGATGGAAAGACCGAGGATTTTGTATTGAATCGAGATGGAAATTTAACCTTCAACTCAGAAATTGTGTACCGTCTTAGCAAGAGATTAAAAGACCAATTTTAGAGGAAGATCATAAATCTAGAATTGCGATTATCCGGGAAGTTCGAAAATATATCAAGATTTGAAGATGGGTTAGAAGATTAGAAATGGGAAAAATTGCGATGGATCTTTTGATGGGACTACCTCCGACATCAAGGAAGATGGATGTGTTTGGGTAATAGTGGATAGATTGATCAAGCCGGTTCACTTTCTACTTGTATCAACGAAGTATTGATGGAGAAATTAAAACAATTGTGCATGCGAGAGATTTGGTTGATTTCGTGAAGTACCAATTAACATTTTATCAGATTGGGATCTAGGATTCATTGCGATTTTGGGAAGCTGTGTGCAAGGTTTTGAGTTTCAAAGTTGAGTTTCAGTGATGCGTTTCATCCTCAGACAGATGGGCCGACAGAGAGGACTATCCAGATTCTTGAGAATAGGTTGTGTGTTGTATGATGGATTTTCTTTCTTTTTGGGAAGTTCATTTAACCTTAGTTGAAATTGCGTATAGCAGCAGTTTTCAGTCCAGCAGTGAATTGGTACCGTATGAAGTATGGTAAGGGAGGAAGCATATTTATGATCCTTAGTTTGTATGGAGTTTTTCAACCAATGATATGCAAGCTGAATTGACTTGAGTGGAGGAACCGTTGAAATTTATTAAAATCATAAGTCCGAGAATTAAAATCCTAGAGTATTCGGGTTGTGAAAAAGGTATTGAAGAATCATGTCGTCGAGGAAGCTTGGGTTGAAATCTGAAATGTGTGGGAAGTAACCTTTGTTATTTGATCATTCAGGTAAGTTCATTTAAAATTCGGGGCGAATTTTATTTAAGGGGGAGTGAGTGTCACGGCCCTAATTCTAGGCACCATTTTAGTACTTTTAAATGTTGAGCACGTGGGGTTGGGATGTGTAGTATCTCATTCTATGTTTTTTTGTGATTTATAAAATGTTTATGTGTTTAAATTGGTACTTTGACAACTTATATGATGTTAGGATGTTAATGAATTAATTTTAATTAATTATTATTAAATAAAATAAATATGAAAAGTGTGTAGTGAAATTATAATAATTGAAGTTTAAATATTAAATTGGGAAGTATGAGGTGCTTATGTGTAAATGTTGGAAGTTAGAGTAGTTAATTGTAGCAACTAATTCTTGGAGGAGCTTAAATGGAATTCTTTAATACTT
Source organism: Adenophora triphylla var. japonica (assembly GCA_022495995.1). NCBI lineage: Eukaryota > Viridiplantae > Streptophyta > Magnoliopsida > Asterales > Campanulaceae > Adenophora > Adenophora triphylla. The sequence goes on from JAFEMH010002200.1 coordinate 45,160, forward strand.
ATCCTTTGTTAAATAAGAGGAAGCTTCATTTGGTATTATGAGTACCATCTTCTTCACCTCAAAAACCTCCATGGAAATTCCAAACACCTAACCTTCTTCCAAAAATTCTAGCAAGTTCGTTATTTCTCCGTTTTTAAATCCGTTCCCGTATTCTTGTTCGTGGTGACGAGGGGAACGCGTAGAGCCGATCAAATAAATATTTCATTTCGCACTATTTAGTAAGTTATTATGACTTCTTTCAATTAATTGTTCATTTTATGATGCTATTGAATAATTGTTACAAGAAAATGATTTTTGGAATTTGTTAAACCATGATATTTGATTTGAAAGAATTTTTGTAAAGGATGAACTGATTTTGGGTTATCATGAGGTGTTGAAGTTGGAAGAATAAGGGTGTATGGTATTTTTGGTTGTTAGTAACTTGATAGAAATGTTGCATGGCCAAATGATATAAACTTTGGTACAAAATGATGTTTGATGTTGGATTAGTTGGGGAAGGGGTATGGAATAGTTTAGAAGTGATATGCTGAAGTTTGGTACTGATTTGAGCTTGTTTTAGTACTTCAAAAACAGAGGAGGTAAGTTATGACTTTTGGTTTGGCACGAGTCGTGCCCTTTGCCCAGTCGTGATAACGACTCGTGAAATGGGTGTCACTCTTGCTGATTGAATGGGGGACTAAAAGGCACGAGTCGTGCCCTGTCCTGTCAACTTTGAACCATCTTTAGAGCTGTGTAAAACTATTCAAACTAGAACCAAAGTGAAACCTCTTTAACGTAGATTAAAGTAGAACACTTTAGCTATACAATGGTATATTCCTTGGTCAAATTGGAATTATGGAAGTGGTTTAAATATTGTGCGGAAAATGGTTGACAAGCTTAATTCGTAACTTAACCAAAGTGGTTCCAAACTTGGTAATTCAATCTTGAACCTTTAACAAGGTTATTGAATGTGGTGTAATGAATATGTAGGACTTGTTTATGATTCATGGTGGCCTTACTTGCTTGCATATTCATGGTGGTTGGTAAATAGTGTATTAAATATAGGTTACACTATAATATTAGTTGAACATGTGTATTTACCATGTTGTTTCATTATTATCCCAAGTGTGGATTTATTTACCATGTTGTTTCATTATTATCCCAAGTGTGGATTTATATTTCAAGTATGGGTTATATGCTTGAATGTGGATATATATACATATATGTATATATATATGTATATATATATGTATATATATATGTATATATATGTATATATATATATATATATGTGTGTGTGTGTGTGTGTGTATGTGTGTGTGTGTGTGTGTGTGTGGATGTGGATGTGTAGGGTAATGGGATGAGATCAATTATGGATGTGTTCTATAAGTTGATCAAATCACATTATGCCTTGAGCCCATCCCCTTCGTGGCCACGATAAAGGGGCGATAGCTTCGTATTAAGCCAAAATCCTTACAGATAGTTGGTTATCTTTTGGATCCGGTGAATATGCCTAAGCAGTTCGCGAAGGGGGTATTTATTACTCTCTGTTTGTTCTATAGGGATCCGATGAATATGCCTAAGCAGTTCATGACGAGAGTAGTGATTGCTCTCCGTATGGTAAAGTATTTGATTCTGGTGAAAATGTATTCATAAAAAGAGAGGAGTTTTACTCCCACGTTGTACGACTTATGGTTTAGACGGGAAAGGTAAAAGGAGGTAAAGTAAGGCGTTACCGCTTTACCAATGTGTTATGTGTAGCCATGTTATGTGTTGCACCTTGTTTGATATCTTGTTGCATTCATAATAGCTTATTGAGATTTATTCTCACCCTTCTCCCTTTAATGTTTTAGATCGGACTGAGACAGGAGGACCCGGCCAGTGAGGACGGTGCGGAGTTTGTATTTGTCTTTTGGGTTGTTGGGTACGTTATGTTCTAGAAGGGTTGTATTTTGGTATTACTCCTTTGTTGGAGTTTGTTTATAAAACAACTTTTGTAAATGTTTTAATTGTGAACTTTTGTAATTTGTAGTTAAAGTAAGTTGGTTGTTAAATTTAGTTTATCCCTTTTCCTCCAAGTGGAGATGACCCAAGTTAGTATTTGAAAGTTGTATTCTTTCAGTTAAGTCAAGTGTTTTCAAAAAGCCTTTCGAGGTGTTTCCTAGTTTTGGACTCTTCGGCTCGGGACACGTGTTAGGTTCCGGGTTGGGGTGCCCACAGCAGGTCTGTTAGGAAACTTGCTCATTCTCTTATTTTTCAGCATAAAACTAAACTTTTTGAAGATAAGGGCCAAATCCTCATCCTCAAGACTAGATTTGTCAATCTCTGAGAATAGCTCAACCAATTATTTTGTAATTGTTGTAGAGCTTTTGAGGGTAAGGCTTATTGCCTTAAACCCTAAGTGGGCTGAGTGTTCTTTCGGCAAGCGACATCAATGGTGTCCAATTTCCATATTCTAAATATGCATTTGCGCCCTCCGCAGGTCAGTGAAATCTCAGTTAAACCCACGTTCAATTTGATTTCTAGGTCAAAAATCTTACCTCAATTTAGGGCTTCATTGCCCCACCATTATCTCTCATTATCATTATCTCCCTCCCCACTTTCTGATTCTGAAAATCCCCCAATTGAAGAACACCCATTTGGTGTTTCTTACCTCGTAAACACATTTGGGTGGACCCCAGAATTTGCACTTTCTAAAACAAAGGTTGTGCGTATGAAATTCAATACCCCTGAGAAACCAGAAAAAATCCTGGCTTTTCTCAAGAAACATGGGTTCACAAGAACCCAGATTTCAGATATTGTTAAGAGATATCCTAGGCTCTTACTTTGTAATCCTGAAGAGACCCTTTTGCCCAAGTTTGAATTTTTGAGCACTTTAGGCCTTTCAAGAACTGAAATCACTGTTGCTATAACTAAATCACCACATATCTTCCATGACTTATCAGCGTAAAGGGTGCACTCCTTGTCGGGATACTTTTAGAAAGATGGTGGAGCAAGTCAAGGGAATGGGGTTTGACCCTTGTACTATGAAGTTTCTTTGGGCTCTTCAGGTCGTTTAGGTCACTTAGCAAATCCAAGTGGGATGATAAAGTGCAGGTGTTTAAGAAATATGGTTGGTCTGATCATGATATTGAATTGGCTTTCGAGAAGAACCCACAGTTTATTATGTCGTATAAGGATAAACTTGAGGGGGTATTGGATTTTCTTGTTAATAGTATGGGTATGGAACAACGGATATTGCTAATTGGCCAATTGGGATGAGCTTGCAGAAGAGGATTGTTCCGAGGTGTTTGGTTTATCAATCCTTGTTGGAAAAAGAATTGTGCAAGAGGAAATTAAGCGTTATTTATTTGTGTTCTATTCCGGAAGCTAAGTTTCTCACCAGGTTTATAAAGCCTTGTGAGAATGAAGCACCTGAGCTATGGGATTTATATAACAGACCTTGTCAGCTCAATGGAGCTTCAAGCTTTAAAGTTTAAGGTATGAGTGCCCCTCCCTTCTTGAAAGTAGTTTGGAAAAGTAAATCATTCCATACTAATTTCTTTATAATTTGACTCTGTTAGATGAGAAAACTCCTCCACCGGGGATTTTTTTTTTTTTTTTCTGAGTTTGTGTTACAACCTTTAACTTAACTTGTGGCCGATACCCCTATTTAAATTTTGTTAGAATAATATAGATGCCTAATTTTGTACTTTTGATTTTATTTATGAAACCAACCTACAATTTCCATGGCTGATGCTGATAGATAATCTCAGAAGGATTGTGATTGAAGTGAAGGAAATTGGATCCAACCCCTTTGACAACGAAGTATGCTGTCGATTTCGCTGACCTTCAAGCATCAGAGGAGTTCTGAGGGTTCAAAATGGGAGAATGCTTTTTCCTGGTTTTGCAAAGGCAGCTCTACAAATGGCTCTAACACCTGCAGTCAGAAAAAACACACACATTGAGACCGATCTTTGCTTTCTTTTAATCTCATTTGCAGGAGGGCGGTGAACCATTAACTCAGACCACTTGACTAATTAATCAACAGAGTTGGAAGTTTTTCCATCACGATATACATTATTGAGTCCGTCTCTAATAAAACTTGTAGCTAAAGTTGTCATGGAAACTCTTCTTTTGGATTTTACATGCGATTAACTGAAGAGCCTGATGTTTATGCAGCTGCTTTTGTATCTTTTGATCAATTGTCTCCGATTCTGCATGAGGTTGTTGCCTCTAAAGCGGTTTAGGCTTGCATAAAATTGCATTGTATGAGGTTTTGTATCTTTGGATTTTACATGCCTGCTGTGTACGAGTTTTTTTACCAAATTGAGTTCTATCTAACAACTAAAATAATCTGTAGAAGCAAATCTTGACATGTTATGCAAATGTACCCCAAACATAATAACAAGTTTTACTTAAACCAAAAAAATGACCAAAAAAATGGTCATTTTATTCGTAAAAATGACCAAAAAAATGGGAAAATAACTTTGTTAATATAGGGTACAATGATGAAAACCAAAACTTAAACCAATTGAGTGCAGTAGGAACAAAGAAGTATCCTTTTCCAAGGAAACAAGAGACGCACAAAACACTCTCAGCCCAAGCCTTGCCGCCCCTATGTGGGCGGCCGCTTGGCTTTCAGGATGTTCCTTCTGCGTTCCTCCCTTTGGTTGGTTTCGGTCCCCTCTCTGTGGTTTTGACTCCACAGCCCAACACTTGTAAGGTATATATTCTCAAAAGCAGCAATAATTTATAATTTACATCACAAATGAAAAGATGATTGAAGCATGTGCATTAACAAGTAGGCATTTCCATCTTGAAGGGAAAGAAAGACCATATAATATAGAAGAACACACACACACTCACACGGGGAGAGAGAGAGAGAGAGAGAGAGAGAGAGAGAGAGAGAGAGAGAGAGAGAAACCAAGGTTGCTCATCTGAGCAATATAAAGAAGCCAGAAAATTTAAAATAGGGTTCATGAAGCTCCAAGCTTCCTCTTGCTATCATCAACCTATATGGAAATCATTTATGCTTCCTTTTTTTTTTTTTTTTGCCGGGAGGGAGAGCATTATGAGAGAATATAGAGCTAATTTCTCCCGTGTATGTATGAAGTTGGAGGGGGAGATTATAATAATTAGAAAAGCATGATATGACAAAAACCATTGTAATAGAATCAAACCTGTGGCTGTGAGTCATTTTTAATATTCAACATTTCCTTATACAAATCCCACAGCTCAGGCGCTTCATTCTCACAAGGCTTGATAATCCTGGAAAGAAACTGATCTTCTGTATAAACACACAAAGTCATAATGCTTAATTTCTTCTTGCACAATCCTTTTTCCACCTTTAATCTATAAACCAAACACCTCGGAACAATCCTCTTCTGCAAGCTCAACCCAAGAATCTTCGGCCAATTAGCAATATCAGTTGCTTCCATCCCCATACTATTAATAAGAAAATCCAACACCCCCTCAATTTTATCCTTAGAATACGTAATAAACATTGGGAACTTCTCAAATGCCAAGGAAATATCACGATCGGACCAACCATATTTCTTAAAGACCTGAACTTTATCTTCCCAAGTCGATTTACTAAGTGACCTAATCGCCCGAAGCGCATAAAGGAACTTCATACTACAAGGGTCAAACCCCATTCCCTTGATTTCCTCCACCATCTTTCTAAAAGTATGTGGACTAGGCGTATACCCTTTACGCTGATAAGTCCTGGTAGCTGCAATAGCTGCAATATTAACTCCGGGCACGCCTGCTTCGAGTAAAATTTGAATATTATGTATTTCAGGGTTTTGGGTCAAAATAAGCGGATACTGTTTGACCATCTTGACAGCTTCATCATTAGAATCAACCAAATTACTTATAAGATTAAACATGGGGACGACAATCTTTTCCAAACTTCTTTTCAAGATTTGTGGTGCTTTAGTTATAACAACAATGATTTCAGTTCTTGAAAGGCCTAATGTACTCAAAAATTCAAACTTGGGCAAAAGGGTCTTCTCAGGATTACAAAGTAAGAGCCTAGGATAACTCTTAACAACATTTGAAATCTGGGTTTTGGTGAACCCATGTTTCTTGAGAAAAGCCAGGATTTTTTCTGGTTTCTCAGGGGTGTCGAATTTTATAGCCTTTGTTTTTGAAACGGAAAATTCTAGGGGCCACCCAAATGTGTTTATGAGGTAAGAGACAACAAATGAGTGTTCTTCTTCAATTGGGGGATTTTCAGAGTCAGAAATTGGAGATGGAGATAATGATAATGAACGACAACCCTGGCTAGCAATGGGTAAAGAAGGCCTAAATTGAGGAAAGATTTTTGACCTAGAATTGAAATAGAACACTGGTTTAAGTGAGATTTCACTGACCTTCATTGTGAGTAAATGCATATTTTGAATCTTGAAATTGGACACCATTGTTGGTTGCCTCTTTTTTGCTGGAAGAACCCTAAAATGAAGCACACTTATAAAAAAGTGAAAACGTCTTATCCATTCACAATAGCCGCTCATATCTTATCAGACGTTTCATCACAACTCTATTATTATATAAAACTAGTTTGACTCCCGTGCGATGCACGGACAGTTACTAACGAATAACTTATAGAAATCGAAATAAATACAAAAGAAAATAAAGATGTTTGTATACATTGTAAAACATTTATTTGAAAATTATAATCTCAATACAAATATCAGATTGAATGTGACTAAAATAAATCTAGTGTTACATTCATGCGATGCACGGGGAGTTATTGATAAAATGACTAAATGAGAGATATTTTTTTATAAAATGTGAAATCCAGCTTTAGAAGACAACATTGTCGCAAGAATCGTCGAAAGAGGAAGGAAGATCATCATTACATATCAATATATTTGGACCATCGGGATAGTGAACATTTTTTAATGTGAAATATAATCGAAAACGACAACTAACATAGTATCGATTTATAAGAAGGTCAACAATGAATTTCTATTAACATTTGAATTTTATTAATAGTCATAGCATAAAAGGAATACAATAATACAAATACCTTGAAATTAAAAATATAGAATATATCGTACAATTTAAAATATATTTTTTGACAGAAATTAATGAGACATTAATCAGATGTAAATATAATATAAAAAATTAGTCATTAAACAAAGAAATAAACAGTATTTTGAATGTAAAAATTGTATAAATCTTAAGGCCATTTACCAAAAAGAACTTTTAAAAGATGGATATTAAAGAGGGAAAAAAAACCCAAAGAAGCTGATTGTTACAACAAAACTCCCTGAATATCACAAAAAAACGCTTTTGTTTTTAAATGTTAATTTTAATTTTTTTAATTTTAATTTTTAAATTTTAATTTTAATTTTAAATTTGTAATTATTAATTCTTACTTCTTAATTTTTAATTTTCAGATTTTATATTTTAATTGAATTTGGATTAATTAGTATTATTATTTTTAAATGTTAAAGAAATCAGATAAAAAAATCGAAAATCCAATCGCCCAATGAACGGACACAAAGTGTCCCATTTAAATAAAAAAAAAATCACCTTCATAGACGCGCTTCTGTACGCGCGTGTATGACACGCGCCACTTTTCAGACAAAAATATATAATTAAAATACCAATTTACACTATCTTTATTTCTTATAATATTGACATACACTTCAATCAAAATTTTAAAAATGATGGCCATCTTTCTCAATATTCGTCTTTATAAATACACAATTTTTTAGAAGAATTGGAACATTGAAAATTTTATTAATACTTTATTTACTATGCTAATTTTTTTAAAAAAAATTAAATAAATTGTCTGATATACCGAACTAAAATAAACACAATAACCATATTACCCCATCCAACTTATTAAATAAAAAATTAAATAGATTGTGAAACACATTTTTAAAAGACAACATTATCGGTGCCAGTACTGTCGAAAGAGAAAGGAAGAGCATCATTACATATCAATATATTCGGACCATCGGGATTGTGAACGCTCGTTAATGCGAAATATAATTGACAACGTCGAAATGACCTGTGATATAGATATAAAAGGAGGCCAATAATGAATAAATATTGACCTTTGACTTTTATTAATCGGGCGTCATAGCATAAAAGGAAAACAATAATGCAAATATCTTGAATTGAAAAAATAAGAGAATAAAATTATAAGAAGAAGAAAAAATCAAATAGAAATAAAGAAAACATCAAATGGAAAATAGATTATCGTACGATTACCTCAAGTATTTATTTTTGATAAAAATAACATAGAAAACACAAACATGTTTTATTACATACGAAATAAGTTATTGAAATCGAAAAAGAGAAATAGTGGATAAAGAGAATTAAATGAAAAAGTTTCCCAAACACTACACTCACTCATCAAACCCGACCCCATTCCACTTATTAAATAGAAACTAAAACCCACATTTATCACACTCATACATATATATATATATATATATATATATATATATATATATATATATATATATATATATATATATATATATATATATTTACTATGGTTCAAAGATTTTTTTTTAAAAACAAAATTAAATAAATTGTTTGATATATCAAACAAATAAACACAATAACCATATTACCCCATCTCACTTATTAAATAGAAATCAAAATCCACATTCATCACAATCCCCCATATATGTATAGATATAAATTATTATTATATTAAATAACCATATACTCCCTCCGTCCCATTAATAACTTCACCAATTACTCTAAATGGCGTCCCGTTAGAAGCTTCACCTTTCTTTTATTGGCAAATAATCTGTAATATTTTCTCCACTCTTTATCTCTCCTATTTCACTATTACACTCACAACACTTTTCAAATTTACTATTCTCTTCACTCATTCTATCTCCTAATTTACTATTACACTCACAACATTTTCACCACCTTTAATTTGCGTGTCGGGTTTTAAAATGGTGAACTTATTATTGGGACGGAGGGAGTATACTTTATAAATACACAATTGTTTTGTTTATAAAAATTCAACACCATTCCAACTCATCATCCTATATCCCATCACTTTTATTTTATTTTATATTGTTCATTTTTATGCTCAGTAAAAATATTATTATTATTATTATTATCATTTATAATTAGAAATTAATACTTCAGACTTATTTAATTTTTACTAAAAAGATATTGAAAAAAAAAACCGAAAATTAACAAAATATAATTAAGAAATTTAAATTTAAAAAAGAGGAATTTTTTCTCTATCCAAATCAAATGAAAGAAGTCTCTATTGAAAGAGAAAAAAAAAATCCTCTTTTTTAAATATAAATTTGTTAATTATCCTTTAACTAATTTAACTAAAAAGAAATTAAAAAATTAGTAGAGGATAATTAATAAATTTATATTTAAAAAATAGGAATATTTTCATATTTTCAAATCAAATGAAAGAAGTCTCTATTTAAAGAGAAATTTTTTTTATTAATTTTGGTGTAATTAACAAAGTTAAATTAAAAAAAGAGGAATATTTTTCTTTGTCCAAATAAAATGAAAGAAGTCTCTATTTAAAGAGAAAAAAAATTATGAATTTTGGTGAAAAAAAATAAAAAAAATTTGATCAGTAAAAATATTATTATTATTATTATTATTATCATTTATAATTAGAAATTAATACTTCAGACTTATTTAATTTTTACTAAAAAGATATTGAAAAAAAAAATTGAAAATTAACAAAAGATAATTAATAAATTAAAATTAAAAAAAGAGAAATTTTTTTCTCTATCCAAATCAAATGAAAGAAGTCTCTATTGAAAGAGAAAAAAAATTCTTCTTTTTTAAATATAAATTTGTTAATTATCCTTTAACTAATTTTAAATAAAAAGAAATTAAAAATTAGTAAAGGATAATTAATAAATTTATATTTAAAAAATAGGAATATTTTCATATTTTCAAATCTAATGAAAGAAGTCTATATATAAAGGGAAAATTTTTGTATTAATTTTGGTGTAATTAACAAAGTTAAATTGAAAAAAAGAGGAATATTTTTCTTTGTCCAAATAAAATGAAAGAAGTCTCTATTTAAAGAGTAAAAAAAATTATGAATTTTGGTGAAAATAAAAAAAATAAATAATAAATTTTATATATAATATTTGAGGCCAAAGAAAAGGGTGAATTTTTAATTTTTTCACATCCATCCGCCCAATCACGTGTTGACACTGAATTTAAAAAAAAAAAAAAAAAAAAAAAAAAAACTTCGCAGGCATGACGCGCGTTTGTCGGGGCGTGAACTCCACTCGCCACGAAAATGTCCAAAATGCTCTCCTCTATATTGGCGACACGTGGCCTGAACGGTTTTAAAAAAAAATAATAATAATTTTAGACCAATCACTGTGTGCCACGTCTCATTTCAGCCCTTTTTTTGCAAGATTGCCACCGCATGAAATGTCTAAAATACCCCTCAATGGCAAACAATTTACCACTATCTTGTTATTATATATTGATAGATAAAATATGGAGCAATTATCAAATCATCTCTCGCCCTAACAAAAACGGCATCTAAGGATGCATATTTTGCAAATTGACCATCAGATCCTGTAGTTATTTATGGACACGCGTGTCCTTGATAGATTAAAAAAAATTACGCTTGTGCCACTCAATTAAATAATATGGACGTGCGTGAAGGAATTTCAGCTCCATGCCCGCATTTTCTCTCTCCTCTTTCTTTTTTTCCCCTCAAAACTAGAGTCGTTAATTTGGGTTGTGCCCGTCGGGCCAGCCCGCCCCGCCATACAATAAGGATGGGTTGAGTTTTAAAACTACTAACTCAAATAAAAGTGCGTCAATTCAGGCTAACCCATATAGGTGCGGGCCAAAATGGGTTCGGGGCGGGCTAAGGTGGGCCAGTCCACTATGTTTTTTTAATATTTTTTTCGCCACAAAATAATGTCATTTTAAGTGGAAATTCTAGGATTATATCGACCTTTTGTACTTAATCTGTGAATCATGAAGTGAAACACTCGAGAGAAGTAGAGAACAGAAACGGAGAAACCCTAAAAAGACGTCACCGACCTCGTTGTCGTTTTCATCGCCGCTGGTGCACTTCATCACAACTACTAATTCGTTGTCGTTATTGTCTCCAATCCACACACACATCTCTCTCTCTCTCTCTCTCTCTCTCTCTCTCTCTCTCTCTCTCTCTCTCTCTCTCTCTCTCTCTCTCTACTCAAAACTTTAAAATGAAATATCTTAAAATTCAAAAATAAAAAAACAAATCTGAAATCACCGTTGTGTTCGTATCGTCAAAATGAATCAAACTAGTAGCATCAACATATAATCTGGAGCAAATTTGAGAAGTTCACAGTTGTTCTTGAGAAGTTCGCATTTATTTTTAACATTTGTTTCAAAAACAACTAAAAGAAGTTCACAGTTATTTTAGCTAAATTCATAATTTATACATGAAAATAACTACCATTAACTTAATTCACATTTGTTTTTAGTTAAGTTCACAGTTGATTTTAGTCTTTTATGACATCTATTTTTTGCAATTTCATTAGATTATTTGACATATTTATTAAGTTAACAACTGTTTTTAGTTAAGTTCACGCTTGTTTTTAGTCTTTTTACGGTCTATATTTTTGCAAATTTATGTAATTACTTGACATATTTGTTAAGTTAACAGTTGTTTTTAGTTAAGTTCACAATTGTTTTTAGTCTTTTATGACCTCTATTTTTGCTATTTTATGAGATTATGTGACATTTTTGTACAATTCACAGTTGTTTTTAGTTAAGTTCACAGTTGTTTTTAGTATTGTATTTCTCTATTTTTGCACTTATATATGATTATTTGAAATAATTGTTAAGTTCACAGTTGTTTTTAGTATTTTATGGCCTTTATTTTTTTTGCCATTTTATGAGATTATTTGACATATTTATTAATTTGCAGTTGTTTTAGTTAAGTTCACAATTATTTTTAGTCTTTTATGGTCTATATTTTTGCTACTTTATGAAATTATTTGACATATTTGATAAGTTCACATTTGTTTTTAGTTAATTTTATAGTTATTTTTAGTCTTTTATGTCCTCTATTTTTTTAATTTATGAGATTATAACATTATACTCCCTCCATCTCATATTAAATTTCAAAAAAATATTTCAAAAGGTTGTCTCACCTTAAAGTTCAAAATCACAAAATAGGAAGTTTTTAATGATAAAGAAAGTAGTAAAAAAATAAGTGACTTAACGTTAGTATGTTTTAAAGATAAAGAAAGTAGTAAAAATTTAAGTGACGTAACTTTCGTATGTGATCAATAATGGCAGATGAAGTGAAATTGATAAATGGGTAATGACCGATGAGCATGTCACGATCATAAACCTAGGCACTATTTTGGTCACGTGTTGAGCACGTGAAAGTGGGGTACATTGCATCTCATATTAGGCATTATATGAAAATTGGAATGGTTACGTGTTTATTTTGACATTTTGATAATTTACGTGATTTTAGAATGTTAATGAATTAATATTAATTATATAATGTCTAAATAAAATAAATAGGAATTTTGTAGTTGATATTTTAATTGGTGAAACTTAAGTAAAAATATATAAATTTTATTGAGGTGTTTATGTGTCAAAAGTGAAACTTAAGGATTTAATTATAATAACTCAACCTTGGATGAGCTAAAGTGTAACATTGCTTTATATGTATCCTAACCTTCATTCATTCGATTATCTTCCAGAGCATTTGAGAGAAAGAAAGAATCCTCCGTTCCAGTTCCAAAGAAAGAATCCTCCGTTCCAGTTCCTTGTATTTTAAAAATATGATGATTTTATTTCATTCAAAAATTTTCCATAAATTCAATACCAATCCGTTTTTTTATCCGATTGCGTCAAAATGATCGGGGAGCTGCGTAGATCGTTCCTAGCCGATTAGAATTTTTCTTATTTTCGAAATATTTTGGTAAGTTATTATGATTTCTTTCAATAATTGTTCATTTAATGTTAAATGATGATGTTATGGTTATTTAAATGGTTTTTGATATTTTGGGTAAGTTGATCATTCGATGTCTAGTCATGTTTTAACAAAAGATTGCATTTTTTATGGAGTATCAATCATATCTAGCTGAGGAGTTTGGGAAACTAAATGTTTTGAAAAGTAAAATATGATCATGTGTTATGAGGGCTAGGGAGAATGCATACTACCCAAGAATTAATGATACAACTGATCATTAAGCAACTTTATAGTTTTCTTTTCTTATTGATTTTGGTTGGGCAAGTGATATTGTGGTGTTTTCGAACATGGTTCTTTGGAAAGTTAGCTTGATCTGATTCAGCTACTGCTTTTAATTTTGGAGCGTGTGGTTTAAATTTAACAGTGTGACTGCCTGGAAGCTTGATCTAATGTCATGTACCGTATTGTATGGCTAGAGGGTTCAGCATCAGTCTTTTTGACGGACATCCATTTGTGCATGGGAATATATTACTTGGGTTATAATGTGTAAACATGGTGGGAAGTGATATACTGATATTTGGATTTGGTAGGGCTAGGTTGAAGTGAAGGAGTATGAGTGAAAATGTCATTTCTTTCCTTGGCATTCGTGGTACTAGTCGTGCTTAATAATGCACTCGTGCTGGGGAAGGGCACGAGTCGTGCCATGGGGCACGACTCGTGCCCAGTTCTGTTCACTATGAATCAGGTTTCAAGCCTTGTACACCGTAGCTCCCTAATCCATCTTTTAACACAATTTGACTCTAATCCTAGTACAACATTAGAGCTTTACATGAAGTCTTAACCGGTCCAAAATAATATAGGGAAGGTCTTTAAGTAAACATTAATCGGTAACTGCAAATGGCACTAGCCCGAAACCCTGAGCCAATACCCTTTTCGAAGCCTAAACCCTGCCCTGCCTTTTGTTCCCTATAGCGAGCAGAAAGTGGTTCAGAATTCCGGGTCAGCGCCTCGCCAGAGTCACAGTTACAGCAGCGTCAGACAGTTCTAAAATTCCCTCAGTTCCTTCAGCCATACTCTCCGACATGTCAAGCTCACCGAGAAATCGTGACGGGAACGGAACCCCGCCACCGGTAACAGATATGACATTAGAAGAAGTCATCCGGGCTTGTGAGGTTCACAAGAGACAGAAAGAAGATCAGCAGAATTTCGTAGTACAGCTTCTGAATGAGCGAGGTATAGCAGCTATCCCCCAGCCAGACGGTACTTTCATTCTGATCGAGGACGACGAGCCTCCCCGATCAACTTCTCAAACCTTCAACCAGGTTCCTCCCCCGCCAACTTACGGGATGCCTTCAAACCAAGGAAACAGCCGATCTAGGCTTCATATTGCCACCTCTCAAGGCACCCCTGTCATATACGGCCAAGCCAGTACTACTCCCATCACTCAGTATAACCAGCGCATCGCTGGACCATCTCAAACAGATGTCAACATCCTCCAATACCCTCCCGATTTCAACCCATTGCCTATACACGAACCCCAAAACACCGGGGACAAACCCCGATACAGTCCAGAAAAGGCCCCCATATATCCACATATATCAAGCCTCCCACCTCCAATTACTGCCGCTCATATGGCAGCACCCGGCGTCGAGCCACAAAGTCCACCACTGGACCCAGCCCTAGCCTGGATGGTCGAACAGATGAAAGACCTGAAGGCCAGTATAAGCAGCTCAAAGCAAGAAACGCTCAGATCCACAGATCCGGGAATGGTCACGCCTCTCCCAACCAAGTTCAGAATGCCGGAGATGGACTGATTCGACGGAACCGAATGTCCACAAACGCATGTTGACACCTACGTTCTCGGCATGAGAGCGAAAGGAGCAACCCTTCAGCAAATGACCGATCACTTCCAGCATACGCTTAAGAGTTCAGCGTTACGATGGTTCCTAAGGGTCAAGCTCGCAGATCGCCATACCTGGGATCAGATCAGCAATATCTTCCTAGAGCGGTACAGATCCAACCTAGAGTGGGAAACAAGTCGTGAGGACTTAATCACCACCGAGCAAAAAGTAGATGAAAGTGTCGGAGAATTCTACAAGAGGTGGAGTTGGAAACTCTCCGAGATTATGGAGCCACTCTCCAAGGATGAACAGATGCGGATCTTCAAGTCCTGCCTGAGGCCGTCCATTAGAACCCTCATCAGCCATCACTTCTTCCCAGATCTCCGAGCCATGGTCAATGTCGGCTCACAGTTCAAAAAGGATCTCAAGGAAAAACTGGCCACAGTGCAGCCGTACAGATACAGGTCAGCAGCTACATTCAATCCCGCACCGGCTCCCGGCAAAGGGAAAGATACGTCCGTCAACCACATCCATCAGGGACAGCAGTCGGGAAACAGAAACCCAGTCCCGCAAAGCAACAACTCCACCCCGAAGCAGCCTTCCGTGCACTTCGACAAGTTGGATATGCCTCTGAGTAAGATGCTGAAAGGGTTGATCAAAGAAGGCCTCCTCAAGCCTGTTGAAAATTACAAACCCAAGAATCCCGTAGTCAACGCTGATAAAAGCAAATATTGTGCCTTCCACCAGTATCATGGCCATACCACTGACAACTGCGTGGGGTTACGATACGAAATCCAGAATTTGATAGAGGAAGGAAAATTGGAGCGTCCCCGTGGACCTAATACAGTCAGAAACCCTTTTCCGAACAAAAACAGTGTGAACTCCATCGAGTCGGTGCCAAAAAAGATTGCCACAGAGCCAGTTTCTCCGCCTCTTCCAGCCAGGTCCTCATCAAACGTCCACATCAGTTACGTTGTTTGTGACTGCTTCGAATGCCTTGAGTACGAGTTTCAAGACATGATCAGGGGTGATTCTCCTAGAAAGTAGAAGAAAAAGTCTTCTCAATAAAACTGAAAGAAAGATATGAAGCTGGAGACACCAGCGTGGGTACACTCGAGCCAAAGTTCAGGCCTCAGTTCTCCCTTCATTCGAGCCACGCAGCTTTAGAGCATACAGGGGTGGGAAAGCCGAAAAATCCTGCTGACGCCAAAGTTCAGGCCTCAGGACACCGAAATACCTCAAATCTTGGCAACCTTACTGCCAGCCAGAAGCCTAATCCCCCGCGGGATCACCCAAGGTTCAATTCGCCCAACTTCAGAGCACGGGCCGGCAAAGGAAAGTCAAAGTCAACTTGGCACTCGCACTCAATCAACGTGCTGACCAAGGGCGGCCACCGCCACAAGCTACCTCGACACAATCCCGAGGCACCACCAAAAGCTTTGCCTCTCAAGAGGAAGACAGGAAACGGATGGCTTGATGACTCTCCCTCTCCGAAAAGAGACCAGATCTACGATTCCCGACTATATGGCAGTATACTCACCTTCTGTGATGAAGACCTGCCGAAAGGGGCCTCGAGGCACAATGAAGCTCTGTACATCACTCTCCGGCTCAACACCATCTCTCTCCCCGGGGTATTGGTAGACAATGGATCAGCAGTCAACGTCCTCCCCCTCAGCATGATGCGAGCCCTACGCATCAACGAAGGCCACATGATCCCATCTGCCCGAATTATCAAAGCCTACTGTGATGATGTGCCACCAAATTTTTCCGAAAGGACTTTGAAATTTTTCGTTTCTTTGAAAAACCAATCGAAAAGACCGGAGTCGCCACGCCATTTTTGTTTTAAGGGCCAAAACTTTGAAAAATGCCTGAGATGAGAGATTTGGGTTCGGAGGTCACGTTACATGCCAGGAAGGACGTTAGTGTGCACCCGAAATGCCTCGTAAAACGAGTCTTCCAAGCTAAAAACCATTTGTTTGTGTGTGTGTGTGTGTGTGTGTGTGTTACTTTGGCCAAAATAAGTTGAAACTGAGGAAAGTAAAAATTGGGAATTCTTTATTAGACTTTAGAAAGATCCCATGATTTTTGGTGTGATTTTTGGGTTGAGTTTTGATACTCAAAAGATTTTTGGAAGTTGAAAACCATTTCTGCCAGAATGAAAAAGGCAGTGGACACTTGATTTTGAAATGGATTTAAGGGCTTTAAAACTTCATAATCTGAGAAAACTCAGAGAATGAAAGTTGTTCCAGACACCTCAAATAAGATTTCTGTGAAAGAATTTTTCATTTTGGAGAAGATTTAAGGACCCAAAACCTTCTGGAAATCTCAGGTATGAGATCTGGACTTCCAGAAACTGATGATCTGACCTTCAAAAGAAAATTTGAAAAATGGAGTTTTACTCACGTAAAAAATAAAGTAAAAATATTTATGGAAAGCTCTGGATGTTGGCTACAAAAAGTGTTTTGTAGTTAACACCAAATTCCAATTTTATCTGTGTCCAAAAAATTAGACCACGGACAGAGGTCTTAGAAAATTGCTACTGGACAGCAACTTCTCAAGAAAGAAAACATGATTTTTAAAGGGGGTTTTGCATCCATGCTTGTACCCATTTCCCTAGATTTTGATTAGTAGTCAATAGACATTTTAGTGGTGTTCTACTATATCAAACCATCCTTGGGGTACATTAGGACTTAAGCATTTCATTTGCTTGGGAAGGGGAATTTTGTAGAGATGAAATTAAAGAGAAAAATCAACTAGAGATTTAGAATGTGGACCATTTGAGATGGTCATTCATGAAGATGAACTTCAAGATGACCATCTTAGGTCAAGACTTCAAGTTAAACTAGACATAAAGTAAATCAAAATAAGAAGAACAAGATGAACAAGAAGTTAAAAGGGAATTTTAGGGTTTAAAGAAGGAGGGCTTTACCAAATGGTGACACCTTATCTTCCTAGGCTTGAAATTTGACTTGAGGAGTATCAAGATTTGGTGTTTGACTTGAGGAGTATCAAGATTTGGTGTTTGGATTTGTGTTTGGGTGGATTCAAGGCTTGAATGTGTTTAGGGTTTGATGATAGAGTTGGTCAAAGAGAAAACAAGTAGATAACACTTAAGTCCTCTATGTTTTCTCTCTAATCCTCCTCCTAAGGGGTGATTTGAGCTTGGATTGGTGTATGTATGAGAGTATGTATGAGAGTGTTTTGAAAGTATTTTGAGTGAGTGGGGTTTGGGAAAGATTGAAGAGAAAATGGTGGCAATTCTAGTGAATTCCCACTGTTTTCTCCCTATTTTGCCGTAATACGGCTTCTATGAGCCAAATGTGTTGTGTAAGGCGAGAGAGGAGGGTTTAATTTATAGGCCCTGTGAACTTCAATAGGATCCGCGCGGAGGGTATTGTAAACGTGCACAGTGCATTAAATGCTGCACCAGGCTTTGAACAGGAAGAATAATATTCAAAAATTCCAGCAGTTTGTGTTTTTCAACTTGCCCAATTCGGATTTTTCCAATTTCTTTTGCTTTTTGAGATTCTTTTCTTGGTTTAACTTTAAATGGCAATCCCTAATCTACCCTCACTTTGTTAGAAAGGTTAGGAATTGTTAGAAATGTTAGTAATGTTAGGACTTTCGTTAATTTTCTAACGAGAATACTAACAACTCAAATTGGAGCACTTACAGTAGCCCCTCGGCGACGGCGCTTTCGAAGGAAGCGGGGTCGTCGATAAGAGTAAGGCTCCAAATTTGACAGGATGATCAAGTGATCGAGTAGCTGAACCTAGTGATAGGCTACCTACGTATCCCGAATGGGAATCAAGTCGGCCGTAGTTCGGGTCTTCCGACTATCTTCGGGCGTCGACCCTAGAGTGACTGTTTTAGGATGTCAACCTGGTAAGCGATTTCTGCAGTCGATTGCTTGGAAGAAAACTCTGCTGGGGATAGGAGACGACCATTTTTGGTCAGGTGGCTAGAGTCGTACATTGGCTCTGCTGGGGATAGGAATGACCATTTTCGGTCGGATGGCTGAACCTAATGATAGGCTACCTACGTATCCTTAAGAGGAATCAAGCCAATCTTAGTTCGGGTCTTTGACCCTAGAGTGACTGTTTTAGGGTGTCAACCCAAGATTTGACTATTTTTGGGAAGTCGCCCTAAGATCTGACTATTTTTGGGAAGTCGCCCTATGATTTGACTATTTTTGGGAAGTCACCCTAAGATCTGACTATTTTTGGGAAGTCACCCTATGATCTGACTATTTTTGGGAAGTCGCCCTGGTAATGGTTTCGGTTTGTCGAATTAGGGGATGATTGCGATTTATCGCTTTACTCGTGTTGTGTGTGATAGCGTTTTAGGTGCCTCAAACCTTAATGATGGCGTCTTAGGTGCCTTGAACCTTAATGATGGCGTCTTAGGTGCCTCGAACCTTGATGATGGCGTCTTAGGTGCCTCGAACCTTGACAAAGAGTGATCTGGAGGTATCAATTTGTTTTGAGACGATTTCCTTCGATGTTCGTATCTTTTTGTTGGGGACAGACTCCGAGGGGATAGACAGTCTTTTGGTGGACTTCATTTGAAGGGGCCGGAATTCCGTTAACTTTCGTCGGGGATGAACCTAAGCTGAGGTTTAGTTCAGAAGTATGAACCTAAATGAGAATTCAGTTCAGGAGTATGAACCTAAATGAGGACTCAGTTCAGGAGTATGAACCTAAATGGGGACTTAGTTCAGGAGTATGATCCTAAGTCGGGGTTTCAACTCAGGAGTATGAACCTAAATGGGGACTCAGTTCAGGAGTATGATCCTAAGTCGGGGTTTCAGCTCAGGAGTATGAACCTAAATGGGGACCTAGCTCAGGTGTATGATCCTAAGTCGGGGTTACAGCTTAGGAGTATGAACCTAAATGGGGACCTAGTTCAGGAGTATGATCCTAAGTCGGGGTTTCAGCTCAGGAGTATGAACCTAAATGGGGACTCAGTTCAGGAGTATGATCCTAAGTCGGGGTTTCAGTTCAGGAGTATGAACCTAAATGGGGACCTAGCTCAGGTGTATGATCCTAAGTCGGGGTTACAGCTCAGGAGTATGAACCTAAATGGGGACCTAGTTCAGGAGTATGATCCTAAGTCGGGGTTTCAGCTCAGGAGTATGAACCTAAGTTTGAGATTTAGTTCAGGAGTATGAACCTAAGTTTGAGATTTAGTTCAAGAGTATGAACCTAAATAGGGAATCAGTTCAGGAGTATGATCCTAAGTCGAGGTTTTATACCTGAGGGAGACTGTTTGAGGGCGTTCTTGCTGGGGAAGATTCGAGCTTACGAGGATTACCGGGGAAAAGGGTGACCGTGTTGGTCAAGTGGTTGGACCTATGGTAGGCTACCTACGTATCCCGAGTGGGAATCAAGCCTGGACGTAGTTCGAAAACTACTGGGGATGGTCTTTGATGGTTTGACGGTATTTGGGAGTCACCCGAGGTTTGACTGTTTTTGGGAAGTCGCCCTATGATTTGACTATTTTTGGGAAGTCGCCCTAAGACCTGACTATTCTTGGGGAGTCACCCTAAGATATTATGATAATGTTCTTTTAGAAAAGTAGTTGACTAAGATATGCTTTCATACATGTGCTGTGCTTACTGTAGGCTTAGGAAGGGCGAGGCTACGGGCGATGTTGATGAAGAGTTGTTGGGTTGCCGTTCGTGGGACGGTTTCTGCTGACGATTTGCTATTTTTGGAGGCATTTTGACCTGAAGGAGGAGTTTGGTTGAGTCTGCATCTTGCTGGTGATCGTCAACCTTGTAGAAGTTGGTGAGCTTGTCTTCACATTGGAACTTCTTGCTTTTGAGAACTTGGTGTCTCTGACCGATTTGCATTTGAGAACTTGGCGTTTCTAACCGAATTGTATCTGAGAACTTGGCGTCCCTGACCGATTTGCATTTTGAGAACTTGGCGTCCCTGACCGAATTGTATTTGAGAACTTGGCGTCTCTGACAGAACTGTATTTGAGAATTTGGCGTCCCTGACTGATTTACATTTTGAGAACTTGGCGTCCCTGACCTACTTGCCTTTGAGAACTTGGCGTCTCTGACCGAACTGTATTTGAGAATTTGGCGTCCCTGACCGATTTGTATTTGAGAACTTGGCGTCCCTGACCGATTTGCATTGTGAGAACTTGGCATCTCAGACCGATTTGCATTTTGAGAACTTGGCGTCCCTGACCGATTTGTATTTGAGAACTTGGCGTCCCTGACCGATTTGCATTTTGAGAACTTGGCGTCCCTGACCGATTTGTAGACACTGGAGGTGGTCTGCACATGTTTTGCCCGGAATCATCTCTTGCCGAAAAGGGGGATTTGATTTCTTGCAATTTTGTTGAAACCATTGATTTTGGGCTTTGGTAAACATCTTCCTTGTTGAGGGTAAGTCTCAATAGCGAAGGAAAATGGTCTTTCACGTTTGAATTCCTGCATTGGTTAGTAGAGAGGAAGATGTGTATATGACATTCATGATGACAGATGCATGCATAGAATCAGAATGATTATGATAGTATCACTGCATATGTTCGCGAGATGATGCATTTACTTGCTTTCGAAGATGCACCTAGCCTAAGCTTTTGATAGGGAAATTATGATTTAGGATAATTCCTATTGATTCAAGTTTTGTGCATGCTACATGAGCCCTGGGGAGATTTTTGTGGGAATGCATGCGGTGAGAGGGTTTGTATTGGGATGTGTCTGAAAACTGTTTGGAACAGATTTTGAGCAAGTGGGGGATTAGAGTCCTCGATCGCGATTTAAAAAGCGATTGTTAATGAGGTTTTGTTAACAGTATCACATGGACCTCAATTTTGATGAGCTTGGATTCGGATCCCGGGTCTTGGTTGAAATTTTCCCTCTCAATCTTGGTCATTTGAAGCTGATGCCGACAGGCTCTAGAGTACGTCGGTATGAGTGAAACTTCTTTCATTTGGGTGAGCTGTGACTTGGCCGAAACCTTGTTCGGAGCATGATTTGATGAAATTGCTACTGCTGGGAGAAACCCTAGTTCTTAAATTCCGATGCTACAGGAAGCTGCTATATACCAAGTTCTGAAGCTGAAAATCTAGTTGCTGATGTGCCTAGACCTTTCTTGTGACTTGATAAAATTCATGTTCAAAAGACCATCTTGACAAAGCCCCCGGATCCCTTCTTGGCCAAAGCCCGGTTTGAAGAAGCTGAGTAGGCGAAGTCCAGATTTTGAAGAAGTGACTTGGCGAATCCCCAATCTTATAACCTCGTTGTGATTCCGACATAATTAGCAGAGTCCCAATCTGATTGGTAATGCAAAGCAATCCTGAAAATAATCTGACAAAGATCGAATCTATCTCGTAGTGAAGAACCCAATGTGGACCCAAAGATGACTATAGGAGCCCCAGCTTGAAGAACTGATACATGAAAACCTGGGAGAACCGCTTAGCAAAGCCCCAGCGTGAAGAAATTCAGAGTAGTCTTACAGAGGAGGCACCCATCTTTTCAAATCTTAGTCAACCAGTCACTGGACAAGACTCAGAAACGTCTTCGTGCAGGGGCACATCTTTCGAAAAATGGGAATGAATCCCGATTTTGTGTATAGACACTCGCTTTAGGTTTGACTCTTTTGGGAGAGTATAAGTATCACAAGGTGTGGAAAAGTGTATGGAAGCCCCTGCAGACAGAAAGACAGTGTTTGGCTCTATTTTCCTATGATGTAGAAAGAGAAGACTTGTCGAGACACTTGAAAACTTGTCTTATTCATGATGATCACAAGGCTGCTTAAAATCCTTTGTTAATGTTCGGGTTATTCAACTCCTAAATCTGATATGAACAAATATTTTGATTAATCACGAGGAGAAAACCAACTGATATCGAGAATCAAGCTCGGAAGGACGGAAAGTGTATAGGGACGATCTTTGATGAGACCGGATTTTTTTTTTTTTGAGATTTGTTTGTGATTTCGATCGGACCATTTCTGGTTGCCTACGTTCCCTCCATTATGAAGAGCTCAGGTCGCCGTAGTTCGGGCTTATCCCGAATGAAGAGAGAATGAGTGTGAAAATTCAAGACTTTGAGGTTCTTTTGGGAATTTGAGGATTGGAGATTCGAATAACATATCCCCTTAGAGTGTCCATGAAAGACACGGATGCGAAGCCCCAGTGGGACATCCACGGCAAGTGTTTGTGGAGTAGAAATGAATTATGCTCACATGAATCAAATTTGAATTTGCACAATCTCTGATTGGTAATTTTGAACCAAAATGGATTAGATTCCAATTTAAGCAAGCAATGAAATATTAATTTGATTACGATGAAATTGCTATCCGATAGGAATTGCAGCTGGGTTTCCGGGCTTCGATCGGCCATCGGGTGATTTGGAAAATCATGACCTCTTAAGATGAGAGGTCGGCTGGGCCTTTTACTGACTGAACCTCTAAAAATGAGAGGTTGGCATTTGAGGATGTGTTTGGGAAATCTATGGCGGGGAAGATTGATTACCTCTAAGAATGAGAGGTCAAATTTTAACTTTGACCAAAGGCGAGGGTAATGGGAGTATCCTCTAAAATCGAGAGGATGGCTTGGGATTGATTTAAGGTAATGGTGAGAGGAAGTCCAAGCTATCGACAACTTTTGCGAACTTGCGAGGATTCGGGCTCTTTTTTTTTTTTGATCATTGGAGAGCTTCTTGAGAAGTCGGGGACTTTTGCTGAATTGTGAGGATCGACGGTCCTCTTTTTTTTTTTGAAGTTCTTGCTTGAATTTTTCTATTTTTTTTTTGAAGAGCCTCCTGAGACGTTGAGGATTTTTGCTGAATTGCGAGGATTTTAAAATCCTTCCTTTGATAATTCGGAAGGCCCTTTTGAGGAGTTGAGGATTATCTTTCCTTCCTTCACAACTTAAACATTTTATGCATCGCTGACTCTCGAAGCTAACTTCTTTGGCGTTGCTTGGACTTTTCTCAATAAGGAGCAAAGGTGATGGCTAAACAGGGTTTCAAAACATGCCGATCTTGAAATGAAAGGATATTGTTTGGTGAGGGTAAGGTAATGGCTTTCCTATGGGTGAAAGGCTTCGACCGCAATCCTTACCGGATGACCTAAACGAAATTAAGTCTTCATTGCTTGCTTAAGCTTTAAATGAGAAAAGAACCATGCAAATTCATCGAGCAACGAGAGGATGATGATGAAAGGGATGTGAGCATATGAGATGCAAGATGGGGAGTTGGTAAGCCCTAATTTGGGAAGGATATCAATTTATTTTCTCACTCCGATTAATTTAAATATTAATCATTTCAAAGAATTAGTGGTTGAGCAGCACAAGTGATCATCTAGGATAAAACCATTTCAATTAAGTGTAACGTGGGTGTGCAAGTGATGTCTAGAGCCTAGCAAGAAAAGAAAAAAGACTTATATTAAAAGTTAGACATTTAACTACTATGTCCAAAATGGACTACAACGACAAATGTCCAGGAAGGGCTTAGGTGAAAGAAAAGTAATAGAACCTACGAAGGTTGACTTAAAAGACTATTTTAAAGATAGGTAGCCCCTAGTCTAGCCGCTCTTTGTTGTTGGACCATGCATCTACTCTTCGACGCTGGAGATGGGGGCTATTGCAGATCTTTCCATCAGGATTTCTTTGGCAATCTCATGCTTAATCCAACCATTTTCATCATCTGCGATGGTCGGTCCACCGTCCTCACAAAGGGGTGAGTCAAACTCCATTATGCTCACAAGTCTTGAATCACCAAACTCGACCATGTTGACATTCGGGTTGTTGTTTCTAGGGAATGGGTTACTGATAGTATTGGGCCCTTCAGGCACCTCTAACCTCCCTTGTTCAATCAAACTTTGGATTGCCTTTTTCGAGGGGACGCAATCATCGTCGAGGTGCCCGTGGTGCGATGAAAGGCACAATGCTTGGAGGTATCCAAAGGAGCATTGGGGTTTCTAGGCTGATAATTTTCCAAAGGCCGGAGCAAACCTTCTCTCACCAAACCTCTGAAGATATCACTCAAAGGCATCCCAAAGTTTCTCAAGTCTTGGATCTGGGATCTGGATGCATCAGGTTTCTTGGGAACAAAGGAAGTGGCATTATTACGATCTGTCCCGCATAGCTAATCACTTCTTTACCTTTTGGTTGGGCGGGAGGCGTGTTGGAGGTGGAAGAAACCCGGTATACATAGCGAGTGCGGCGGTCGAGCTGGCGATTGTAAGCCTTTTCGAACTTAGCCCCGAAATTAACCATTGCACGCAAGTCGGCGTAGGGAAGTGGCGAGGGAGGCTCTCGAGATGTGGTTTCGAGGCATGGCGGAAGATGTCCGATTGCTCCTCTTCGGAAGGAGGGATGGCCATCTCACCGAGTTTCGAGATTCCACCGCTTGTAGAAATCTCTCCAACATTCTCGTCGGGACGCTGCACTGTTGTTTGTAGGTCAACTCTATTTGTTTCCCACTCCAAGTTGGCCTTGTACTTTTCTATGAAGGCATTAGTGATCTGGTCCCACGTAGTTCTGGCTTCGGGTTTCAAATGAAAGAACCATTTTAAGGCACTGGATTTCAAAGATAGACTGAAATAGTCGGCCAATTGGCTGATTGGTGCATCCTTTGACCTTCATCGCCAAGGTATATGTGTCCAAATGGGTTTTCGGGCATGTGGTACCATCAAAGAGGTCCAGATTCGGCATAACAAATTTGTGGGGCAGGGGAACAATGGAGTCCGGTCTGCAGTAGGCCGAAAGCAGACTTCTTGGCGATCGGCTTCGGCAATCTGCGCTTTCATTTCCTTGTGTTGTTCCATGAACCGGGCCGGATGAGGGTCTTGTGGCGGAGCCGTGGCATTTGAACCGGAGAGGGGGTTACCAGTGGAGGCGGGCGGGTGGATGGAATGGCCGGCCGGGGACGTAGGTGAAAACCTGTCCTTGGGTTGAGTTACCACAGGGAGCATGAGTAGGACCACTGAGCAAAAGGATAGAACCTTGCGGCTTCTTTGTGGGTTTTCAACCGGCAAAGTGGGTGGAGGCGATCTGGTGTAGCCGGATAGCTTGGATTTCAGTGGGGCCCATAAGTAGGCTTAGGTGCGGGTGCTGTCCACGATTGTTGAATTGCATGGTGGGTGAGGCGATGGTGTATAACCGGGAATGCTGCGGTCCTGGTGATTCGATGGAAACTAGGATGGAGGTTTGGTAACCCATCGAACCACGAGCGAGAATGGATTGGTGAAAGGCGTGGGAGGAGCAACCGAGCTAACATCATTACGAGGAGGGGCTCACGACGGCTGTTGAGGCATGCCGAGCTATTCTTGTGGTCCTTTGAGCTGTTCTGCGAAGGCCGGATTGATCGGTTCCAAAGCGTGGCGGGATCCCGATTAGGCTGTGGCATCCCGAGGTAACCCCAATCATGAGAAGACATTCCGTGCGGCTTTGTCCCAGCTGAGGGCGTGAACTAATTTGTGGTGTCGGGCTGCGTGGATCCGGTGGTGCAGAAGTGGGGGCTGGTGACCAGAAGACCGTGGAGCATGGGTTACGGTAGTGGTACCATAAGAGGTGGGTGGCGGCATCCTGGAGTAATCGGGCGGCGAGAGTGGGATTGGCATCCTCGTCTTCTTCCACGGTGAAGGTTCCATCGGGATTGAGGCGCGGCGAGCAAACCATGGCCTTTGATAGCCTCCATAAGGCTATTCAAGCGTGCTTCCTGTCGCAACCTCATACGTTACGCTAAGCGATTCCACCTTTACATTGTTTGAGGGTCCCGGGAGGCGGAGTGACGTTATCCCCATCATTACCGGGCGCACGGACATTACGAAACCGGAGTCGGAACAAACGGCGAAGGCGATGATGCGCTTGACTCTTCCCAACTAATCAAACGGTGATCCGGTGTCGGAACCAACCTTTGTGAGGAGGCTGCGGGGAAAAGGTACGAGGGTTCGGATGTGCAGGAATTGAAGGAGGGTAAGTGTTTGGGCTTTGGGCTCATGCAACATGCGGTTATTTGTTCACGTTTACTTAAAACATGTTTTATTAACCTAATCGGTTGGAAAAGATTGCTCTTCTTTTCGCAAACTACTCTGGATCTGGATCGGTGGGCCCCGTCACTACGTATATAAGCCCCTCGTATTCCACGTATTTCGACCTCCCGGGGTGGACAGCCCGGGCGAGGTCCTATAAGGCAAGTGGGTCCCACCGATCGAAAGAAAAACGATCCTAAAAGTCGGCGGGTAATCGAGTCTTAACGAGCATTCGATGTAAATTACGGACAAAGGCGACGTCAAAGTCAAGATCATGTCAGGAGCTCGACGAAAAGTCGGCATGACTTGGGCGATAAGCGTCCACAATTGATCTTGACTTGTCGTCAATTAGGCCGTAATTAGGCATGAAATAATCATTAATTCTTGATGACTCGGTGTCATCTTTGGGAGTCGGTGCATAATTTGTGCCAGTCAGAGCCGAAGTCAAGGCGCCGGTCAATATCTTGGTCAAAGTCTGCGGCGAAAAACCGGCATGACTTCAACTGATTAGGGTCCCCGAAAGATATTGAGTCGGTATGCCGACAAGGCTTGAAAGGAAAGGTCTATACACAGACAGGGCATGACACAGACCAGACTAAAAACCAACCGGGTCTCGGACAAAGTGTGTCACGGACAAGTGCATGGTCGACACGAGGCTCCATGGGATGTTTGGGTAGTCATATGCTTGCACCGAGAGGCGTAATAAGACCAAACGGGCCGCGACAAGGATTTCCCCGGGTTAGGAACGTAGTGTGCAGTGTACGGTCACGTGCGCGTAGTGTGCAAGCAGTCTATCTTTTTTTTCTGAGTAAAATAGAAATTTTTTATGTGTCTTAAAAAGAATGATGCAATTTTTATTTTTTTGGAAAATTTCCTTTTGAAAAATCTTTTTTTTTTGAAATTTTTTTTTTTTGAAATTTAATGAACACATAAGCACAAAAATTCCAACAGTTAGGGACATGATTCCGACAGTCAAAATTTTGACTTTTTCCGAGGCGGCCAAAACAACACGAAAACGTGCAAAAATCAACACACACAACAAATGATTTTTAATGCCGGGACGGAAGCTTGACCCTCAAAAGCTTTTCTTTTTTTTTTTGAAAACGATGATACCGGTACGTGGGATTGTTAAACCACAATTTATCCCCGACTCGTGTTAGGAGGCGATAACGGGAAGTTTAATGGTTTCCACCAATATACCAAATATCATTTTTTTTTAAAAAAAGCTTATCTATTCCCCAGCGGAGTCGCCACTGTGATGATGTGCCACCAAATTTTTACGAAAGGACTTTGAAATTTTTCGTTTCTTTGAAAAACCAATCGAAAAGACCGGAGTCGCCACGCCATTTTTGTTTTAAGGGCCAAAACTTTGAAAAATGCCCGAGATGAGAGATTTGGGTTCGGAGGTCACGTTACATGCCGGGAAGGACGTTAGTGTGCACCCGGAATGCCTCGTAAAACGAGTCTTCCAAGCTAAAAACCATTTGTTGTGTGTGTGTGTGTGTTACTTTGGCCAAAATAAGTTGAAACTGAGGAAAGTAAAAATTGGTAATTCTTTATTAGACTTTAGACAGATCCCATGATTTTTGGTGTGATTTTTGGGTTGAGTTTTGGTACTCAAAAGATTTTTGGAAGTTGAAAACCATTTCTGCCAGAATGAAAAAGGCAGTGGACACTTAATTTTGAAATGGATTTAAGGGCTTTAAAACTTCATAATCTGAGAAAACTCAGAGAATGAAAGTTGTTCCAGACACCTCAAATAAGATTTATGTGAAAGAATTTTTCATTTTGGAGAATATTTGAGGACCCAAAACCTTCTGGAAATCTCAGGTATGAGATCTGGACTTCCAGAAACTGATGATCTGACCTTCAAAAGAAAATTTGAAAAATGGAGTTTTACTCACGTAAAAAATAAAGTAAAAATATTTATGGAAAGCTCTGGATGTTGGATACAAAAAGTGTTTTGTAGTCAATACCAAATTCCAATTTTATCTGTGTCCAAAAAATTAGACCATGGACAGAGGTCTTAGAAAATTGCTACTGGACAGCAACTTCTCAAGAAAGAAAACATGATTTTTAAAGGGGGTTTTGCATCCATGCTTGTCCCCATTTCCCTAGGTTTTGATTAGTAGTCACTAGACATTTTAGTGGTGATCTACTATATCAAACCATCCTTGGGGTACATTAGGACTTAAGCATTTCATTTGCTTGGGAAGGGGAATTTTGTAGAGATGAAATTAAAGAGAAAAATCAACTAGAGATTTAGAATGTGGACCATTTGAGATGGTCATTCATGAAGATGAACTTCAAGATGACCATCTTAGGTCAAGAATTCAAGTTAAACTAGACATAAAGTAAATCAAAATAAGAAGAACAAGATGAACAAGAAGTTAAAAGGGAATTTTAGGGTTTAAAGAAGGAGGGCTTTACCAAATGGTGACACCCTATCTTCCTAGGCTTGGAATTTGACTTGAGGAGTATCAAGATTTGGTGTTTGACTTGAGGAGTATCAAGATTTGGTGTTTGGATTTGTGTTTGGGTGGATTCAAGGCTTGAATGTGTTTAGGGTTTGATGATAGAGTTGGTCAAAGAGAAAACAAGTAGATAACACTTAAGTCCTCTATGTTTTCTCTCTAATCCTCCTCCTAAGGGGTGATTTGAGCTTGGATTGGTGTATGTATGAGAGTATGTATGAGAGTGTTTTGAAAGTATTTTGAGTGAGTGGGGTTTGGGAAAGATTGAAGAGAAAATGGTGGCAATTCTAGTGAATTCCCACTGTTTTCTCCCTATTTTTCGCCAGAATACAGCTTCTATGAGCCAAATGTGTTGTGTAAACTGAGAGAGGAGGGTTTAATTTATAGGCCCCTGTGAACTTCAATAGGATCCGTGTGGAGGGTATTGTAAATGTGCACAGTGCATTAAATGCTTTGCTCCGTGCTTTGAACGAAAGAATAATATTCAAAAATTCCAGCAGTTTGTGTTTTTCAACTTGCCCAATTCGGATTTTTCCAATTTCTTTTGCTTTTTGAGATTCTTTTCTTGGTTTAACTTTAAATGGCAATCCCTAATATACCCTCACTTTGTTAGAAAGGTTAGGAATTGTTAGAAATGTTAGTAATGTTAGGACTTTCGTTAATTTTCTAACGAGAATACTAACAACTCAAATTGGAGCACTTACACCTATGACAGCACGTCTCGTCCCATCCTGGGGACGGTGACTCTGAAGCTCTGGTTCGAAACCAAAATGGTGCCAGCAGAATTCCACGTGATGGACATCCCGTCCGAATTCACTGCTCTGTTGGGACGCCCATGGCTACACCACATGAAAGCCATAGCCTCCACTCTCCATCAGCGCGTCAAGTTCATTAACCGGCAAGGAGATCTTGAAGTCATCAGAGGGAACAGTTTCCTCATAGGGAATGAAGCCGAAATGCAGATCATGCGTGCCCGCAGCCAGGCACCGAGGTTACCTCCTTCAAGCCGGCCAAGGGACTATCGGTGCAAATCTCATCGGAATCCCTCAGAGTCCGGAGGTGCTAACTATGTCAACGTCCTCGAACAGGCAGATCCTGAAGCAGTCAGATTCATCAAGTCTAACTGCCGTTTCTGAAACTTGGACGCAGACTGGAAAGAAACCCTGAACATCGCGATGATACGGGCACACAAACCCCCTGTCTCCAGTCGAAGATTTGTCAACAACCTTCAAGACAACTCTCTGTCCCCGCCAGGCGAAGAAATCTTCGTGATAAAGGTCAACAAGCATCGTCACACTCGTGATGAATGTATGGAAGTCATATGGGATGTCCTACACGAGGAATTGCCTGCCGAGCCCCTCTTCTCAAGCAAAGGGCATGATGTTTTTCTAGCAGCTCCAGCCTCACAGCAGGACGTGAGACGTCCTTATGTCTGGGTTGAGCCGTCAGACGACAACGAATCAGGACTCTCCAGAGTCGAAGACGCGACAGATCCGCAGGAAGATCCTTATATACATATGCTCAGTTTCGAGGACGGCACCAGTTCCGATGAGGTCACCTACGATGAGGCTCCAATACCATGGAAATCGTCAAACTCAACGTCCAGTACAGGCAGTTATCCGGCAAGTGGAAACAACTGGTTCACACGACAAAGAACCCCTCTGACCATGTAACTGACGATGACTTCGTCAACATTATCTTTTCAGATATCCCGATGATGCCAAGGATCCGGTCCTTATTATCAGATTCTGCAATGCCAAAGTTATCCTCGACGATTGCCTGCTCATAGTAAACGAGGTGTGATGATGTGCCACCAAAATTTTTCCGAAAGGAACTTTGAAATTTTTCGTTTCTTTGAAAAACCAATCGGAAAAAAACCGGAGTCGCCACGCCATTTTTGTTTTAAGGGCCAAAACTTTGAAAAATGCCCGAGATTAGAGATTTGGGTTCGAAGGTCACGTTACATGCCGGGAAGGACGTTAGTGTGCACCCGGAATGCCTCGTAAAACGAGTCTTCCAAGCTAAAAACCATTTTTTTGTGTGTGTGTGTGTGTGTGTGTGTTACTTTGGCCAAAATAAGTTGAAACTGAGGAAAGTAAAAATTGGGAATTCTTTATTAGACTTTGGACAGATCCCATGATTTTTGGTGTGATTTTTGGGTTGAGTTTTGGTACTCAAAAGATTTTTGGAAATTGAAAACCACTTCTGCCAGAATGAAAAAGGCAGTGAACACTTGACTTGAAATGGATTTAAGGGCTTCAAAACTTCATAATCTGAGAAAACTCAGAGAATGAAAGTTGTTACAGACACCTCAAATAAGAATTCTGTGAAAGAATTTTTCATTTTGGAGAAGATTTAAGGACCCAAAACCTTATGTAAATATCAGATGTGAAATCTGGACTTCCAGAAACTGATGATCTGACCTTCAAAGGAAAATTTGAAAAATGGATTTTTACTCACGAAAAAAATAAACTAAAAATATGTCTGGAAACCTCTGGATGTTTGATACAAAAAGTGTTTTGTAGTCAACACCAAATTACAAGTTTATCTGTGTCCAAAAAATTAGACCATGGACAGAGGTCTTAGAGAAATGCTACTGGACAGCAACATTCTCAAGAAGGAAATGTGATTAAAAAGGGGGTTTTGCATCCATGCTTGTCCCCATTTCCCTAGGTTTTGATTAGTAGTCACTAGAAATTTTAGTGGTGATCTACTATATCAAACCATCATTGGGGTACATTAGGACTTAAGCATTTCATTTGCTTGGGAAGGGGAATTTTATAGAGATGAAATTAAAGAGAAAAATCAACTAGAGATTTAGAATGTGGACCATTTGAGATGGTCATTCATGAAGATGAACTTCAAGATGACCATCTTAGGTCAAGACTTCAAGTTAAACTAGACATAAAGTAAATCAAAATAAGAAGAACAAGATGAACAAGAAGTTAAAAGGGAATTTTAGGGTTTAAAGAAGGAGGGCTTTACCAATGGTGACACCCTATCTTCCTAGGCTTGGAATTTGACTTGAGGAGTATCAAGATTTGGTGTTTGACTTGAGGAGTATCAAGATTTGGTGTTTGGATTTGTGTTTGGGTGGATTCAAGGCTTGAATGTGTTTAGGGTTTGATGATAGAGTTGGTCAAAGAGAAAACAAGTAGATAACACTTAAGTCCTCTATGTTTTCTCTCTAATCCTCCTCCTAAGGGGTGATTTGAGCTTGGATTGGTGTATGTATAAGAGTATGTATGAGAGTGTTTTGAAAGTATTTTGAGTGAGTGGGGTTTGGGAAAGATTGAAGAGAAAATGGTGGCAATTCTAGTGAATTCCCACTGTTTTCTCCCTATTTTTCGCCAGAATACAGCTTCTATGAGCCAAATGTGTTGTGTAAACTGAGAGAGGAGGGTTTAATTTATAGGCCCCTGTGAACTTCAATAGGATCCGCGTGGAGGGTATTGTAAACATGCCTGGTGCATTAAATGCTGCTCCAGACTTTGAACAGGAAGAATAATATTCAAAAATTCCAGCAGTTTGTGTTTCTCAACTTGCCCAATTCGGATTTTTCCAATTTCTTTTGCTTTTTGAGATTCTTTTCTTGGTTTAACTTTAAATGGCAATCCCTAATCTACCATCACTTTGTTAGAAAGGTTAGGAATTATTAGAAATGTTAGTAATGTTAGGACTTTCGTTAATTTTCTAACGAGAATACTAACAACTCAAATTGGAGCACTTACAGTAGCCCCTCGGCGACGGCGCTTTCGAAGGAAGAGGGGTCTTCGATAAGTGTAAGGCTCCAAATTTGACAGGATGATCAAGTGATCGAGTGGCTGAACCTAGTGATAGGCTACCTACGTATCCCGAATGGGAATCAAGCCGGCCGTAGTTCGGGTCTTCCGACTATCTTCGGGCGTCGACCCTAGAGTGACTGTTTTAGGATGTCAACCTGGTGAGCGAGTTCTGCAGTCGATTGCTTGGAAGAAAACTCTGCTGGGGATAGGAGACGACTATTTTTGGTCAGGTGGCTAGAGTCGTACATTGGCTCTGCTGGGGATAGGAATGACCATTTTCGGTCGGATGGCTGAACCTAATGATAGGCTACCTACGTATCCTTAAGAGGAATCAAGCCAATCGTAGTTCGGGTCTTTGACCCTAGAGTGACTGTTTTAGGGTGTCAACCCAAGATTTGACTATTTTTGGGAAGTCGCCCTAAGATCTGACTATTTTTGGGAAGTCGCCCTATGATTTGACTATTTTTGGGAAGTCACCCTAAGATCTGACTATTTTTGGGAAGTCACCCTATGATCTGACTATTTTTGGGAAGTCGCCCTGGTAATGGTTTCGGTTTGTCAAATTAGGGGATGATTGCGATTTATCGCTTTACTCGTGTTGTGTGTGATAGCGTTTTAGGTGCCTCAAACCTTAATGATGGCATCTTAGGTGCTTTGAACCTTAATGATGGCGTCTTAGGTGCCTCGAACCTTGATGATGACGTCTTAGGTGCCTCGAACCTTGACAAAGAGTGATCTGGAGGTATCAATTTGTTTTGAGACGATTTCCTTCGATGTTCATATCTTTTTGTTGGGGACAGACTCTGAGGGGATAGACAGTCTTTTGGTGGACTTCATTTGAAGGGGCCGGAATTCCGTTAACTTTCGTCGGGGATGAACCTAAGCTGAGGTTTAGTTCAGAAGTATGAACCTAAATGAGAATTCAGTTCAGGAGTATGAACCTAAATGAGGACTCAGTTCAGGAGTATGAACCTAAATGGGGACTTAGTTCAGGAGTATGATCCTAAGTCGGGGTTTCAACTCAGGAGTATGAACCTAAATGGGGACTCAGTTCAGGAGTATGATCCTAAGTCGGGGTTTCAGCTCAGGAGTATGAACCTAAATGGGGACCTAGCTCAGGTGTATGATCCTAAGTCGGGGTTACAGCTCAGGAGTATGAACCTAAATGGGGACCTAGTTCAGGAGTATGATCCTAAGTCGGGGTTTCAGCTCAGGAGTATGAACCTAAATGGGGACTCAGTTCAGGAGTATGATCCTAAGTCGGGGTTTCAGTTCAGGAGTATGAACCTAAATGGAGACCTAGCTTAGGTGTATGATCCTAAGTCGGGGTTACAGCTCAGGAGTATGAACCTAAATGGGGACCTAGTTCAGGAGTATGATCCTAAGTCGGGGTTTCAGCTCAGGAGTATGAACCTAAGTTTGAGATTTAGTTCAGGAGTATGAACCTAAGTTTGAGATTTAGTTCAGGAGTATGAACCTAAATAGGGACTCAGTTCAGGAGTATGATCCTAAGTCGAGGTTTTATACCTGAGGGAGACTGTTTGAGGGCGTTCTTGCTGGGTAAGATTCGAGCTTACGAGGATTACCGGGGAAAAGGGTGACCGTGTTGGTCAAGTGGCTGGACCTATGGTAGGCTACCTACGTATCCCGAGTGGGAATCAAGCCTGGACGTAGTTCGAAAACTGCTGGGGATGGTCTTTGATGGTTTGACGGTATTTGGGAGTCACCCGAGGTTTGACTATTTTTGGGAAGTCGACCTATGATTTGACTATTTTTGGGAAGTCGCCCTAAGACCTGACTATTTTTGGGGAGTCACCCTAAGATTTGATGATAATGTTCTTTTAGAAAAGTAGTTGACTAAGATATGCTTTCATACATGTGATGTGCTTACCTGTAGCTGCCGGAAGGACTGAGGCTACGGCTGATGTTGATGAAGAGTTGTTGGGTTGCCGTTCGTGGGACGGTTTCTGCTGACGATTTGCTATTTTTGGAGGCATTTTGACCTGAAGGAGGAGTTTGGTTGAGTCTGCATCTTGCTGGTGATCGTCAACCTTGTAGAAGTTGTTGAGCTTGTCTTCACATTGGGACTTCTTGCTTTTGAGAACTTGGTGTCTCTGACCGATTTGCATTTGAGAACTTGGCGTTTCTAACCGAATTGTATCTGAGAACTTGGCGTCCCTGACCGATTTGCATTTTGAGAACTTGGCGTCCCTGACCGAATTGTATTTGAGAACTTGGCGTCTCTGACCGAACTGTATTTGAGAATTTGGCGTCCCTGACCTACTTGCCTTTGAGAACTTGGCATCTCTGACCTACTTGCCTTTGAGAACTTGGCGTCTCTGACCAAACTGTATTTGAGAATTTGGCGTCCCTGACCAATTTGTATTTGAGAACTTGGCATCCCTGACCGATTTGCATTGTGAGAACTTGGTATCTCAGACCGATTTGCATTTTGAGAACTTGGCGTCCCTGACCGATTTGTATTTGAGAACTTGGCGTCCCTGACCGATTTGCATTTTGAGAACTTGGCATCCCTGACCAATTTGTAGACACTGGAGGTGGTCTGCACATGTTTTGCCCGGAATCATCTCTTGCCGAAAAGGGGGATTTGATTTCTTGCAATTTTGTTGAAACCATTGATTTTGGGCTTTGGTAAACATCTTCCTTGTTGAGGGTAAGTCTCAATAGCGAAGGAAAATGGTCTTTCACGTTTGAATTCCTGCATTGGTTAGTAGAGAGGAAGATGCGTATATGACATTCATGATGACAGATGCATGCATAGAATCAGAATGATTATGATAGTATCCCTGCATATGTTCGCGAGATGATGCATTTACTTGCTTTCGAAGATGCACCTAGCCTAAGCTTTTGATAGGGAAATTATGATTTAGGATAATTCCTATTGATTCAAGTTTTGTGCATGCTACATGAGTCCTGGGGAGATTTTTGTGGGAATGCATGCGATGAGAGGGTTTGTATTGGGATGTGTCTGAAAACTGTTTGGAACAGATTTTGAGCAAGTGGGGGATTAGAGTCCTCGATCGCGATTTAAAAAGCGGTTGTTAATGAGGTTTTGTTAACAGTATCACATGGACCTCAATTTTGATGAGATTGGATTCGGATCCCGGGTCTTGGTTGAAATTTTCCCTCTCAATCTTGGTCATTTGAAGCTGATGCCGACAGGCTCTAGAGTACGTCGGTATGAGTGAAACTTCTTTCATTTGGGTGGTGTGACTTGGCTTGAAAACCTTGTTCGGAGCATTATTTGATGAAATTGCTACTGCTGGGAGAAACCCTAGTTCTTAAATTCCGATGCTACAGGAAGCTGCTATATACCAAGTTCTGAAGCTGAAAATCTAGTTGCTGATGTGCCTAGACCTTTCTTGTGACTTGATAAAATTCATGTTCAAAAGACCATCTTGACAAAGCCCGGATCCCTTCTTGGCCAAGCCCGGTTTGAAGAAGCTGAGTAGGCGAAGTCAGATTTTGAAGAAGTGACTTGGCGAATCCCCAATCTTATAACCTCGTTGTGATTCCGACATAATTAGCGAGTCCCAATCTGATTGGTAATGCAAAGCAATCCTGAAAATAATCTGACAAAGATCGAATCTATCTCGTAGTGAAGAACCCAATGTGGACCCAAAGATGACTATAGGAGCCCCATCTTGAAGAACTGATACATGAAAACTGACAGGAGAACCGCTTAGCAAAGCCCCAGGCGTGAAGAAATTCAGAGTAGTCTTACGGAAGGGAGGCACCCATCTTTTCAAATCTTAGTCAACCGATCGGCTGGACAAGACTCGAAACGTCTTCGTGCGGGGGCACATCTTTTCGAAAAATGGGAATGAATCCCGATTTTGTGTATAGACACTCGGCTTTTAGGTTTGACTCTTTTGGGAGAGTATAAGTATCACAAGGTGTGTAAAAGTGTATGGAAGCCCCTGCAGACAGAAAGACAGTGTTTGGCTCTATTTTCCTATGATGTAGAAAGAGAAGACTTGTCGAGACACTTGAAAACTTGTCTTATTCATGATGATCACAAGGCTGCTTAAAACCCTTTGTTAATGTTCGGGTTATTCAACTCCTAAATCTGATATGAATAAATATTTTGATTAATCACGAGGAGAAAACCAACTGATATCGAGAATCAAGCTCGAAAGGACGGAAAGCGTATAGGGACGATCTTTGATGAGACCGGATTTTTTTTTTGAGATTTGTTTGTGATTTCGACCGGACCATTTTACGGTTGCCTACGTTCCCTCCATTATGAAGAGCTCGGGTCGCCGTAGTTCGGGCTTATCCCGAATGAAGAGAGAATGAGTGTGAAAATTCAAGACTTTGAGGTTCTTTTGGGAATTTGAGGATTGGAGATTCGAATAACATATCCCCTTAGAGTGTCCATGAAAGACACGGATGCGAAGCTTGATGGGACATCCACGGCAAGTGTTTGCGGAGGAGAAATGAATTATGCTCACATGAATCAAATTTGAATTTGCACAATCTTTGATTGGTAATTTTGAACCAAAATGGATTAGATTCCAATTTAAGCAAGCAATGAAATATTAATTTGATTACGATGAAATTGCTATCAGATAGGAATTGCGGTGGAGTTTTCGGGCTTCGATCGGCCATCGGGTGATTTGGAAAATCATGACCTCTTAAGATGAGAGGTCGGTGGGCCTTTCTTGGCGAACCTCTAATGATGAGAGGTTGGCTTGCAGGGATGTGTTTGGGAAATCTATGGCGGGGAAGATTGATTACCTCTAAGAATGAGAGGTCAAATTTTAACTTTGACCAAAGGCGAGGGTAATGGGAGTATCCTCTAAAATCGAGAGGATGGCTTGGGATTGATTTAAGGTAATGGTGAGAGGAAGTCCAAGCTATCGACAACTTTTGCGAACTTACGAGGATTCGGACTCTTTTTTTTTTTATCATTGGAGAGCTTCTTGAGAAGTCGGGGACTTTTGCTGAATTGTGAGGATCGACGGTCCTCTTTTTTTTTTTGAAGTTCTTGCTTGAATTTTTCTATTTTTTTTTTGAAGAGCCTCTTGAGACGTTGAGGATTTTTGCTGAATTGCGAGAATTTTAAAATCCTTCCTTTGATAATTCGAGGAGTTGAGGATTATCTTTCCTTCCTTCACAACTTGAACATTTTATGCATCGCTGACTCTCAAAGCTAACTTCTTTGGCGTTGCTTGGACTTTTCTCAATAAGGAGCAAAGGTGATGGCTAAACAGGGTTTTAAAACATGCCGATCTTGAAATGAAAGGATATTGTTTGGTGAGGGTAAGGTAATGGCTTTCCTATGGGTGAAAGGCTTCGACCGCAATTCTTACTGGATGACCTAAACGAAATTAAGTCTTCATTGCTTGCTTAAGCTTTAAATGAGAAAAGATCCATGCAAATTCATCGAGCAACGAGAGGATGATGATGAAAGGGATGTGAGCATATGAGATGCAAGATGGGGAGTTGGTAAGCCCTAATTTGGGAAGGATATCAATTGATTTTCTCACTCCGATTAATTTAAATATTAATCATTTCAAAGAATTAGTGGTTGAGCAGCACAAGTGATCATCTAGGATAAAACCATTTCAATTAAGTGTAACGTGGGTGTGCAAGTGATGTCTAGAGCCTAACAAGAAAAGAAAAAAGACTTATATTAAAAGTTAGACATTTAACTACTATGTCCAAAATGGACTACAATGACAAATGTCCAGGAAGGGCTTAGGTGAAAGAAAAGTACTAGAACCTACGAAGGTTGACTTAAAAGACTATTTTAAAGATAGGTAGCCCCTAGTCTAGCCGCTCTTTGTTGTTGGACCATGCATCTACTCTTCGACGCTGGAGATGGGGGCTATTGCAGATCTTTCCATCAGGATTTCTTTGGCAATCTCTTGCTTAATCCAACCATTTTCATCATCTGCGATGGTCGGTCCACCGTCCTCACAAAGGGGTGAGTCAAACTCCATTATGCCCACAAGTCTTGAATCACCAAACTCGACCATGTTGACATTCGGGTTGTTGTTTCTAGGGAATGGGTTACTGATAGTATTGGGCCCTTCAGGCACCTCTAACCTCCCTTGTTCAATCAAACTTAGGATTGCCTTTTTCGGGGACGCAATCATCGTCGGGTGCCCGTAGTGCGATGAAAGGCACAATGCTTGGAGGTATCCAAAGGAGCATTGGGGTTTCTAGGCTGATAATTTTCCAAAGGCCGGAGCAAACCTTCTCTCACCAAACCTCTGAAGATATCACTCAAAGGCATCCCAAAGTTTCTCAAGTCTTGGAGCCGGATCTGGATGCATCGGAGTTTCTTGGGAACAAAGGAAGTGGCATTATTACGATCTGTCCCGCATAGCTAATCACTTCTTTACCTTTTGGTTGGGCGGGAGGCTGTGTTGGAGGTGGAAGAAACCGGTATCTGTAGCGAGTGCGACGGATCGAGCTGCTGATTGTAAGCCTTTTCGAACTTAACCCCGGAATTAACCATTGCATGCAAGTCAGCATAGGGGAAGTGACTGAGGGAGGCTCTCAGATGTGGTTTCACAGGCATGACTGGAAGATGTCCAGTTGCTCCTCTTCGGAAGGAGGGATGGCCATCTCACTGAGTTTCAGATTCCACCACTTGTAGAAATCTCCAACATTCTCGTCGGGACGCTGCACTGTTGTTTGTAGGTCAACTCTATTTGTTTCCCACTCCAAGTTGGCCTTGTACTTTTCTATGAAGGCATTAGTGATCTGGTCCCACGTAGTTACGCCCGGGTTTCAAATGAAAGAACCATTTTAAGGCACTTGGATTTCAAAGATAGGCGAAATAGTCGGCCCGGCCTGGCGATTGGTGCATCCTTTAGCCTTCATCGCCAAGGTATATGTGTCCAAATGGGTTTTCGGGCATGCGGTACCATCAAAGAGGTCCAGATTCGGCATAACAAATTTGTGGGGCAGGGGAACAATGGAGTCGGTGCAGTAGGCGAAAGCGAGATTTCTTTTGGCCAACTCGGCCAATCTGCGCTTTCATTTCCTTGTGTTGTTCCATGAACCGGGCCGGATGAGGGTCTTGTGGCGGAGTCGTGGCATTTGAGCCGGAGAGGGTTTGGCTGGCGGTGCAGGTGGATGGAATGGCCGGCTGAGGACGTAGGTGAAAACTTTGTCCTTGGGCCGAGTTACCACAGGGAGCATGAGTAGGACCACGAGCGAAAGGATAGAACCTTGCGGCTTCTTTGTGGGTTTTCAACCGGCAAAGTGGGTGGAGCGATCTGCTTTATGTAGCCGGATAGCTTGGATTTCAGTGGGGCCCATAAGTAGGCTTAGGTGCGGGCTGCTTGTCCTGGCTGTTGAATTGCATGGTGGTTGAGGCGATGGTGTATAACCAGAGAATCTTGCGGTCCTGGTGATTACGATGAAACTAGGATGGAGGTTTGGTAACCCATCGAACCCCGAAAGCGAGGAATGGATTGGTGAAAAAGTGGAAGGAGCAACTAAGCTAACATCATTCGAGGAGGGGCTCTACTGGCCGGTGTTGAGGCATGCTTAGAAGCATTCTTTGTGGTCCTTTGAGCTGTATTCTTTTGCAAAGGCCGGATTGATCGGTTCCAAAGCGCTGGCGGGATCCCGGTTTCATTTGTGGCATCCCAAGGTAACCCAACCATGAGAAGACATTCCGTGCAGCTTTGTCCCAGCTGAGGGGCGTGAAGCGGATTTGTCTTTGTCGGGCTGCGTGGATCCAGTGGTACGAAGCTAGAAGCTGGTTGACCGAAGGCAAGTGGAGCGAGGGTTACGGTAGTGGTACCATAAGAGGTGGGTGGCGGCATCACTGGAGTAATCGGGGCGGCGAGAATGGGATTGGCATCCTCGTCTTCTTCCACGGTGAAGGTGCCGTCGGGATTGAGTGGCGGCCAAACCATGGCTTTTTGATAGCCTCCATAAGGCTATTGTTTGTGCTTCTGTCGCAACCTCATACATTACGCTAGCGGATTCCCTTTCTTTGCATGCGAGGGTCCGGGAGGCGGAGTGACGTTATCCCATCATTACCGGTGATGCGTGCGGACATTACGAAACCCGGAGTCGGAACAAACGGCGAAGGCGATGATGCGGCTTGACTCTTCCCGACTAATCAAACGGTGACCGGTGTCGGAACCAACCTTTGTGAGGAGGCTGCGGGGAAAAGGTACGAGGGTTCGAGATTTGGGGATTGAAGGAGGGTAAGTGTTTGGGCTTTGGGCTCATGCGACATGCGGTTATTTGTTCTTGTTTACTTAAAACATGTTTTATTAACCTAATCGGTTGGAAAAGATTGCTCTTCTTTTCGCAAACTACTGGATCCTGGATCAGTGGGCCCCGATCACTACGTCTATAAGCCCCTCGTATTCCACTGTATTTCGACCTCCCGGGGTGGACGGCCCGGGCGAGGGTCCTATAGGGCAAGCGGGTCCCAGGCCGAAAGAAAACGATCCTAAAAGTACGGCGGGTAATCGAGTCTTAACGAGCATTCGATGTAAATTACGGACAAGGCGACGTCAAAAGTCAAGATCATGTCCGAGGAGCTCGGCGAAAAGTCGGCATGATTTGGGCCAGATGAATGTCCACAATTGATCTTGACTTGTCGTCGTCAATAAGGCCGTAATTAGGCATGGAATAATCATTAATCCTTGATGACTCGGTTTCATCTTTGAGTCTGTGTATAATTTGTGCCGATCGAGCCGAAGTCAAGGCGCGGTCAATATCTTGAGTCAAAGTCTGCGGCGGAAAACCGGCATGACTTCGGCGATTAGGGTCCCGAAAGATATTGAGTCGGTATGCCGACAAAGGCTTGAAAGGAAAGGTCTATACACGGACGGGGCATGACACGAGACCAAACTAAAAACCAGCGGGTCTCGGACAAAGTGTGTCACGGACAAGTGCATGGTCGACACGAGGCTCCATAGGATGTTTGGGTAGTCTGTGCTTGCACCGAGGCGTAATAAGACCAAACGGGCGGCGACAAGGATTTCCCGGATTAGGGACGTAGTGTGCGAGTGTGCGGTCACGTGCACGTAGTGTGCTGCGATCTATCTTCTTTTACGAGTAAAATAGAAATTTTTCATGTGTCTTAAAAAGAATGATGCATGATTTT
This sequence comes from Adenophora triphylla var. japonica, assembly GCA_022495995.1. Lineage (NCBI taxonomy): Eukaryota > Viridiplantae > Streptophyta > Magnoliopsida > Asterales > Campanulaceae > Adenophora > Adenophora triphylla. The sequence continues at coordinate 87,236 of JAFEMH010002200.1, forward strand.
TTTTTGAAAATTTTCTTTTTTTTTTTTGAAAAACCTTTTTTTCTTTTGAAATTTTTTTTTTGAAATTTAATGAACACATAAGCACATAAGCACAAAAATTCCAACAGTTAGGGACATGATTCCGACAGTCAAAATTTTGACTTTTTCCCAGGCGGCCAAAACAACACGAAAATGTGCAAAAATCAACACACACAACAAATGATTTTTAATGCCGGGACGAAAGCTTGACCCTCAGCTTTTTTTTTTTGAAAACAATGATACCGGTACGTGGGATTGTTAGACCACAATTTATCCCCGACTCGTGTTAGGAGGCGATAACGGGAAGTTTAAGGGTTTCCACCAATATACCAAATATCATTTTTTTTTTAGAAAAAGCTTGTTTTTCCCCAGCGGAGTCGCCACTGTGATGATGTGCCACCAAAATTTTACCGAAAGGAACTTTGAAATTTTTCGTTTATTTGAAAAACCAATCGGAAAAAAACCGGAGTCGCCACGCCATTTTTGTTTTAAGGGCCAAAACTTTGAAAAATGCCCGAGATTAGAGATTTGGGTTCGGAGGTCACGTTACATGCCGGGAAGGACGTTAGTGTGCACCCGGAATGCCTCGTAAAACGAGTCTTCCAAGCTAAAAACCATTTGTGTGTGTGTGTGTGTGTGTGTGTGTTACTTTGGCCAAAATAAGTTGAAACTAAGGAAAGTAAAAATTGGGAATTCTTTATTAGACTTTGGACAGATTCCATGATTTTTGGTGTGATTTTTGCGTTGAGTTTTGGTACTCAAAAGATTTTTGGAAGTTGAAAACCACTTCTGCCAGAATGAAAAAGGCAGTGGACACTTGACTTTGAAATGGATTTAAGGGCTTCAAAACTTCATAATCTGAGAAAACTCAGAGAATGAAAGTTGTTCCAGACACCTTAAATAAGATTTCTGTGAAATAATTTTTCATTTTGGAGAAGATTTAAGTACCCAAAACCTTATGGAAATCTCAGATGTGAAATCTGGACTTCCAGAAACTGATGATCTGACCTTCAAAAGAAAATTTGAAAAATGGAGTTTTACTCACGCAAAAAATAAAGTAAAAATATGTATGGAAATCTATGTATGTTGGCTACAAAAAGTGTTTTGTATTCAACACAAAATTTCAAGTTTATCTATATCCAAAAAATTAGACCATGGACAGAGGTTTTAGAGAAATGCTACTGGACAGCAACATTCTCAAGAAGGAAATGTGATTAAAAAGGGGGGTTTTGCATCCATGCTTGTCCCCATTTCCCTAGGTTTTGATTAGTAGTCACTAGAAATTTTAGTGGTGATCTACTATATCAAACCATCCTTGGGGTACATTAGGACTTAAGCATTTCATTTGATTGGGAAGGGGAATTTTGTAGAGATGAAATTAAAGAGAAAAATCAACTAGAGATTTAGAATGTGGACCATTTGAGATGGTCATTCATGAAGATGAACTTCAAGATGACCATCTTAGGTCAAGACTTCAAGTTAAACTAGATATAAAGTAAATCAAAATAAGAAGAACAAGATGAACAAGAAGTTAAAAGGGAATTTTAGGGTTTAAAGAAGGAGGGCTTTACCAATGGTGACACCCTATCTTCCTAGGCTTGGAATTTGACTTGAGGAGTATCAATATTTGGTGTTTGACTTGAGGAGTATCAAGATTTGGTGTTTGGATTTGTGTTTGGGTGGATTCAAGGCTTGAATGTGTTTAGGGTTTGATGATAGAGTTGGTCAAAGAGAAAACAAGTAGATAACACTTAAGTCCTCATGTTTTCTCTCTAATCCTCCTCTAAGGGGTGATTTGAGCTTGGATTGGTGTATGTATGAGAGTATGTATGAGAGTTTTTGAAAGTATTTTGAGTGAGTGGGGTTTGGGAAAGATTGAAGAGAAAATGGTGGCAATTCTAGTGAATTCCCAGCTTTGTTTTCTCCCTATTTTCGCCCTTGAATACGGCTTCTATGAGCCAAATGTGTTGTGTAAGGCGAGAGAGGAGGGTTTAATTTATAGGCCCCTGTGAACTTCAATAGGATCCGCGCGGAGGGTATTGTAAACGTGCACAGTGCATTAAATCTTGCTCCAGGCTTTGAGCAGGGAAGAATAATATTCAAAAATTCCAGCAGTTTGTGTTTTTCAACTTGCCCAATTCGGATTTTTCCAATTTCTTTTGCTTTTTGAGATTCTTTTCTTGGTTTAACTTTAAATGGCAATCCCTAATCTACCGTCACTTTGTTAGAAAGGTTAGGAATTGTTAGAAATGTTAGTAATGTTAGGACTTTCGTTAATTTTCTAACGAGAATACTAACAACTCAGATTGGAGCACTTACACGAGGCCCTGTCCAAGCGAGCTCAAAGCTCATCATCACTCCCAATTACCAGCCCCAGTGGCAACCGGCCCGTGCCGTCTGTCAAGCTTACAGCCAAGAGCGCCGCCAAGGCCAAGGGCATCAGCAAAGGAGACAAAGCTCCTCACCCTGCTACAAATCAGATCAGCCTTGGGAATGCTTCCAGCAGCCACCCTAAAAACAACTGTAAGAGTCTTCCCAGCAAGACAGATCAAGCTTCCGAAGAAGGGAATGATCACCTCAGCATCAACATGCTCAAGTTCGACCCTGCTCCCAGCCATCATGGCCACGGATTCAGGCATCCCGCCAGCAAACTGCTAGCCCTAATAGACTTGGCTATCCAGTGAGATCACGAGACCATCAACATCGCAGAATTCAATACCCCCGTGGGTTTAATCAAACAAATATGGGCAAACTTCTTGATAACTGAGATCAGGGAAGGCCGCATGGAATGTCCCAGCACGACTTCCTTCGTCAATATAATCCAAGTGTTTCCGCCATTCGGGGATTTGGATGTGATTGCAGTTCTAGACACCGGTCAGACGGCACGCACCTACGGAGACTATTTAGCTCTCGCAAGGAAAACCCTCCTAGAACTAGCTGCTCAAGAGAACCATCTCTGGGACGAGAACCAAGCTCAGAAGACTCACAGGGACCAAGCCCTTAAAGCATCACAAGCAGTTTCAGACAGCAAGCTAGAGGCTACTCTAGACCAGTTCGACCTCAAAGGTTTTGCCCACGGAGACTTCCTGGACTACCATCACGTCCTGGCAAAGGAGGGCGGTCAACGGTTCTGACGACCTAGGAGATGGAATGGCACAGCACAAGGAATACCTAGCCAAACAGCATGAAGAATACAAGCGCTTATCTCCCCGAGAAAAGCAAGTCCTCTGCGAAAGCGACGACGAAGATGGCGAAACCATTCTCTTCCAAGCCGGTTGTGAAGTCAACAAAACCGGAATCCCAAGGGCTGGGAGGATGGGAGCGAATCATTTCCGCTCTCAAGTTAAAAGGCCAACTAAAGGAGGGAAGGTCTATTCAAAAAGAAAAGAAAGATGGAAATACATCTCCAACAGCTGCTAAGGGAGATTTCACAGACTACGGCATTCGTTTACAGAAATGATCAACTGGGGCAAAAACCAGTCACATGGGCAGACGTTCGGGAAGCCGTGTACTCGCCTTCTGACATACCCGTCACTCAGTTAAAGCAGAAGAGAAAGCTCTCCTCGATGGAAGTTTATCTAGACTGCCACATACAGTTCAAGGAAGCACTGGCTATTCTCACGTGAGAAAAAATGTAGGCACTAACTCTCGACGTAGGCTCTACTGCAAGAGAGCTGATCTGGGCTAAAAGTGGAGGAAAATTAGCAAACCATGACTATCGCCTAGCCCAACTCCAGAATGCCTTGAGCATGCTCAGGAAAAAGGAGAGAAGTGCGGTATACCGTGAAGAGATAAAAGAGATCGTTCGCTTGAACCAAGAACTCTCTAACCTCCCCCGGAGGGTCAGCAATGCACAGTTCAGTCCTGGCAACCACTGCTGCGCACTAACGTTTAAACAGCTGCGGCAAACCATAGACTCCCTCCCCACGGAGGCACCCAAACCAATATCCTAGGACAGAATCCGAAAAGCTGCTGAAGCCCCCGGGAATGCATCTACAGTCAACGAGTTGAGAGAGAACATATGGCCCTATGCTTCGAGAAATCCTCCTCTGACTATGGCTCAGCTCAGAGCGACCTGTTCAGAAGGGACCAAGCCTGATGTCAGCGTCCTGACCCGATCGGGCCAAATCCATGTATTACCACCCAAGGCCACCAAAAAGCCAACGGAGCCAGAACCGCAACCCGGCCTGCCCGAAGACACAAGTTCCGTGAAGGAGGACCCGATCCTCACTCAGCTCAAGCAGACCCAGGCGAACATTTCCCTTTGGTCCTTGCTCACATCTTCATACCCTCACAAGCTCAAGCTAGAGGAAAGTTTGGCTCGCACCATGGTCCCCGTGGACGTAACTCCAGACGAAGTAATTCAGATGATCGACAACTTCCACTACGGCAACATCATCACCTTCACAAATTTGGACCTGCCAAAATTAGGGGCTGATCACAATGAGCCGCTCTACATCCACGGTTCGGTGAGCGAGTGTCGCCTTCCCGTGTCTTTGGTAGACGGTTGTTTCGGAATGAATGTCTTGCCCGCCAAGATGATGGACCTACTTGACATCAAGCCCACAGATCTGAAGCCTTCAGTCCACACTGTCAAGGCCTATGACTCTACTTCCCGCATAGTTCTCGGGGTTGCTACTCTAAATATCTGGTTCGGCAAGTGGATAATCCCCACCGAATTCCAAGTGTTGGACATTCCTATCACTTTCACAGCCATCACAGGCGACCACGATTGCATCAAATGAATGACGTGGCATCCACCCTTCATCAGTGTAACAAGTTCATGCAAGACAACGAGCTAACAACAGTCTATGGAGACAGCGTCACCACCGAGGGGACTAACACCAACGGCATTCCAGTGTTAGAGATCAAGCATGATGATGATATGGCATTAACTGGATTCACCTTGGAGACCTCCAAGATCCAAATATGCAGCGTGGACCTTCCACTGTTTCGGGACAAAATCCCTCCTGCCATGAAGATGATAAAACTCATGAACTTCATCCCAGGATTGGGGCTCGGCAAAAAGGTTACAAGGCCAACACCAAGTCATCGAAGTCGAGGACCACACTACAGATCCGGGGCTCGGTTATATGCCAACACCGGGTGATATCAAAGGAAGCAAAAGGCTCGCCGGCACCAAGGCGGCGGCCGCAAAGGGGAACCTCAACGGCACACCCAACCTCCAACCATACGGTTTCGACCTCGCTCGTTACTTCATCAAGGGAAGCCGAAAGCGGCGAGGAAACCGACAGAAGGAACCGGGCGAAGCTGTGGGAACCGACAGGGAACCGGCAGCAGAACTGAGAAGAGAACCAACAAGGGAACCGGCAGAACGAAGCGAGGGGACCGAAAGTGAAACTGATGAAGATGAGAAAGAAGCAGGGAAAGTTAGCACAGAGACTATAGAAAGGATGGAAAAGCTATCACGGGACCTCAAGCGTTTCAGAGGACTCAAAGCTAATCCGATAAGGGGAGCGTTCCTTGACATCACAACTCTACCTGGACCAATTGCCACCACAGTTCAGCGTGAGTACACCTTCAAAGGAATCCCAGACATAGAAGAGCAGCTCGAGACACTCTTTATGGGAAACAGACTGTTCGGGTCAGCCACCTAGGCCACATTCGAGACAGTAACTCCAAAGCAAAAGGAACCAAAATTCATAGAAGACGCTCTCAGTGGACCCGCTCTACAGAGTCTTTTTGAAGAAGTCATGTAAGTGCCAAACCTGATTGACACAGGCTCCAGCGGCATGATCGCCATGATCGGGACAGCGAAGCCAAGCCTCTCGACCCCGAACCCTCACCAAGCATCCGCTGATACCCTTTGAAAAAGCCAGGTAACTTTTACCGGACCAAGGGCAAGCCAGACAGAAATGGAAGACAAGTTGGGCCTTCACCCACATCTCCCTAAACCCGATCTCAAACCCTCTGAGTCAATCCTTGTCAAAGTCCAGTCCTCTGAGTCGTCCAACGGCCTCACGCCAGAAGACTATGATAATGTAGCTAACAATGTATTTCCGTTCGCGTTTAATGAAAAGTCTGACCTTTTGGATTATCACCTCATTGCCACTTTAACAACAGATAAGTTAACAAACAACTTAAAAGACGTTAATAATGACTCACTTGATAAAGAAGCAGACACACTAAATGAATAATACATTAAAGAATTTCTCAAGCGTGTAGTAGACCAAGAGAACAATCGGGCCCAAGCTGCCGAAGAGGTTATGACTAAAGTAAACCTGGGGTCAGTGCAAGAGCCTAAAGAAACACAAGTGGGCAGTTCTTCGCCGGTGCAGAAAAAGAAGCCCTGATAAATCTCCTCAAAGAATATGTTGACGTGTTCGCCTGGTCATATCAGGACATGCCAGGACTCGATCCCTCAATCGTGGAGCACAGAATTCCCCTGGATCCAGAATCCAAGCCTATCAAGCATAAATTGTACAAGATTAAGCCAGAGTGTTCCTTGCAAGTGAAAGAATAAATTGAGAATATGCTCCGCGTCGGCTTCATCAGAGTAATTGAGTACCCGACCTGGCTCTCCAACATTGTGACGGTCACCAAGGCCAATGGAAAGGTCAGATGCTATGTGGATTTCTGAGATCTCAACAAGGTCAGCCCTAAAGATGATTTCCCACTGCCTAATATCGACATGCTAGTCGACACCACGGCAAATTTCGAGGTAAAATCCTTCGTGGATGGGTTTGCCGGATACAATCAGATCAAGATGTCCGAGGAAGATCAAGCCAAGACTGCTTTCACCACTCCGTGGGGGACATACTGTTACACGGTCATACCGTTCAATTTGAAGAACGCTGGGGCTACTTACCAGCGGGCTGCAATAGCTCTCTTCCATGACATGATTCACAAGGAAATTGAAGTATATGTCGACGACATGATCATCCACTCCAGAGGATCAGACATGCTGCACATGACAGATTTGAGAAAGTTCTTCAATAGACTCAGAAAGCACTCCATGAGATTGAACCCTGCAAAGTGCACCTTCGGCGTCAAGCGAGGGAAAGTACTGGGGTACGTGGTTACAGAAAGAGGTATCAAAGCCTGTTAGGTCCCAAATGGTTGGAATCAGGCTAGAGGGGGGTGAATAGCCTGTTTAAAACTTTTTGCTAAAAGCTCTTTTGATCTTTGAAAATATTAAGTTATATTCTAACTAACCGGTGAAGAAATGTTTGCACAGCGGATTATAGGTTAGAGAGTTTCTCAAAACGGTTAGGTTTGATGTTTCAAACAGTAAGTTAGAATCTCATGCAATAAGGACAAATTTCATTTCCAAGTAAGACAAACATGTTAAGCAGTAGTAAGAGTCAACAGGTTGTGACTGGTCAAGAGATTATCAACCAGTTATAACTATACAAAAATAAACAAACACTCAGAAGAATGACATGTTGTTTGAAGAGGTTCACAGTGTTAAATAACTGCTACGTCCTCTACCAAGTTTGGTCAGAACTTGGATTTGTGAAAGTGCACTGCTATTAATGGATCCTACCTATTACAAGTTGCAAGCCAATGATTGAAGGCTGCTAAACTAAAGGTGACCACTAACGGATCATGCTACAATAAAGACCTGGTGTTTTCTAGAGATGTGCTTACAAGTTGAGCTTATTTCTCTAGGGTGTTGTGTGTGAATAAATCAATGTGTTCCATAAGTAGTCTAATGGAGGAACACAACAGTATTGATTGAGGTGCTCAGTGTATAAGTCCTACAAAGATGTCTAGTGAAAGAGGAGACTTGTATTGAATGCCTTGAACTAGGGAATTTGCAGGTTGGTAGTTCAAAGCAGCTCACTCTCAAGGATCTTTTTAAATGCACCAACCTTCTTCAATGCTCCAGGGAAGCTATTTATAGTGAACTTCAAATGAAGGAGCTGTTGTCTTTGAAGAGGTTGTAATGATGACTTGGACAGGCACGCCTTTGATGGGAGTATCTTTGCATTTAATGCCTGAGATTGGAGAGAGAAGATTTTCATTGAGGGGTTGAAGGGATGTGAGTACTGGTTACTTTGACAATCCATTTTGAGGTTCTGACAGCAGCAGGAATGTCACTTCAGCGTCAATTCAGCATGCTGCTTTACCAACTTTAGCTAAAGTAGATGGTTGGGTGGTTGGGAGCAATAAATGCTTCGGTTTGGCTGAAAGGAAGCTTGTTGGAGAAGCTTGACCTGTTGAACAGGCTAAGGACCAGAACCGGTTGAGGATTTTATCGATAAGGTAGGGGCTCTGCCTTCATCGATTAAGGATGGCCTGAACGATAAAGGACCTCTGACCGGTTGAGAAAGCTCCTATACCAAGTAACTCACAAACTGATGGGGAAAATCTTCAGGTCTTCAAGTCTTCATGTCTTGAGAAAATTACATATTAAAACACTGGCACTAGTACTAAGGAAACCTATCATACATAGAAAAAATTCTATTTGGTCTAATTAAAATTAGGGGTCCACATTAATGCTTGTTGTGATTGGGATTAAGCAATTCTAAATCTAAACATATATTTGACTAACAATCTCCTCCTAATTGCTTAAGTCCAATCATCCTAGGTTAGCATCATCTTGACTCAGTAAGAGAATAACTAAGTATTTATCTTTTAATTATGTCATTTCCTAAGCCAAGTGACAACTTGATGTAACCTAAGTAAGCTTACAAACAGAGTAAAATAAAAGGAATTTTGAATGAGTAGACCTGCAAAATGAAATGGTTAGTAGCATTGGATCATTCAAAATAATTCAAGGGAAATTCAAAAAGCAAATCATTCAATGCAATAAAAATTAGAGTTCAAGGAAATCTCATTGATAAGGCTGCAACCAGTTAGGGGAAGTTTTGAAAGACACAATCATCATCGGTTACATTCTCAAATAGGGGCAGCAGGATCATCGGTCGGAGGCTTCTCTTTGGGATCTGCTGGTGTAGCCGATGAGGTAACTGGTTTGGGCCTTGGTTTCTTTGCAGCTGCTCTCTTTTCTTCCTTCTCTTCTCTCTTCCTTTTCTTCCTAGCTGACCTCTCGGATTCACGATCGGCAAGCATTTTCTTGAGCACTTCATTTTCAGACTTTAACTTAATTCTATCGGTGTTGGTTTTTCTGAACAATGAGGCTTGATCGGATAGCTTTTGCTCTGCCTCCTTGAGTTTGAAATTAAGCTTCTTGATCTCATCGGTTGCAATCTTAAGATCGGCTTGAGAGGCTTGGGTAAGATTGAGAAGTTCTTGCTAAGACTGGTTTGCTACACTGAGCTGAGAGGCAAGATCAGTGATTCTTTCATCTTTGTCTTGAAGATCAGCAACGTAGTTAGCTAAATCTTTTGCATATCCATGCTCCATTCGGTCTAACCTTTTTTCCTCCTCCTCCTGATTGGACTTAACCATGATCGCAACCAGGGCATCATATAATTCACAGAGATCTCTAACCACCACTGGTCGGTTAAGCTCATCCTCAGTAACCGGTTGAGGATTATCTGGAGAAGGGTCAGCATCAGCAGCAACATCACTGTCAGTGGAAGAGTCATCAGTTGAGGAGCTGACAGAGATAGCTGGAGGACCGGTTGTGTTATGACCCTAGGTCCGGGCACTAATTTGACCATGTGTTGAGCACGTGGGAGTGGGGTGTAATGCCTTATATTAAGTATTATATGAAAATGTGAATGGTTATGTGTTTATTTGGATAATTTGATAATTTAGATGTTATTAAATTAATTTTAATAATATATTGTCTAAATGGATAAATGAGAAATTTTGTGAGAAAGTGATAATATTTGAGTTTGAAATAAAAGCTTTATAAAAAGTTTAAGGAGCTTTAGTGTAAATATGAAGTTAAGGAGGGGTTGATGGTAATAACTTGATACTTGGAGGAGTTTAATTGAAATTTCTTAATATATATCTTAATAAAAATCAATAAATACCGTGGGCTTTCGGGGAGTTTCCAGAGCCTGAGAGAAAACTAGAAAAATACTCCTCGTCCTTTTCCTTCGTCTAATAAGTATGATTTTAATCTCTTCAAAAATTTCCCATAAATCCATTATCAATCCGTTTTTTTATCCGACTGCGTCAAAACGATCAGGGAGTCGAGTAGAACATTTAGAGCCAATCAAATCTTCTTTTTATTTCGGCACATTTTGGTAAGTTATTATGATTTCTTTCCATAATTGTTCATTTTATGTTTAAAGATGATATTATGGTGAAAGACATGATTTTTGGTGTTTTGATATTTTATTTGGGTTTAGAATACCAGGAAAATGGATTTTGAAAGAAGTATGATAAGGTTTTGTTATAAGGTTGGTATGGTATAGTTATAGTTTTAAAAATGTGAATACTAAAGAGGTACCTTCAAGCTGTTTATATAATATTTTGTTGATTAAGTGATGGGTGGTTGGGCAGCTTTTGTTGTCTTTGTCCAAGTGTTTGACTCGTTTAGATGCAATTTTACGAGTTGGCTCTTTTACTGGAATCTCTTTTGTGCTAAAGTATTTAATATGCTAATATTCACTTCCGTTTTAAAAGGTAGATGTATTAAGCCATTTTAATATGGCAGAGGACATTTTCAATCGAGGAATCTTTGAAAGCAATTTTATGTTCCTTTCTTTTGTATTAGTGTAGCTCATCAAGTAATTAATGAAAATGGTTCAAATTTGGGATCACTTGACTAGATGGAAAGGACGTGTTATAATTCTCTATTTCTTCATCTCTATGTTCTGTTTTGTGAATGGACCCCCGGTAGACTTCTTTGGTAATTCAAGAGGGCCCAAGCAAGGCAGTCCATAAGATAGTTGAAGGCAGTTCTTGATTTCTTTAATGGAGTCTTAAATGGGCCAAATTGATAGAGAGAAAGTCTTTAAATAATGCCCTGAAAAGGGTTGGAAGGCATTTTAAATATTTAACCATAGTTGGTAAAAACTTGGTAAATAAATATGAAACCTTTATAAAAGGTGTTTAATGTTAAATTATGAATGCGTAGGGCTATTTATATGATATCGTACTCCTACGTGGTGACCTGTATAGGGTTATTTGCTCTACTTCATTGATTGAGACAGGAGGAGTAATACCCTGTTTCTGAATTATACATTGTGTTTTGAATGTGTAAGCCTCATATATGTTATATGGTGCCTTACGTGATTGTATTTACATGGTTATTGGTTCAAATAATGTGTAGAAGGTGTAATACACTAGTTACTTGGTTGAAACCTTGATGGGAAGTGTTCAACCTTAGTGCATGAAAGCGTAGGACTATTTAGATGATATTGTATCCCTACGTGGTTATCTATATGTGGTTATTGATTTGAATAGTGCGTGAATATATGTGGCACTACTTCATTGGTTTGAGTATGGATATGTAGGACTTATGTGATACACTTTGGGTCATAAGTGTTTACATGTTCATAGTTGGTTGTGCACATAGTGTTTAATACGTGTTGCACTGCTTCATTTGGTTGAGCATGAGTATTACTACCATGTCATTAGATTATGTTGTTATTCAATAGTGTTGAAATACATGTGCACTATTGTGATTGATTTAACATTGGTTGCAGTTCCATGTTATATATATATGTGTTGATGTCCCGTGGGGTGGACTTACTTTCAAGTATCTGTTATGTGCTTGAATATAGTTGTATCAACTGAGATTCGGGGGTATAGGGAATACCATCACTTATGAGAAGATATTTCATAAGGTGCTTGGATGTCCTTATACTTGTTACCCTTCGCTCCCTTCTATGGCCACGAAAGGGGTTCGGCTTCTATGGATATGTGCAGTCATGCCATAAGATAGCGAGGTAGCTTATATGGATCTCTATAAGGGGTCGTATAAGAGGTGGATGTGCACCAGCAGTTCACCAAATGAGAGGAGTATATATAACTCCCACCGTAGTACTACATATGACCCAGATGGGGGAAAGGTAAAGGGAAAGGTAACGTAAAGTGTTTACTATTTTTCCCAATGTGATATTTGAGCAACCTGTTTAGTGCTGCATAATTGTTGTTGAGCAACCTGTATGTGTTGCATATTATATGAGCAACCTGTTATGTGGTGCTTATTGTAGGACTTGCTGGTCAAGCGGAAAAGGTAATGTAAAGTGTTTACTGTTTTCCAGGTGATTATTGTAGGTGTTAGTGCCCTAGGCCTATAGAGATAGACCTTTATGTAATGTCATTGTTCATTTATATATGAGATTTCTTCTTTGATTATTATATGTGTTTGCATGTTTAGTTATAATAATCGTGTCCCTAGTACTTATGAAGCACTAGTATGAAGTCTAATGGATAATCATGTGATGATTATATGCATGGAGATGCACATTAGATTCATGGGTACTTGTTAGAGAACAAGGTACTCGACTTGACCCATTATGAGATTTATGTCATGGTCATATGTCATAATTAAATCTCATATAGTCATATCATTGATATCCTTTGACCTGAGATTATCATCGTCTTCCGCTCGATGAATATCATGTTTGATATAGTTTAACGTTGTCTTTAACCGGATGACAATAAGGGCTATCATTGGCATGGTATGATTCTTGTTGGGAAGAATGATAAGTCAAGATGGAAATTGTCCCTCGTAAAGAGATGTTTGCTAGGCCACTCGTAAGTAAGATTGATGTAGTGCATGGCCATGCCGAATGAATTAATGTGATTAATATCATTCGATTAATCAATTTACTTGGTAGCGAGAAAGCATTGAACAATATGAGTTGGACGTGGACCATGACTCCTGTTCAATATAACATCGTGTGACAATGGGATTGTGATATGTTCTATATAGGAAATCGAACTTGATATTATATTATTTGGGTAGGCATGATGGCTTGCTAGAGTCTGCTCATGTCTTATGAGGATCGATGTGATCGAACTCATTGCCAACATAATATAGTCCTATGGGTCACACGCATCGAACGAATTGTCAAAAATGAAGAATATGGAGTTTTTGTTCTCGGGGACGGCTTCGTCCCAGGCCGGAAACCAACTATTCCCCTTAAGGGGCGCCGGTCGAAGCTGGGTGCCGAGGGACGACTCGTCCACAGGGGCGACTCGTCCACAGGCGGCTGGGCGACGCGGAATTGACTTAAAACTAGGGTTTTCGCGAGGGGAAAAGTTTTATAACATATAAATACTTACCCCTGGTTGCCCTAGCCGTCATTAGAACGTTTTGGCTTGAGAGAAACACCAAGAGTGAGAGATTTCAATTGAGAATTGAGAATCAAACACCACCAAATCCATTGTTCTTCATTGATTGAAAGGTGTTTCAATCAATAGGATCTAGCAATCCTCCTAGAAGAGTTCTAGGGTTCGTTCATCGCGTGGATACACATAGAGGATCTTCGCTCGTCAAGATCTTTGGTTCGTGATTCCCGTTCGTTCATCAAGGATTAACAAGGTCATTCAATCTGGAGTTGGGTCAAGTTTATCAAAGGCAAAAGCATTCAAGGTTGGTATTTCTATTTCATCTTTCTTAATTATTCATCTAGAACGGATTCTAGGGCTTGGGGTTTTTCGAGTTATTGCTTATTCCGCTGCGCATGGACCCTCGAAACCCTACAGTGGTATCAGAGCCCCGTTCATGATGCTTAGTTAGATAATCATGATAATTGTGTAATATGATTATATGAATTTTCATGATGTGCATGATCTAGAATATGAAATTGTATGAGTTTTACTTGTGAAGTAATTGTATATATAGATATACCATGATTATGTAATTGTAATATATAATTAATATGATTAATCTAGATTATGGGATGTCAATTTCATTAATATGATTAATGTGATTAATCTAGGATGTTTGTGAAGTATTACTTGGTATATTGGCTGGACACCAAAACCTTCCCCACAGGCACTTCGATGGAAGTGTGGGATAAACTTAGAACACGTGGCCGCGTACTAGTAATTACTGATCAAATGTGATATGTGTTGCATCATTCCATGTTCATAATTATGCTCATATAGTTTTCATGAATCAACCTTGGGATGTAATTGATAAGCATGAAAAATTGAACCTTCTTTGTAATTTGAGTTTGTTTATGCCACCCATGTTTAAACACTTGTGAGTACACGGATAGTTTCATGTAGGCTACGCCACAGCGAGGTACATTGATTCTATCTTTGTATGATCAAGATGAGCAAACAGTGATTGCTATACGTTTAACATGGTTGAACTCAATTAGGCTATCAAAACAGTTTTTGGCCTAAGGCATAAGACGAGATTGAAACATGTGACATATGATGTCTATAATCTCATAATGATCTAAGAGTCATATATAGATATGATTGATAAATGTTATCTACCTTTTAGTTTAATTTTGAGGCTTGAGTCATGCCATAGCCGACTTGAAATTAAATTAAAGTTGGGTCTTAGCCTATTAAATTATATTATACATGTTTGTATAAGAAGGTTATATAATTTAGTGGGAGTATTTGTGAAATACGTTAATTAATCTCTTAAATGAATTGGTACTTATATGTGTTCATATCTTGTTGCATATCTTTGTAGATCAATGGCTGTAAACAATAATCAAAACATGTCACTGCGATCAGTCCTTGAGAAGGACAAGTTAGAGGAGAATGGCAATAACTATGTGGATTGGATCCGCAGTTTGGGAATTGTTCTCAAACAGGAAAGGAAGTTGTACATTCTCGATGGACCCGTTCCCACCCGAGCCGGCCGCTAATGCAACTAAAGCGGAAAGGGACCAACATAAGAAGCATATGGATGATTCTATTGATGTTGGTTGCACGATGCTTGCTACCATGTGTAAGGCTCTTGAGAGAGGACCTTGTACACATGGAAGCCTATGATTTGGGGAAATCATTTGAAGGAAATGTTCCGATTGCAAGCACGTACGGAAAGGTTTGACACTATGAAGGCTCTTCATTCATGCAAGATGATTGAAGGACAACCCGTTGGGCCTCATGTGTTGAAGATGAAGGGTCACCTCGAACACCTTGAGAGGCTTGGGTATCCTATCCAGATTAGAGGCGGCTACGGATATGATATTGCATTCACTCCCTGAGAGTTATAATCGGTTTGTTCGAATTATAACATGAATGGGATGAATAAATCTCTTCTGAATTGCATGGGATGCTAAAGAATGCGGAGAACAATATTACCAAGAAAACCAATCAAGTGTTGATGGTGAATAAAGGAAAGGGGTTAAAAAACAAGGGTAAAGCAAAAGTTGCTAAGCCGGAGGCAAAGGTTGCCGTTCTTTGAGAAGCCTAAACCCAAATCCCAAAAGGATGCGGTGTGCTACCATTGCAAGGAAATTGGGCATTGGAGGCGTAGCGCAAGCTTTATCGGGAAGGACTGAAGAAGAAGGGCAATGAGATTGCCATGACTTCGAGTATCTATATGATAGATGTTTTACTTTCTACCTCTAGTTCTTGGGTATTAGATACCGGATGTGGATCTCACATTTGCCTAAATGTGCGGGGACTAAAGAATAGAAGGTTGCTCAAAGAGGGTGAAGTAGATCTACGGGTTGGAAATGGAGCAAGAGTTGCTTTGCATTGGCCGTAGGGACTTCTGAAGTCACTTTACCAAGCGGATTAATTTTAGTTTTAAATAAGCTCGTTATTATGTTCAGATTTGAGCAGTAAACATTATTTCTATTTCATGTTTAGACAATGAGGGTTACAATTTTCTTATTGCGAATAAGAGATTTTCAATTTATTTGAATGACATGCTTTATTGTGTTGCTCATTCTTTTAATGGCCTTTATGTCTTGGATGTTGAGAATAATGTTGATAATGTCTATCATGTTAGTAAGAAATCCAAACCAAATAATGTGAATGACACATATAAATGGCATTGCCGTCTTGGGCACATAAACGAGAAACGCATCTCTAAACTCCATAAAGATGGATATTTAGACTCATATGATTATGAATCATATGATGTTTGCGAGTCTTGTTTATTGGGCAAGATGACTAAAGCACCTTTTACTAAGAGTAGTGAAAGGGATAGTGATTTGTTGGCTCTTGTACATGCATGTATGTGGACCAATGAATAGCATTGCTAGGGGAGGATTTCGGTACTTCATAACGTTCATGATGACTTATCCGGATATGGCTACGTCTATCTGATGAAGTACAAAAGTGAAGCATTTGAGATATTTAGAATATTTCAAAGTGAAGTACAAAATCAACTTGGCAAAACTATTAAAACACTTCGATCCGATCGAGGTGGTGAATATTTGAGCCAAGAATTTGACGATCATCTGAAAAGTTGTGGAATTGTTTCAGAACTTACTCCACCGGAACACCACAATGGAATGGTGTGTCGAGAGGAGAAATCGAACCCTATTAGATATGGTTCGATCGATGATCAGTCAAGTTAACCTTCCTATTTCCTTTTGGGGACATGCACTGGAAACAGCTGCTTTCACACTTAACAAGGTCCCTACTAAATCGGCTCCTAAAACCCCACATGAGATGTGGCATGGAAGAAAGCCTAGCTTATCTTTCATGAAGATTTGGGGATGTGAGGCTTATGTAAAGAAATTGGTTTGAACATAAACTTGCACCTAGATCGATAAATGTATTTTCGTTGGTTATCCCAAGGAAACGAAAGGATATCTATTTTACAACCAATCCGAGAACAAAGTGTTTGTTGCTCGAAACGGTGTCTTTCTAGAGAAAGAGTTTCTCTCTAAAGAAACTAGTGGGAGTAAAATTGATCTTGAAGAAATTCAAGAACCTGAAAATGACATAGAGCCAGTAGTAGAGACGGAACCAAATTCACAAGTTGTTGTGGAACCGGTTCAAGATACACAAATTCTTCGCAGATCGGATAGGATACGATCCGAACACGAGAGATATGGATTTCTCATGACGGAAAGTAATGAAGTAGAAATCATTGAGAATGATGAACCTACTTCCTATCAAGAGGCGATGTCCACTCCTGATTCGGACAAGTGGCTAGGAGCCATGGAATCCGAAATCAAATCCATGTACGATAATCAAGTTTGGAACTTGATTGATCCACTAAAGGTGTAAAAACCATAGGGTGCAAGTGGGTTTTCAAAAATAAACCGACATGGATGGGAAGGTACATACTTATAAGGCTAGGCTAGTTGCTAAGGGGTATAGGCAGATTCATGGCGTTGACTATGATGAAACCTTTTCGCCCGTAGCAATGCTTAAGTCTATTAGAATCCTAATTGCCATAGCCGCATATTACGACTATGAGATATGGCAAATGGACGTCAAAACAGCGTTTCTTAACGGAAACCTACTTGAGGATGTATACATGATACAACCTGAAGGGTTTGTCGATCCAAAGGATTCTAACAAAATGTGTAAGTTGCAGAGATCCATTTATGGATTGAAGCAAGCTTCCTGAAGGAATCTACGTTTTGACGAATCAGTCAAAGAGTTTGGCTTCATCAAAAACGAAGATGAACCTTGTGTATACAAGAAGATAAGTGGGAGCATAGTACTATTTTTTGTATTGTATGTCGATGACATCTTGCTCATTGGAAACAATGTTCCTGCACTTGAGACTGTAAAGTCCTGGTTAGGAAAATGTTTCTCAATGAAAGATATGGGTGAGGCGGCTTATATCCTTGGTATCAAGATCTATAGAGATAGATCAAGAAGGATGATTGGTTTGAGTCGAGTACATATATTGACAAGGTCCTTAGAAGATTCAAGATGGAAAATTCTAAGAGAGGATACTTTTGATGGGACATGGCATTACTCTTAGCAAGACTCATTGTCCTAAGACAAATGATGAGCGAAAGAGGATGAGTGATATACCATATGCTTCGGCAATTGGGTCTATCATGTATGCCATGTTATGTACTAGACTCCGATGTCTCGTACGCTCTAAGCGTAACGAGTAGATACCGGATCGATCCTGGTGAGAACCATTGGATAGGCTTGTCAAGAATATCCTTAAGTACTTGAGAAGGACTAAGGATGTATTCTTGGTATTTGGAGGAATGGAAGATGATACGGTTGTAAAGGGTTACACGGATGCAAGCTTCCAAACCGACAAAGATGACTATAGATCGCGATCTGGTTTTGTGTTTATGCTAAATGGAGGTCTTGTTTGTTGGAAGAGTTCCAAGGCGAGCAACTGCCGCGATCTCTACAACGCGGAAGCCGAAGCACATAGCAAAGACGCGGATGCGGCTAAGGAGGCGGTTTGGATCAAGAAGTTCGTTAGTGACTTAGAAGTCGTTCCAGTATCACTAACCCGATAGAGCTGTTACGTGACAACAATGGTGCTATAGCCCAAGCAAAAGAACCAAGGTCACATCGGCGATCCAAACACATTTTGAGACGCTTCCATCTCATTCGAGAAATACTGTGAAAGGGAGGACGTCAAGATATGCAAGGTACCCAGCGGATGACAACATTTCGGACCCTCTCACCAAGCCTTTACCACAAGCTAAACATGATGGTCATGTTAGGTCCATGGGTATAAGATACATGAATGATTGGGCCTAGTGCAAGTGGGAGTCTGTAGGTGTTAGTGCCACTAGGCCTATAGAGATAGACCTTTATGTAATGTCATTGTTCATTTATATATGAGATTGCTTCTTTGATTATTATATGTGTTTGCATGTTTAGTTATAATAATCGTGTCCCTAGTACTTATGAAGCACTAGTATGAAGTCTAATGGATAATCATATGATGATTATATGCATGGAGATGCACATTAGATTCATGGGTACTTGTTAGAGAACAAGGTACTTGGACTTGACCCATTATGAGATTTATGTCATGGTCATATGTCATAATTAAATCTCATATAGTCATATCATTGATATCCTTTGACATGAGATTATCATCGTCTTCCGCTTGATGAATATCATGTTTGATATAGTTTAACGTTATCTTTAACCGGATGACAATAAGGGCTATCATTGGCATGGTATGATTCTTGTTGGGAAGAATGATAAGTCAAGATGGAAATTGTCCCTCGTAAAGAGAGATGTTTGCTTGGCCACTCGTAAGTAAGATTGATGTAGTGCATGGCCATGCCGAATGAATTAATGTGATTAATGTCATTCGATTAATCAATTTACTTGGTAACGAGAAAGCATTGAACAATATGAGTTGACGTGGACCATGACTCATGTTCAATATAACATCGTGTGACAATGGGATTGTGATATGTTCTATGTAGGAAAATCGAACTTGATATTATACTATTTGGGTAGGCATGATGGCTTGCTAGAGTCCGCTCATGTCTTATGAGGATCGATGTGATCGGAACTCATTGCCAACATAATATGGTCCTATGGGGTCACACGCGTCGAACGAATTGTCAAAAATGAAGAATATGGAGTTTTGTTCTCGGGGACGACTTCGTCCCAGGCGAGAACTCAACTATTCCCCTTAAGGGGAAGCGGTCGAAGTGGGTGTCGGACGGCTTCGTCCCACAGGGGCGACTCGTCCCACAGGCGGCTGGGCCGACGGAATTGACTTAAAACTAGGGTTTTCGCGAAGGGAAAAGTTTTATAACGTATAAATACTTACCCCTGGTTGCCCTAGCCGTCATTAGAACGTTTTGGCTTGAGAGAAACACTTAGAGTGGGAGATTTCAATTGAGAATTGAGAATCAAACACCACCAAATCCATTGTTCTTCATTGATTGAAAGGTGTTTCAATCAATTGGATCTAGCAATCCTCCTAGAAGAGTTCTAGGGTTCGTTCCGCGCGTGGATAAACATAGAGGATCTTCGTTCATCAAGATCTTTGGTTCGTGATTCCCGTTCGTTCATCAAGGATTAACAAGATCATTCAATCTGGAGTTGGGTCAAGTTTATCAAAGGCAAAAGCATTCAAGGTTGGTAATTCTATTTCATCTCTCTTAATTATTCATCTAGAACGGATTCTAGGGCTTGGGGTTTTTCGAGTTATTGCTTATTCCGCTGCGCATGGACCCTCGAAACCCTACAGTATTGACTATGTTGAAACCTTTTTGCCCGTTACAATGTCGAAATCTATTAGAGTTTCAATTGCCATTATCGCATGTTGTGAATATGAGATATGGCAAATGGATGTCAAAACAGCGTTTCTTAACGGAAACCTACTTGAGGATGTATACAGATACAGCCTGAAGGGTTTGTCGATCCAAGAAATTCTAATAAAGTATGCATGTTGCAAAGATCCATAAGATGGGTTGAAGCAAGCTTCGAGGGGTTGGAATCTTCACTTTGATGAATCGGTCAAAGAGTTTGACATCATCAAGTATGAAGATGAACTTTGTGTATACATGAAATTCAGTGGGAGCGTAGTATTATTTCTATTGTTATATGACAATGATATCTTACTCATTGAAAACAAAGTTCCGACACTTAAGACTGTCAAGTCTTGGTCAAGGAAAGGTTTCTCAATGAAAGATATGGGTGAAGCCGCTTACATCCTTGGTATCAAGATCTATAGAGATAGATCTAAAAGGATAAGTTGGTTTGAGTCAAAATACTCATATTGATAAGGTTCTTAGATGATTCTAAGAAAGGTAACTTGTCAATGGGTCATGGTATTACTCTTAGCGAGACTCAGTGTCCCATGACAACTGATGAGCAAAAGAGAATGAATGAAGTTCCATATGCTCCGACATTTGGATCTGTCATGTATGCCATGATTTGTACTAGACCCGACGTCTCGTATGCTTTGAGCATGACAAGTCGATACCAATCTGATCCTGGTGAGAACCATTGGATGGCAGTCAAGACGATCCTTAAAGTACTTAAGAAGAACTACGGATACGTTCTTGGTATTTGAAAGGTTGGAAGTTAATCTTGTTGTATAGGTTACACGGATGCTAACTTCCAAACTGACAAAGTTAATTAAAATCGCAATTAGGATTTGTGTTTATGCTTATTGGAGGTGCGATTTTATTGGAAGAGTTCCAAGCAGAAAATCGTAGCCGATTCTACTTCTAAGGCTTAATTTTAGCAACATATGATGTAGCTAGAAAAGGCAGGTTTGGATCAAAAGTTCATTAGTGTTTTGGAATTGTTCCAAGTATCACTAATCCGGTGGAACTTTGTTGTGACAATTGTGGTGTCATTTGTGCAAGCAAAAGAACTAAGGTCACATCAACGATCCAAACACATTTTGAGACGTTTCCACCTCATTAGAGAAATCTGTGAAAGGGAGGACGTCAAGATATGCAAGGTACCAACGGATGACAACATTTCGGACCCTCTCACCAAGCCTTTGCCACAAGCTAAACATGATGGTCATGTTAGGTCCATGGGTATAAGATACATGAATGATTGGGCCTAGTGCAAGTGGGAGACTGTAGGTGTTAGTGCCCTAGGCCTATAGAGATAGACTTATTTGTAATGTCATTATTCATTTATATATGAGATTATTACTTTGATTATTATATATGTTTGCATGTTTATTGTAATAATCGTGTCCCTAGTACTTATGAAGCACTAGTATGAAGTCTAATGGATAATCATGTGATGATTATATGCATGGAGATGCACATTAGATTCATGGGTACTTGTTGGAGAACAAGGTACTGGACTTGACCCATTATGAGATTTATGTCATGGTCAAATGTCATAATTAAATCTCATATAGTCATATCATTGATATCCTTTGACCTGAGATTATCATCGTCTTCCGCTCGATGAATATCATGTTTGATATAGTTTAACGTTGTCTTTAATCGGATGACAATAAGGGCTATCATTGGCATGGTATGATTCTTGTTAGGAAGAATGATAAGTCATGATGGAAAATTGTCCCTCGTAAAGAGAGATGTTTGCTAGGCCACTCGTAAGTAAGATTGATGTAGTGCATGGCCATGCCCGAATGAATTAATGTGATTAATATCATTCGATTGATCAATTTACTTAGTAACGAGAAAGCATTGAACAATATGAGTTGACGTGGACCATGACTCATGTTCAATATAACATCGTGTGACAATGGGATTGTGATATGTTCTATATAGGAAATCGAACTTGATATTATATTATTTGGGTAGGCATGATGGCTTGCTAGAGTCCGCTCATGTCTTATGAGGATCGATGTGATCGAACTCATTGCCAACATAATATAGTCCTATGGGGTCACACGCATCGAACGAATTGTCAAAAATGAAGAATATGGAGTTTTTGTTCTCAGGGGACGACTCGTCCCCTGTGCCGAACCAACTATTCCCCTTAAGGGACGCCGGTCGAAGCCGGGTGCCGAGGGACGACTTGTCCCACTGGGACGCCTCGTCCCACAGGCACCGGATCGACGCGGAATTGACTTAAAACTAGGGTTTTCACGAGGGGAAAAGTTTTATAACGTATAAATACTTACCCCTGGTTGCCCTAGCCGTCATTAGAACGTTTTGGCTTGAGAGAAACATCAAAAGTGAGAGATTTCAATTGAGAATTGAGAATCAAACACCACCAAATCCATTGTTCTTCATTGATTGAAAGGTGTTTCAATCAATAGGATCTAGCAATCCTCCTAGAAGAGTTCTAGGGTTCGTTCATCGCGTGGATACACATAGAGGATCTTCGCTCGTCAAGATCTTTGGTTCGTGATTCCCGTTCGTTCATCAAGGATTAACAAGGTCGTTCAATCTGGAGTTGGGTCAAGTTTATCAAAGGCAAAAGCATTCAAGGTTGGTATTTCTATTTCATCTTTCTTAATTATTCATCTAGAACGGATTCTAGGGCTTGGGGTTTTTCGAGTTATTGCTTATTCCGCTGCGCATGGACCCTCGAAACCCAACATCACTATGAGGATGGGCCTGCCCAGAATGAGGAATGGCCGAAAGTGAGGAAGACCCATTTTCTGGACCACGCGAATGTACTTGGGCCGAGTGGGCTGGTTGTGAAGAAGAATCCTGATTGAATTGGTCCATTATATAAGGGGATATACCATCATCTAAAAAATCATAAGAGGTGGCAGAATGATTTTGAACATAGCTAAATGGAAAACGTGTTTCATCAAAGATGACATGTCGACATATGATTATTTTTCGAGAAAGCATGTCATAACACTTATACCCCCAATGATTTGATGGATAACCGAGGAAAACACAAGGCAAAGAACGAGCTTGAAGTTTGTTGATTGTTGTTGATGGAATCAACGGATAACACAAACACCCAAAAACCCGGAGATGAGAAAAAATAGGAATTTTTCGATATAGTACTTGTAGTGGTGACACAAATTTTAACGACGAATTTGGAAGTATATTAAGAATATATGCCACCATTTGAACCGCATGATGCCAAAAATTTGGCGGAAGAGAAGCATGAGTTAAAAATGTTCGGGCCATATTATTTATAGTGCGAATTTTACGTTCAGCTTTTTCATTTTGAGGAGAGGTGTATGGACATGAAAGACGAAGAGAAAGTCCGTGTTTTTTACCAAAATCCCAAAATTGTTGATTATCAAATTCACGTCCATTATCACATTGAAATGTTTTAATATCACGCTCAAACTGAGTTTTGATAAACGTACGAAAAGTCAAGAATGTGGGATACACATCCGATTTATGAGCCAAAGGAAAAACCCATAAAAAACGTGAAAAATCATCCAAGAAAAATAAATAATAACAATGTCCCGAAGAACTCAAAACTGGAGAGGTCCATAAATCACTATGAATTATATCAAACGGTAAACAAGTACGAGACATAGATTTAGAAAAAGGTAGTTTTACATGCTTTCCTAGCGAACAAGCTTGACAAACATGTGATAACTTTCAATCTACGAATTTATTCTTCCTAAGAGATTCCATGACAGGAATGCCTGGATGACCAAGACGTTCGTGCCATAAAACCGGAGACAAAGCAGAAAAAGCAAATTGAAGATTAGCCGACTTTGGGTTGGTGACAGGATACAAGTCGCCACGACTATCACATCTCATGATATGTCTCCCCGTCCGGAAATCCTTCACAGAAAAACCAAAAGGGTCAAACTCTACGGAAACTGAATTATCAGTAGTGAATTTACGAACAGACACTAAGTTCTTAATTAATTTCGGAGCATGAAGAACATTTTTTAGAACGAGATTGGGATAAGACGAAGTAAATATAGAATGCCCATAACCCTTAATTGGAATCGATTGACCATTACCAACAGTTATGCCATGATTACTGCTCAAATGAAAATAGGGTGTAAGAGTACCTGATAACGATGTCATGTGAGATGTGGCTCCCGTATCCATGAACATATTTGGGGCCGGAGAATTCATACCCATAGTATACATAGCCGCTTCAATATCCGTTGGAGACTGAGCACTAGCCATATAAGCCTGGTTGGGTCTGCCTCCAAGCACTCCAGATTGTTGTCTGCCAGAATTGGATGTGCGCCTAGCCCATGGCCCAGGCATGTATGGATATGGGAAAGGAGGGGCGGCCTATGGCGAATTCCAAGCTCCACCCCAAGGACCCTGGCCAGATTGTGCACCGCCACCATTCCACTGAGGAGAACCACCATACCACTGATTATGTGGCCCATGTTGTCCACCAGAACCACCATTCGGAAACCCATGACCACCCTGTGAAACTCCACCCGATCGATTACCATTCTTACCATCTTTAGTGCTAGATCCTGAACCCTTCTTGCCACTGTTACAGTTCTTCTGTCCACTGTTATTTGAGGCCGGAGGTGGCATATTTGGAGCTACCGAGAATGGATTGGTAGTATCACGTGCCACCATTTCCGAAGCCATCTGTGTCTTCTTCTGTAGACCGGTCTCCTCAAGTATCAACATCGACCGAGCTTGATGAAATTTGGGAAGAGGATTGCTTTGACGCAGAAGTGTGGCCACCCCACTATACTCTTCAGTCAACCCCGCAACCATTTGCAAAACCATTCTATCATTTGCCACCGGAGACCCAACATTTTTCAACTGATATGAAATCTGTTTCAATTGTTGGCAGTCAGCCGAGGCAGATGTAAAATTTTCCATCAAAGTGGAGGAGAATTCTTGTTCCAGGCTAACCGTGCGAGAATTTTTGTTATCTTCGAATATATCCTTCAAAGTATTCCAGGCCTTCATGGCTGACTGATCGGCCTCGACAATGGTGTTAAGGAGATCGGGGGAGATGGTGCCGTAAATCCACCCCAATACCTTAGCATCCAAAGCCGAAAATTCCCTACGCTCGGCCGCTGTAGCTGGTTCCTTAATATCATCGTCTGGAATAATATGATGAAGAACCTCTAGAGAACGAGCATGGACTTTGAAAACTTCGGCCCACGTCGCATACTGTACATTCTCTAGTTCGAGAGTAACGGAGATGTTATTTCGGATATTTGTGACTGCCATAGCCGGGTGAATCGAGCGAGAAGGCGACATGGCTTGAAGGCATGAAGGAGTAAGCCGAAAATAACATGAAGAAAGAAAGAAGAAAAATAATACCGAGTAGTAACTATGGAGGGAGGCGCAACGGAAGAGAATGAGTTGCCCTAGACCTCTCGTGATACCATAAAGATTGGTAAATATTTCCTTGAAATTCATTCATCACTCTCTGTGGTTAAATACAAAGGTTACAAGAGTTTAATAAGGAAAGGGATTCTCCTCACGTCAATCCCTTTAATCTAGTCCCTATCTATAGCAACTATAATCCTACCAATATTACTATGTACACGAAAGATACACACAATAATATTCAACGTATACACAAAATAATATACTAACGTATATTCTAACAAGCAGAATATCACAAAT
This sequence comes from Adenophora triphylla var. japonica, assembly GCA_022495995.1. Lineage (NCBI taxonomy): Eukaryota > Viridiplantae > Streptophyta > Magnoliopsida > Asterales > Campanulaceae > Adenophora > Adenophora triphylla. The sequence continues at coordinate 112,909 of JAFEMH010002200.1, forward strand.
CAACAAATTGTAGTAAATTAACTAACTTAAAAGAATGTAATGGCCACCAATCTCCAAGGTCATAATCAAGAACTCACTCAAATAGACTGTAACTATTTTCTAGATAATTGGAAATTTTGAGGCATTGGTATACGGTGAATGCAAAAGGTTCGTAACATAAGAGAATAATATCAACATAATAATAAGACAGCCATACAATCTAGGCAAATAAAATAATATACTGGCTTATAGTGATACTCTAAGAGGATGGACTTCAACAAAGCAGAGGCATCCCTCCCCCCTAATACACAAATACTATCTCATTGTCCTACTATAGCAACCCATGAAAAGAATAGAGATGAGCCTTTTAACATGTTTCAGCATCTTCTTCCCCACAAACAGCTTAAAACACAATTGAGTATACCCGCTACCCCAATGAAGAAGAATGCAAGTTAGGATATATAAACATATTAGGTCCTTTTATCACATTATCAATTTTCAGTACTTGCAAATAAGAAGTTGGACAACGGAAAGGATCATAGTAAAGAATGAGTAGACCTCCAACTTTCCTATTATGCAGTGGCAACAACATTTCATATGAGGCCTGGGAAAAAAGAAAACATGGTATGGAGGTCCTGCTATTAAAGATATGACCATAGGAGCATCAGTAGCAAGGTTCTAAAAAGCTCTAGGCGGATGCTAGGTGGCGGAGTCGGGCCTAGCGCCTAGGGGACTAAGCGGGGTCTAAGCAGGGCCGAAAAATTAGACAAATTTTTAATATATTTCATAAATTTATATATATATCCAAAAAATAGTGTCACTTATTTTTATTATTTGTCAAAAATAAATAATATTTTTTATACAATAAACCCAAAGCCCACCCTCATTTAAATTCAATAAACCCAAGGCCCAAATCCAAAGTCCACCCTCATTTAAATCCAATAAACCCAAGCCCAAACCTAAAGCCCACACTCAATCAAATCCAATAAATCCTAATAAACCCAAAGCCCACACTCCTTTGGCTGCCTAGGCCGCCTAATCCCCGCCCAAACCCGCCCAATCCCGCCTAGTCCGCCCAACCCGCCTAGCTCCGCCTAGCGCCTAATCTCCCGCCTAACCGTAAATCGCGGCGCTTGGCCACCGCCTAGGCCGCTTTTTAGAACACTGATTAGTAGTAAAAGCTTTCCTATTATGTATTTATGTTATACTCCCTCCGTCCCACGTTAGTTGAGACTAACTTTTTGGGCACACCAATTAAGAAAAATGAATAAGATAATGAAAATGTGTGGTAAAAAATGAAGAGAGAGAATGAGTGGAGTTAATAGTAGGTTGGTTGAATAAATTGTATGGTGGAAAATGAAGAGAGAGAATGAGTGGGTGGGGTAGGGTGAATATAAAATATTAAAATTTTTGCCATTTTGGGCAGTCTCAACTAACGTGGGACGGCCCAAAAGGGAAAGAAGTATCAACTAACGTGGGACGGAGGGAGTATATCTTAGTTCATGATAAAATTTCATTTATTGGCTTGACCCGCATGGGCCCGCCTAACCCACCAACCCAAGGTGGGTTGGGTTGGATTGACCTATTTTCAGTCCGTCAGAAATTTGGCCCGCCCTGCCACGTTTAGCGGCGGTTAGCCCATATTGGACCCTGTGAGGCAGGGGTGGTGGTGGTGAGTGGGGTGAGAAATTGTTAAAAATAAATTTAAAATGATTAAAAATAATTTACCCGATCGGGGAGGGGGGGGGAAGGTGGTGGTTGTGAGTGGGATGGGGGTGGTTGTGGTGAGGGGGAGAGAGAATTGTAAAATACTCCCTCCGTCCCACTTCAATTGAGACATAGCATTTTTGCATGCTTTCTAAGATTTTTTTTTAAGAATGAGTAAAGAATTGAAAGTTGGTAAAAGATTAGAGGAGAGAGAACGTAAAAGTTAAAAACTTTTAATAGGAGAGAAAATGAGTGGGAGGAATAGTAAGTTAATGATTGATTTTTTTTTGTAAATATGTTAAAATTATAAGGGTATAATGAATGATTTTTTTGTAAATATATAAACATTATAAGGGTATAAATGTCCGAAATACTGTTCACTTCTTTCCATTTATGGAATGACTCATTTGAAGTGGGACGTCCCAAAAAAGAAAGTGACTCAATTGAAATGGGACGGAGGGAGTATAATTTTAATATAAATAATTTTTTAATGAGAGGGATGGGATAGGGATTATTGATGTGGGGTGTGTAACGTGAGGGTGTATGAAAAGCTAGCTATATGTGAGTGTGAGGATGTTATCATTTTTCGAAAAATATTTTAATTAAAAAAATACGTAAGTTATTTTATTTAAAAAAGTAAAAAAATATATTTTCCAAAAAATATTTTTTCCATTTTTTTTTATTACCAAACACCACCTTAAAATAAGAAACAAACGGAGCCTCAAATTAGTACTACAGTCCAAGAAATTAGTCAGTAGAGGAAAGGAAATTTCCAAATTTCATGTTTAAAAATAAAAACCTCAACTAGCTCTTAATTCTCTCTCTCTCTCTCTCTCTCTCTCTCCTCAAGAATTGGCGGATTCTAGAGAGAGAAAATATTAGATTCCACGGCGGTGGAATATATATATGGTTGACTTGGAATTTGGAATCCTTTTCCTCTCTATTTCTTCTTTAAAATCACAACTCAATCAAAGCCATTTTGTATTATCCTCTCCCTAAAATGCCCATGGACCGTTCAAATTCAACCGGTAGTAGAACGGCGACCGTATTGTCGGTCGAATGTTTGAAAGGCAGCTCAAAAGCCGATGAATGGACCGGCGACATGTTACAGACTGGAGACATAGTTGAGGAGATAACGATCGGAATACTTCACTTGAGATCGCCGTTCAAAAACGGGAGAGCCGGAATCCAGAAGGTTCTGCACAGTTCGTTCAAGTCTAAGGAGACTTCGATTCGTGTCCGCGTCCGGCGAGGATCGGAGGAGGAGCTGACGGAGCTGGTGGCGTGTATTGTGCCGAACAACGAGTCGTCGTCGTCCGGTGGAGGGAAGAAGCAGTATATGTTGAGGTCGATTGATGACCCGAATTACGCCGTCGGGTTTGTTGATCGGACGGAGGCGGAGTGCTTGGATTTGCAAGGTAAAACGGTCCGGTTTATTGTTGGTAAAGACTTTTTTACTGTTTGTTTGGTTTTGGCTTTTTTGACTTTTGTGGGGGGTGCTTTCGCATTGTTTTGGTCCCACAGCACAACGTAAGGGTTTGGAAATGGTGACGCATGCCTGAGAACTCTGATTGCGTCATTGCTTTGGCCGATTTAGACAATTTTCGCCTTAACCTTAAAAACAATTTTATTTTATTTATAGTATTTTCTATTTTTATGATTAGTAAAATAATAATAATTATTATTATTATTTATAATTAAAAAAATATTTCACACTTAATTAAAAAAATATTGCATTAATTTATAGGGAAAAAATGATGAATTTTTTTAAATAAAAGCTAAAATGAAGAAGGATAATTGAGAAATGAGTGTTTTTTTTGAGTCCAAATCAAATGAAACTTGTATCAATTTATAGGGAAAAAAATGATGAATTTTGGTGAAAAAAAAAATTAATTTACTAGGTGATAATTCAGTTCAAAAATTTGGGATAAAAAATTAAATTCGAAAATCCAACGGACCAATACCAAGGTGACACTTGGCACAACTAGAAAAAAAAAAAAAAATTGGACCGCCACACGCGCCAGCGGGGGCGGTGTGGCACACGCATCAAAAGTGGCCCAATGTTAGCGCGACACGTGTCATAGGCGCCAGGTTTTTTTTTTTTTTTCATCCGGATGAAAATTTTCATTTACCCATTTCATTCAACCCCATTTCAACCCCCCATTGCAAGGTTTCATCCAACTTAAACCCATTTCAACCCCCATTTCATCCCCCCCCCCAACCAATTGCTCATAGTCTAAGGCTAAAGCAATAAACTATTACCAGATTAATGACTTATTTTCACATTATAAACTGGCAAACAGTTTTGAATTTTGGTTTTATTTCTTGGATTTCAATAATTCACTCTTGTGTTTTACTTTTATGTCAGCAACTCACTTGCAATTATTTACTAAATTCTTAATATTTTCTTAATAAACGTGCAAATTCTAGGTAGATAATACTCTTAGTATGTAATGGAGGGAGTAATTGTCATTGATAGTATTGTAAATATTATATCAATAAGAATTTTTAAAATTTCACTTTGATATTTACTTTCGTAAATAACTAGTCAAAATTCAATCAGATTGACTACTAGAAAATTAACTATCTTTCCGGGAACTTATTTATCTTAAACATCTATTATGTTCCACTTCCACCATAACATTTGTAAAATCAACTGCAACATGTAGCTTCAAGGACATCCAGGATGGTAACTGCATTGGCCAGGACTCAGCTTCATGATGGATATGTCTCATATCCATGGGAGAAGAGGATGCAGGATTCACTACTAGTTCCCAATTCAAGCTGCTTTCTTTCTATCCTCCTCCTTCCAAAATCCTCTGGTAGAGATGCTTCTCGGTACAATGATCTGGAGGACACCCTTGCCAGAGCCAATGCGTGGCTTAATGCATCTCAGGCGTCAGGGGTCCCTATTGTCTTCATGAACATTCAAACTGAATCTTTACTTACCAAGGTAATGCGGCACTAGGGTAATGTTGTTGTTGTTGTTGATTCGTTTTGGGACGGAGGGAGTATTATCGGTAAATGCCTCCATAGAACCAAACTGATTGTCTTCTTTCAGGGTTAGGGTGCTTTGGAAGTTTAAAATTCTGACATGGTTGATTATACAGAGTAATAATTACTGCAATTGTAACTTCACTCATATATTTTCTTGCATTTTCACTCACTATTATTTCTTGTATATTTCTGAGCCAGATATCTGGAGAGACAGCTTCTTCTACGGTAAATACTGGGTCACTAGCTGACTTATCAGACGTTGCAAATGTAAGCCTATATGGGTTTGAGGATTACCATGGGGTGGACATTGGTGTGGTTAGAGCAGTTCGTCTCTGGTATTCTCCTCTTGCAGGAGAGATCCCTGTTGAAATAAAGCTTATAGAGGGTGACATGAAGCTCGGTTTTGCCATTAGCCGTACAGAAGAGGTTAGCAAACAATTCCTCTACTTATACGCCCTCTATTCCAAAAAGATAGTCCGACTTTCCTTTTTGGTTTGTACCAAAAAGAAGATCCCATATCTGAAACCTGCAATACTTATTACTCACTACGTCACAGAGGGGTTTTGTAATTCAAGAACAATACACCATCATTATAAAAAGTTTGACTTGTCAAATTGGACTATCTTTGTGACCCAGAGGGAGAATATATGTGCACTATAATAGGTTTGCATTCTTCTAGTTGTTGCTAACATTTCCGTAAACCTGCTAGGGATTCATCTACATCTCCTCAGTCATTAAAGAGGATGATAACGCACCTTCAACAAGATCAGGATTGAGCAATCTCTACGAAGAGGCAAGCAAAGCAGGCAAACTCCTTATTGTCTCGAGAGTATCCAACCAAAAAGTCCTCCCATGGATAGTTTCCACCGCAGGAGCCGTAAGATGCTTTGACACCATTTCCCTAAGCCAGAAGCTCTCGTTGCACCGACATGCCCAAGTGCCTATTTGCCTTCACGTCTTCTCGTGGGACCGAGATTTATCTTTTAACTTTAGCAGCAGCAGCAACAGCAGTAGCAGCAACACGAGGCCTAGCACGACCTCCCCAACTGTGATGTCACTTCCTCCTGAAACCCAGTTGGGTCAGTTTGCGAATGCGAATCAGGTAGTGCCACTGGCATTTGATATGCCAGAGGAGAATAGGCTAGAGAGAGATACTGCTGGAGAATCTTCGTTTAGATTTCATGATTTTTCGCTTCCGAATAATTGGGTTTAATTTTAATTCCTGTGTTTTTTGATACTCTTACTGTTCACTGTCTTGTACATGGTATATAGAAACTTGTACTGGTTCATTTTTGTACTCTGAGAGTTAGAATTCTTTATCAAGTTGCTTCAGCTGTAAAAATAAGTGTTGTTATGCTATTGGTATTGGTGTAGATCCGCCACTGATTGTAAATAGGCATCTGAACAAGAGTGTAGATCCTATTTCTGGCAGTGGTGACCTACTCCACCCTCTTCATAACCAAGTGTCACTATTGACTTGTGAATTATTTTTTTAAAAATGCAATTTACTCTCGGCTCCTCGAAAAATGATTTTCCTACTTTTTGTTTTCGTCGTTAACGCGAATATACTTTTAGCAATAGTTTTAGTTTGATTTACGATAACAAATTTTAAATTTTCAGTTAAATCAACATAAATTATTGCTCAAATACCTTCGTGTTAACGATAAAATAAATAAATAGAAAAATCATTTGAGAGGAATATTTGTTTGTATATAGTAGAGCCGTCAATACGGGAATACGGGACGGGACGAAATTACGTTGTCCCACGACGGAAACGGGACAAGACGGGACGGGACAAAACGGGACGGGACTAAAATACTCCGTCCCATCCCGTCCCATTTGCGGGACGCGGGATCCCGCGGGACCCATGCGGGACCTGTTGACTATAAGGGATAGCGTTGACTAGCAAGAAATAGTAGTAATTTATCAACAAACTTACAGAAACTCTTGTAATTAGCATTCTTAATTTAGTTCAGGTACTATATTGCTGTGTACACATAGAAGGCAGACAAAATTTTGGCTCGGTTTCAAATAAATATTGGTGAGATTAAAGATGTGTACTATGATAAGCAAGAGTATTCAACTCCCAAGTTAAGAAAAACTAAATTAAGAATGCTAAATTCATGGAAACTTGAAAAGAAGTTGATTTATGGCTCCTCGAGGTTGGAGGATGTTTAGGGACCTGCGGGAACATAGCAAAACCATATAAAATAGTGTGTAGTAGTAGACTAGTAGTAGTGGTGATAAACATATAATACTTGTACGGGTCAATACGGGAAAACGGGACGGGACGGGATAAAAATAAGTTGTCCCGCGACGGGAACGGGACGATACGGGACGGGACGAAAACGGGACGGGACTAAAATATTCCATCCCATCCCGTTCCATTTGTATGGCGGGACGGGACGTCTCGACGGGACCGTCCCAACTTGACGGCTCTAGTATATAGTTTGTATAATAGAAAATTGTACTAATACCATTTTCTTATTTACAATTACCACATCTTCCATGGGACATATACAAAAATGGGAAAAATACTAAAAAGTCCCTCTAAGAAACTTTCAAATCCAAAAAGTCTTTAAAATATTTATTCAATCTAAAAAGTCAAAAAGTTAAATTTTCAATATCAAAAAAGTCCAAATTTTAACGATTTAATCCAATGTCGCTAAGTTTGGATCTTTTATATATATGAAAATTTGTCAATTTTTTTTTTAAAGTGAGGCGTTACGAGTTACGAATATAAGAGTTGTTATATATTTGCAAACAATAATAATAAAATATATTATATTTATTATAAATGGTAATAATAATGTGATATACTTTAATCTCGTGTCCAATAATAATTAGAAAAGCATTTGCATTGTGCTTATTAAATTTAATTATAGTTTATAATTATAAATTGAAATAATGTAATTAATAACAATATTTTTCAGAATATTATCAATGTAATCATTATTTTAAGAATTATTTTTGACATTATTAGTATTATTTATTTTACATTTTTATTAATATCAATAGTATTATTATTTGAAAATTATTACGACTATTATTGCTCAAAAAAGATAAATTTTATCTTTATAAACTCGTAATTGAAAAGAAAATCAAGTTTTCATCATTATCATTTCTCAAATCTAATAACATTGGTTAAATCGTTAAATTTTGGATTTTTGGTATTAAATATCTAATTTTTGGACTTTTTGACAAAAGAATTATTTGTTTGATTTTTTGGATATAAAAGTTTTTAATAGGGACTTTTTGTTATTTTTCCCCAAAAAAAATCCACTTGTTATGAACGGAGAGGAGCAAGTATGAGAGTTATTTGAACACAAGCTTTATACTACCTCTGTTCCTAAATTATTTTATTTTTGTATAAATTATTAATAAAGTTAAAATTAATATGATCATCTAAATTATCTTTACGGGATACGGATAGATGAATTCGAGTTGAAGCATTATCTCACACATCATCGAGAATAAACAAATACTCCCTCCGTCCCAATAGTAGCTTCTCATTTTGCCATTTTGGGTGTCCTGTTAATAGCTTTCACTTTTTTTTTTTGACAAAGGAATCTTCACTATTCCCTCCACTCATTCTCTCTCCTCCATTATTTTAATACTCACAACACCATTATAATTTACTATTCTCTCCACTCATTCTCTCTCCTATTTTCAAATTACACTCACAACATTTTTACTTCCCCTCCATTTCCTTAATTTGCGTGCTGCCCAAAAAATGGACAGCTCTTATTGGGACGGAGTAGTATTACTGAACGGAATAAAAGTAATGAGCTAGGCCCAACGCGCAAAGCCCAATTGTTTAGGCGTTATCACAGCATGTCGGCCCTATTTATTATGAGGCCCACGGCCCAGCAGCAAAGATCAGTCAACCTACACCATTGTCCGACCTCCTTGATCCCGACCTAACTTTGTCCGACATACGATCCATGTCTTATACAAGTATTATCCGGCTATATCAATTAGTCAGTTCGGCTTAAATCCATGCAGACGTCCTCGACCTACAAGGCGTACATCGACCTACAGAGTCATAACGCATCTACAATTCTTTCCGTAACAGAACTCCTACAAATCAGGCGTTATTTACGTACACAATCTTGTACACGATTCGTTCCACGATTCTAGGAATTTCATAAAATCCTACTACAATTATACTTCATCTCAGAGGTTATACATACCTCGCGACATCCACAATTTAGAGGTAATTGCTATTTGTTATTCTGAATACATCTTGTTCATTATAATACGCTCTTTAACACCATACTTACTCTTACGTCCGAGGGTTTATGTCGGAGACCATCCCGGCTAGTCGTGGGTTCTTTGTTTTAGGCCAAATCAAAGCTAGAAGAAGATCGGCCCTGATTACGGGACGAAGGCTTATCAACACGTTTCTTGTGGCATCAATACTCAATAGCAATATACAAATATATTGGGTTATTCCCCTCAATTTACAACGAAATCGGGGATTTTATAGTTACACGAGTTTTATTTTCTAAGTACTGACACATTTTAGAGAGGCGTGCGAAAATATTAAAGTAGTACATTATACTCTCTCCGTTCCAGAACAATCTTCACACTTTTCCTTTTGGGTGTCCCTAAACTTACTTCACACATTTAAAACTTACCTAAAATGGAAAGGAATCTTTACTATTCCCTCCACTCATTCTCTCTCCTACATTATTTTAATACTCACAACACCATTATAATTTACTATTCTCTCCATTCATTCTCTCTCCTATTTTATTTTCACACTCACAACACTTTCAATATAATACTCCCTCCTTAAAACCAGTGCAAACAGTGTTTGTGAAGTAAGTTTCGGGACGGAGGGAGTACATTATGAATACTCCCTCCGCCCCACGTGAATACAAACTTATTTCCTTTTTGGTCCGTCCTACGTGAATACAAATTGTCCAAAATGGAAATAAATTTATTATTTTATATTCACCCTACCCCACCCACTCATTCTCTCTCTTCATTTCCTACCACACAATTTATTCAACCAACTCCACTCATTCTCTCTCTCTTCATTTCCTACCACACATTTTCATTATCTTAATAATATTTTTTAATTATTGTGCTCGAAAAAATGATTTGTAATAAGATGAGACGGAGGGAGTACATATTATAGAAACATGAAATACATATAGTATGGATTTTAGAGTGCAATCTAATTGCACATGCTGTATATACAAAAATACATGTGCAGGCCCCAAGAGAGGCCGACGATAGATCTATCAAACTTTATTAATACTCAATAGAGTTGGTCTTATAAAAAATTAATTTTTTCTTAAGATAAGGAAAAACGTGTTTTTTAAAGCGCTGTTCAAAATAAACGGTGACGATTTTGTAATTACTGGCAACCATGTTCAAAATAAACGGTGAGATTTTTATAATTACTGACAACCATGATAAATGCCAGTGTTAATATTACAAATGACTAGTGATTTCATACTGACATTTTATAAACATGAAACTGGCACTTTTTACACGGACACTTTTATATACATGAACTGACACTCTTCACACTGGCACTCTGTTACACTAACACTGGCACTTTGTTACACTAATATTTTTGCTGGCTCTCAAAAATACAAGCACTGGCATTCAAAAAAACATGGACTGACATTCAAAATCACGTACACTGGCACTCAAATACACATACACTGGCACTCAAAAAACACTGGTAATCATTTTTGCTGGCATTCAAAAAAACATAGACTGCATTCCAAAAAACAAGCACTGGCATTCAAAATTACGTACACTGGCATTAAAAAATACATGGACTGGCACTCAAAAAACACACTCAAAAATACTGATAAAAATTTTTGCTGGCTCTCAAAACACAAGCACTGGCACTCCAACATACATAAACTGACACTCAAAAAAACATGAACTGGCACTCAAAAATTGATGGCTCTCAAAAACAAAAGCACTGGCACTCCAAAATACATGAACTGACACTCAAAAAAACATATACTGACACTTCAAAACGCACAAGCTGGCACTCAAATTCCCCTACATCCCAAGAACACCATTCTTAACATCGGCCTCCTTGTCAAGTTTATTAAACTTTATGGAAAATTTTCGTACCTGACAACGATCATGCTTCAGACGCAGATCGATCTTCTCAAGAAGTGATTTTTCTTCTCCCCCATCGTTAGTTCTATTCTCCCGTCCAATCGGACCATCATGGCGGAGGTGTTCCCCATGAGGACCATGTTGATTGTTTGGGTTGACATCGCCACCATCTACTCGCAGTCCCGCCAAGGTCGCTAATAATTGGGTGTGTTGCTCTCTTTGGAGGGCTTCTTGTCGCTCCGAACGTTCCCTATATTCACGATCTTGAATTGCTATGCGCTCAAGGATTGCTGCAAGAGTGGTTTGCGTGTCTCCGTTGGCTCCACCGGAATTGGTCATCTTCCAAGGATCGTCCTCGCTCTGATACCAACTGATGTAAAGTAACGCAGCGGAATAGTAACAATAAGGCTTGATCGAAATCAAAACCTTCTGCAAGGAATCGCAATTCCCAAGATAACAAGAACTTCCTAAGAAATCCTTCTGCAAGCCAATAGAATTGATCAAAAAATTTGCAAGATGCAAAACTGAATTTAATTGATAAAAGTCTAATTTTCGGAATTACAATGAAGGCCTATATTATAGTGCCCAGAAAATTTGAAAAAGAATCCTAAACCTTCTAAAATTAATCCTAACCTATATAGTAACCTAATAGAAGTCAAAAACTAATAAAACTTACCTAAATCTACTCTAAAACCTCTTCTAATCATCCTACTAATATTAATTCCGAAAATACAATTAAAATAATAAAAGATACGCAAATAATTAATATCTCGTTCTACATCACCTTTGTCCAAAATCGTGAACAGCTCAACCAAATCCCACCAACCGGCCATTGAATGGAGTCACCGGAATGACTCTCCGCAACCACTGCTCCAATTCCCGTCGAATTTGAAAGCTCTGATGATAACTCGGAAGACTGAAGGAGATTAGGGCAATTCGGAGCTTGTTAACGTCGAGGGGCTCGACTCCGCAACCATTCTGCTCCAATCCCCATCGTCGGTATCAAGAACTCCATTGACGCCGACACCACCACCACTAATAAACTCGCTCTCTGCACCTTTGGATCTGCCTAAGAACTCCTTGAAATCGCAAATTGATGATCCAATCCAGTGGCTAGGACCCGACGAACGGCAACGGAGAAGACAACCACGGCAATCGATGATATTGGGGAGGCTCTGTGTTGGTCGCCGGTGAATGGGTGAGGAAGAAGACGGAGATCGCCATTTTCGCCTAGTGAGAGAAGCTCCGTGTTTGCGTTTAGTGAGAGAAAGTGAGAGAGAATGAGTCCGTTATTTAAAACATGTTTTTTGTTAAGTTAACAAAAAATGCGTTTTTTACAAGTTTTTGGCTACTCAATACTAAGGCTCCGTTTGTTTCGGGGAAAATAACTTCCGGAAAATGATTTCCTGGAAAATGTTTTCCGGAAAAGGAAAACGTTTTCCGAAAATGTGGAAAACGTTTTTCGGAAAATGAGGAAGATGTTTTCCAGGAAAACAACTTCCTTAGGAAAATGGGGAAAACGTTTTCCGGAAAATGAAGATGTTTTTCGAAAAATTATTATTATTATTATTATTATTACTATTATTTTATTATTATTATTATTATTACTATATTATTATTATTTTATTTTTATTATTATTATTTTTATTATTATTTTATTATTTTATTATTTTATTATTATATTATTATTATTTTATTATTTTTTATTAATATTTTTATTATTATCTTATTATTATTTTTTTTACTATTATTATTATTATTTTATTATTATTATTATTTTTTATTTCTATTTTTTTATTATTATTATTATTATTATTAATTTTTTTAATTTTTTTATTATTTTTCTTATTTTTATTTTCCTATTTTTATTATTATTATTATTATTATTATTATTATTATTATTATTATTATTATTATTATTATTATTATTATTATTATTATTATTATTATTATTATTATTATTATTATTATTATTATTATTATTATTATTATTATTATTATTATTATTATTATTATTATTATTATTATTATTATTATTATTATTAAAATATTATCCATCCATTTTTTTACACCATTTTCCGGAAAACAACTTCCTTAGGAAAAATCCGGAAAACGTTTTCCTTAGTAACGACGGAAAATATTTTTCGAAAACCATTTTCTCCATTTTTCGGAAAACTACCAAACACCGGAAAATGGGGAAAACGTTTTCCGGAAAACAAACATGTTTCGGGGAAAATGGGGAAAACGTTTTCCGAAAAATTACCAAACACCGAAAAATGGGGAAAACGTTTTCCAGAAAACGTTTTCCTCCCATTTTCCTGGAAACAAACGGGGCCTAAGTAAACAAGGTAAGTCACTTTTCAATTTATTTTTATTTTTAACAAAATCACATCAATGAGATTAGATGAGTCGATATTATAAAAAACGTGTTTTACATTAAAAAGATAGAAAAATAGGTTTTTTGTAAGTGTCGTTTCTATATTATAAAGTGTCAGTTTTAGTATTATAAAATGCAAGATACTCTCTCTGTCCCACAACAAGTGACACAGTTACTGTTTCGCACGGAAATTAAGAAAAAAATGAAAAGATTGATGTGTTGTTGTAAGTGCTCCAATTTGAGCTTGTTAGAATTTTCGTTAGAAAATTAACGGAAGTTATAACATTTCTAACAATTCCTAACTATCCTAACATTTCTAACAAAGTGAGGGTAAAATGGGCATTGTTATTTAAGGTTAAACCTTAAAAAGAATCTCAAAAAAGAAAAACAAATTAAGAAAACCAAATATAGCAATGCTGGAAACAAAAGCTAATTTGGTCAATTTGAATTTTGAAAAAGATTATTCTTCTTGTCCAAAGTGAAGCCGCATTTAATGAACGATTACACGCCGCTGATCCTATCCGCGCGGACAAGTATGTAATTTTCAGAGGGCTATAAATTGAGCCCTCCAGTCACAAAAATAAGGAGGAAGAACACAATTGCACCGAACCTCTGGCGAAATATAGAGAGAAAACAGTGAGAATTCACAAAGAATTGTCACCTTTTTCTCTCCAATCTTTCCCAACTCATATTCATCCACTCACTCTCATATTAAAGCCCTAAACACTCATACACTCAAGCCAAACACTCAAGAACACAAGGAAGATTGGTAAACCCTCCTCTTCCTAACCCTAAATCTCATCCATGCATGCATCTTCAAACTACAAAATGTAGTTCTTTCATCTTCTTGCTCTAGATCTAAGAAGATCACCATGGAAGACCATCTCCATGGATGATCTTCTACAAAGATCAACATTATTTTCAAAGCTTTTCTTGCTTACTTGCAAAAATGCACTTTCAAAACCCTAAAAAACCATTTTCAAGCACTAAATCTTGATTTCAAAGGGTAAAATCCCCCTCCCCAAGCAAATGAAATGCTTAGTCCTAATGTACCCCAAGGATGGTTTGGTATAGTTGATTCACCACTAAAATGTCTAGTGATCACTAACCAAAACCTAGGGAAATGGGGACAAGCATGGATGCAAAACCCCCTTTAAAATCATATTTTCTTTCTTGAGAAGTTGCTGTCCAGTAGCAATTTTCTCAGACCTCAGTCCATGGTCTTAATTTTTGGACATAGATGAACTTGGAATTTGGTGTTGACTACAAAATACTTTTTGTAGCCAACATCCAGCGCTTTCTAGACATATTTTTATCTTATTTTTTGGGTGAGTGAAACTCCTCTTTTCAAATTTTCTTTCAGAGGCTAGTTCATCAGCTTCTGGGAATCCAGATCTCATATCTGAGGTTTCCAGAAGGTTTTGACCCCTCAAATCTTCTCCAAAATGGAAAATTCCTTCGCAAAAACTTTATTTAAGGTGTCTAGAACAACTTTCATTCTCTGAGTTTATCCAGATTATGAAGTTTTAAGACCCTTGAATCCCTTTCAAAATCAAAGGTCCACTGCCTTTTTCATTCTGGCAGAAATGGCTCTCAACTTCAAAAGGTCTTTTGAGTACCAAATCTCAATCCAAAAATCTTCCAAAAAATCATGGGATCAGTTTAAAGTCTTAAAAAGATATCCCAATTTTTACTTTTCTGAGTTTCAACTTATTTTGGCCAAAACACACACACACACACACACAAATGATTTTCAGCTTGGAAGACTCGTTTTACGGCGCGTCAGTGCACACTAACGTCCTTCCCGACGCGTAACATGACCTCCGAACCTAAATCTCTGATCTCGGGCTTTTTCAAAGTTTTGGCCCTCAAAATTAAAATGGCGTGGCGACTCCGTTTTCCGGTTTTATTTGGTTTTTCAAAGAAACGCAAAAATCGAAATTTTTCCCGCGAAATGGCGACACATCATCACGGTGGCGACTCCGGCTGGGACTAAGCTTTTTAATAAAAATGGTATTCGGTATATTGGTGGAAACCACTAAATTTCCCGTTATCGCCTCCTAACACGAGTCGGGGATAAATTGTGGTCTAACAATCCCACATACCGGTATCACCGTTTTCAAAAAAAAAGCTTTTGAGGGTCAAGCTTCCGTCCCGGCTTTGAAAATCATTTTTGTGTGTGTGTTGATTTTTGCACGCTTTTCATGTTGTTTTGGCCGCCTCGGAGAAAGTCAAAATTTTGACTGTCGGAATAATGTCCCTAAGCTGTCGGAATTTTCGTGCTTATGTGCTCATCAAAAAAAAAAATAAAAAAAAGGAATTTTTCAAAAAAAAAAAAGAAAATTTCCAAAAAAAAATCATGCATCATATATTTAAGACACATAAAAAAAAAATTCTATTTTACTCGTAAAAAAGAATATAGGCTGCTTGCACACTACGCGCACGTGACCGTACACTGCACACTACGTCCTTAACCGGGAAATCCTTGTCGCGGTCCGTTTGGTCTTATTACGCCTCTCGGATGAGCACAGGACTACCGAAACATCCCATGGAGCCTCGTGTCGACCATGCACTTGTCCGTGACACACTTTGTCCGAGACCCGGTTGGTTTTTAGTCTGTGCATGTCATGCCCCGTCCGTGTATAGACCTTTCCTTTCAAGCCTTTGTCGGCATACCGACTCAATATCTTTCGGGTCCCTAATCGGTCGAAGTTCGCCGGTTTTCCGCCGCAGACTTTGACCAAGATATTGGCCAGGCGCCTTGACTTCCGGGCCTGACTGGCACAAATTATACAACGACTCCCAAAGCATTGACACTGAGTCATCAAGGATTAATGACTATTCCATGCCTAATTACGGCTTAACCGACGACAAGTCAAGATCAATCGTGGACGCTTATCGGTCAAATCATGCCGACTTTTGTCGAGCCCTCGGACATGATCTTGACTTTCGGCGTCGGCTTTGTCCGTAATTTACATCGAATGCTCGTTAAGACTCGATTACCCGCCGGACTTTTAGGATCGTTTTTCTTTCGGTCGGTGGGACCCGCTTGCCCTATAGGACCCTCGCCGGGCTGTCCACCCTGGGAGGTCGAAATACGGGTGGAATACGAGGGGCTTATAGACGTAGTGACGGGGCCCACCGATCCAGAATCAGAGTAGTTTGCGAAAAAGAAGAGCAATCTTTTCCAACCGATTAGGATAATAAAACATGTTTTAAGTAAACGTGAACAAATAACTGCATGTTGCATGAGCCAAAAGCCCAAACACCTACCCTCCTTCCATTCCCCGACATCCGAACCTCCATGTCCTTTCCCCGCGACTCCGCACAAAGCTTGGTTTCGGGCACCGGAGTCACCGTTTGATCAGTTGGGAAGAGTCGGGCGCATCGTCGCCTTCGCCATTTGTTCCGACTCGGGTTTCGGAATGTCTCGCATCGGCCGGTAATGATGGGGATAACATCACTCCGCCTCCCGGACCCCTCGGACGAGCAACAGTGGAATCAGTTAGCGAGTAACATATGAGGTTACGACAGG
Organism: Adenophora triphylla var. japonica; assembly: GCA_022495995.1. Taxonomy (NCBI): domain Eukaryota; kingdom Viridiplantae; phylum Streptophyta; class Magnoliopsida; order Asterales; family Campanulaceae; genus Adenophora; species Adenophora triphylla. Next base: position 129,600 of record JAFEMH010002200.1, read on the forward strand.
AAGCACAGCTAAACAGCCTTATGGAGGCTATTAAGAGTCACGGTCTGGCCGCCAGCCTCAATCCAGATGGCACCTTCACCGTGGAAGAAGACGAGGATGCCAACCCCACTCTCAGTCGCCCTGACTACACCAGGATGCCGCCACCCACCTCCTATGGTGCCACTACCAGAACCCATGCTCCTCGATTTTCGGGTCAGCCAGCTCCCCAACCACAGACCACCGGATCCATGCAGCCCGACGGCACAAATCAGTGGGGGCAAAATCAGTACGGAATGTCTTCTCATGGTTGGGGCTATCTCGGAATGCCACAGCTAATCGGGATCCCTCCTCAGTTCGGAACCGATCAATCCGGACCTTCACAGCAACAGCCACAGTTTGGAATGCCGCCACAGTCTGGTTCTGGGCCACAGTCAGGAATCCCTCCTCAGAACGTCTCCATCCCGGTTTCAACCGAATCACCAGGACCACAGTACCCCCCGGGTTACACACCTTCACCACAAGCAGCCATGCAATTCAACAATCCGGGACAGCAGCCCGCACTCAAGCCTACTTACGGGCCCCACTCTGGAAATCCAAGTTATCCGGCTACATCGGGGCTGCCCCCACCTACTTTGCCAGTTGAAAATCCACAGCAAGCCGCAAGGTTCTACCCTTTTGCTCAGGCTCCTACTCATGCTCCCCAGTGGTAACTCAAATTTCCCGTGACAAGTTTTCACCTACGTCCCGGACCGACCGTTCCTCCACCGGTCTACCTCCGTGGTAGCTCCTCTCTCTAGCTCAGCCACTAGCTTGAATGCCATGGTTCCGCCACAAGACCCTCATCTGGCCTGGTTCATGGAACAACACAAGGAAATGAAAGCGCAGATCGCCGAACTGGAATCTTCCAAGAAGTCCGCCTTCCGGCCTGCTGCACCCGGACTCCATTGTTCCTCTCCCCCACAAATTCGTGATGCCAAATCTGGATCTCTTTGATGGGACTGCATGTCCCAAAACCCATTTGGACACATATACCTTGGCGATGAAAGCCAAAGGATGTACCAATCAAGAAATGGCCGACTATTTCACTATCCTTGAAGTCCAGGCCTTAAAATGGTTCTTCCGTTTGAAACCTCGAAGCCAGGGCCACATGGGACCAGATTACCAATGCCTTCACGAGAGAAATATAAGGCCAACTTGGAATGGGAAACAAATAGGGTTGACCTACAAACAACGGTGCAGCTCCCGATGAGAATGTTGGGGACTTCTACAAGCGGTGGAATCTCGAAACTCAAAGGAAATGGCCATCCCTCCTTCCGAAGAGGAACAACCGGACATCTTCCAGTCATGCTTGAAACCACATCTCGAGAGCCTCCCTCAGTCACTTCCCATACTCAGACTGCGGGCCATGGTTAACTCTGCAGCCTAAGTTTGAAAAGGCCTACAAATGAGCGGCCAACCTGCACTCCGCCTGCAGATATCGGGCTCCTCCGCAAACATCTCAAGCTTCCTCGCCAAAGGCAAAGAGACGATTAACTATGCGGGACAGAATGTAATAACACGACTCCTTTTTGCTCCCAGAAACCGGCCGGAGCCTGCACCGCGGGTCATAAATCTCGAAAACTTTGGAATGCCCCTGAATGACATCTTTAGGGGACCGTGAAAGAAGGCTTGCTGCGCTTGGAGAATTTCCAACCCGTAAATCCGAATGCTCCCGTGGATACTACAAAGTATTGTGCCTTTCATCAAGCTCACGGACATCCGATACAGCTTTACTCGAAAAAGGCAATTCAGGCTAATAGAGCAAGGAAAGTTGGAAGGCCCCGAAGGCCCAACACAGTCAAAAATCCAAGCCACTTAACCATAATCAAAGTGAATATGATTGAATGCGGAGAATCTTCACACGCCCAGAAGATCCTGATGAAGGTCCCCAAATACCCGTGGCCAATCTCGCCGAGGATCCCGAATTCGGATTCCCCTCACCTCGAGGATATTGGAACGAATCAACCCATCTTGGTCTCATGTCAGAGACTCCTTGCAAGAATACGAGGCCCGCTATTTTTCAGGTGAAGGGAAGGCCGATACCGAAGAACCGGGGCTGTTCCGCTCGTAACATGAAAGAACTATTTATACAAGATGGTTAGAGCAATCAAGAAAGATTGAGCAAGAAAGTTTCCGCGAGCACCGTGCTGGGCTTATCAGCAAAGAGGCCGAAGAGCATCTGAGCTAGTACACTTCTGCAAAGTGGCTTGGGAAAGCCCGAATATGATCCCGAGAACAAGCCAAGAATCTAAGAGGAGGATTCCTTCTATATCCTACTCCGGTGTCAAATACGTGCCACCCTCTCACTCTTCCCCGCAATTCCCGGGAGGAGAAGGCTGAGTCACAATTACCGCTTCCAGGAATGGGAACATATGACAACTTTTCGCGGTTGCACGCACCCATATTCCCCAACTGTTTGATCGACGTTCCTCTCACCAAATCCCGGTAGTATGGGAAGAAGATTCCGACGACAGCGATGATGATGATGATGACGAGAGTGAAGAGTCAACCGAGGCCCCGGATCCGGAAACAATCTGAACAATCATGCCTAAATGAGCCCATGGGAGCCAGGCACAATGGCCGGTTATCGCAAGCGACGACGAAGAAACTTCGGAAGACGAATATGAGACCGAGGACATGAAGGCCATGAAGTTTCATGGATCCGAGCACGTGGATGTCTTAGAATTCAACACCGCCTACCATGCTTTGGGGAAAGGGTTTTCAGTGTCCGATCCAGCCGATAGTCGAAGATCCGATCGAAAGAGGAAAATTAACTCCCATCCGCCCGAATGAAAAATAACCATGGTTAGATCAAATCCACCCTTAACAAAGTGACACTCCTTGTCAGGGTTACCCAAGAAGAGGTCACTTTTCCCGAATGTATGTCAGCTTTCAGAGAAGTCCTAGAAACTGGCATGATACCGGATGCGCCTCTCACGCAAAACGCTATAATCATCTCCAACTCTGAATATTACAGAAGGGAATCAGAATGGCTGCACTATCGGGGATGAGATCGAAAAGCCGCGAGTCCCGACAATAGCAACTCTTGTTGCATGATAACTATGAGCAAGGCCGGCCATGAGAGTGAATCAGGACGCCCTAGCTCGTGGGCCATCCAAGGGGCAACAACACAACCCTGCACTCGGAAGCCAGTGAACTGGGAAGCAGTTATAAGGGCCGCCCAGGAAGAGGCCAAGATGCAGCTCACCCCTCTGTCACTAGACTCCGCCAGTAACCAATGGCCAATAGCCAAAAGGGCTCCCCCATCGACCCTAGCAGCATTGAAGAAATCCGGTCAAGAGACGCATGAGGAAGTTAATCTGTGACTCGATCTGGGCAGATTTTCCAAGGAAATCCCAAGGCGCAGATAAGAAGGCCACGCATCAAGCACCAAAAGAAGATCGCCGCCCCTATGCTAAGACAGCCTGAAACCTGCACTCGGAAAAGAGGATCCCGTGCTCACCCAGTTGCAGCAAACACAGGCCAACATTTCCCTCTCGGTCTCTACTCACTTCGTCTTATCCCCATAAGCCGAAGCCGGAAGAAAGCCTGCTCGCACTCTCGTGCCTGTGATGCTACTCCCGATGATGTGGTACAGCTGATTGGAAACATCCACTACGGGAACATAATCACTTTCACAGATCTCGACCTCCTTCAATTTGGGGCTGATCATAATGAGCCTCTCTTCATCACAGTCCAGCTAGATGAACGACGCCTCCCTCGGGTCCTGGTTGATAATGGGTCCGGAATGAATATTCTTCCAGCAAAGATCATGAGCTTGCTTGATATCAAGACTACAGACTTGAAGCCATCTTCTCTCACAGTCACAGCTTACGACTCAACATCCGGAGCAAAGCCCTCTGAGTTGCTACTCTAGACCTCTCCGTTGGGCGGGTAAATTGATACCTGTGGAATTCCAGGTTATCGACATCCCGATTACTTTCAATGCCTCGCTGGGAAGACCTTGGCTGCACCAAGTCAAAGCGGTCGCCTCAAGCCTCCACCAGTGTGTGAAATTCGTTTCGAATGGGGATCTGACGACCATTTACGGGGATTTAGTCACTTTAGAAGGCACAGATACGGGCGGAATACCTATTCTAGAAATCAAACATGACGAGGAAGGTCACATGCTAACAGGCTTCACAGTCGAGCCTCCCAAAGCCCAAGTGTGCAACATAGATCTGACGGTCACTCGGGATAAAATCCCACCGGTCTTGAAAATGATGAGAAAAATGAGCTATCTACCTGGCCTCGGTCTGGGGAAGCGCCAACAAGGAACTTTCAAACTCATCGAAGTGAAAGGATTGGGGAAATACTCGCCATGGCCTCGGGATATGAGGCCTCCCCAGTGGACACCGCAAAGGAAAGATTTGAAGCTCCACAGAAAGGTCCCTGCGACAATCCCAAATCTCTCCCCTTCAAGTCCTAATTTGGCCGACTACTTTGTAAAGGGTCCCACACAACCAGGAAACATCACAGAGCCCACTCCTACGGCAGGATGGCTAAAGCTACAGGCTAGCCTTAACAAGTTCAGAGGAACCAAGGCTAACCCGGTCCGTAGAATGTTCCTGGACCTACCCAAGATACCCGGCTCCACTGCCATGAAAAGTGAGTATACCTTCGCAGGCGTGCTCGACTCCGGTGGAATGGGCCTCGAGAAGCTCACAACCACTATTCCTACGCCTGTGAAGATCCAAACCCGGGAATTCGAACCGACAGGCCAAAGCTAAGGCCACGGAATTTCCCTCAGATGATTGGGATGGTCTCGATTATGCAGAATTGTTCGAAGAAAAGTCCAAAGCCAACCTGATTGATCTCGGCTCACCAAGAGATGATAGCAGCAATTGAGAAAGGAAAACAAAAACAGCACAGTTCCCGAGTCATGAGGCCACCAATAGCGATGCCGCTAAAGAATTGGGAAACTCTCTCAGGCCCATCCGCGACCAAGGAGGAAATGATCACCAAGCTTGGATTGGTCCCCCGTCCCTTTGTGTCAATCTAGGACAAGTCCTCCCAGTCTATCTCTGTTAAGATCGAGTCTCTAGGGTCGTCCGACGGCCTTACGCCTGAAGACTACGAGTCTGTAGCAAGCGCTGTACCCCCTTTCGTTTTCAATGAAATGACGAACCTTTCTGAGTATCTCTTGATTGCCACTTTAACTAATGATGAATTAATTAATAAAAAATTTTTTTAATAATTCATTAGATAAAGAAGCAGACACATTAAACAAAAAAAAATCAAACAACAAAAAAAAAATCTTTAAGCAGGTTGTCCGGGAAGAGGAAAATCGAGCCCAAGCTGCCGAAGAGATTTTGACGAGTGAGAATTTGGGAACTGCGGAAGAGTCTAAGAGACGCAGATTGGTGATTTCTTTGAAGGATGCTCTGCAAAGTCCTACAAAATCCTCAACTCAAGGAAAGTAGCCCTCTTCATCAAAGAAAACATCATATGCAGATACGGGTTGCCCGCCGAAATCATCTCAGATAATGGATCCCACTTCGAAGGGGAACGTGAAAACTGGCTTCAAGCGGAATTCAATAACCGTCACAAGTCATCACAGCTGCAGCCCCGAACTAACGGAAGTCATTGCTACAGAAACAAGACTGGACTGGAAAATATCATCCTGAAAATGGCTGTGAAGGCAGTAGATTGGCCCCGAGAAGTTACACTTGGCACTCGGGGGCTGCACGTAACATCGGTCACAGAATCGGGGAAACACCTTTTGCCTCACATACGCGAATGGAAGCCGTACTCCCGATCGAGCTAGAGATCCTCGCTCCGTATATCAGCCGAAAGCCAAATCAACGAGGTCGAATGGCTCCAGAGTCGCCATGATGAATTGGCCCTACTAGATGAACGCCGACTGAAGGCCATGGAACACATCCGAGCCTACCAAGGAAGGATGGCCAGAGCCTTCGACAAGAAAGTAAAGCATCGGGAGATCCGAGAAGGTGATCTCGTTCTAAAAGAAAAGCCCCCAGTCCGTATCAACCCTCTCGGCAAATGGGAGCCTGTATGGGTCGGGCCATATGTCGTCCAGAAGATCTTCTCCGGAGGAGCCATGCAACTCGCAGACCTCGACGGGAATCCCTTTGTACACCCAGTGAATGGTGACAAGCTGCGCAGATACTACGCGTAAAAAAAAAAACCAAAAGAAAAAACAAAAAAAAAACAACAAAAAAAAAAGTGCTAAAAGAGTAATACCCAACTAGGTTAGAAACCCGAGAAGGGCGGCCTAGGTAAAAACAGGTTGCACAAAAAAAAAGACCAAAAAAAAAAAAAAACAAAAAAAAAAAACAAAAAACAAAAAAAAGCAAAAAAAAAAGAGAGTGCTAAAAGAGTAATACCCAACTAGGTTAGAAACCCGAAAAGGGCGGCCTAGGTAAAAAACAGGGTTGCACCAAAAAAAAACAAACAACAAAAAAAAAAACAAAAAAGAGTTCACCAGTTTGAACTACGAAGACCTGAGCTCCTCAAAATGAGGAACGTAGGCAAATGGAAACGGTTCGGTCTAAAGCACAAATAAAAGCCATACTTTGGCATCAATACAATTGATCGTACCATGAAAGCGTCTCGAAAAACTCTAAAGCAATTCAAATATTCATTACAAGTTAAAAGCTCTTTGATGAGTCTAAGCTCGATTCATTCCTACAACCGGCAACCTCGCTAAAGGAAAATTAAGATACATAATCAAACTAATGTGTCCGTCATGGCAAGAAAGGGATATTTGGAAACCTCAAAGTCACTCCAAGCCACTCGTATCTGGCCTCTCCCTTCTTCTTCCCCTCCGAGTCTTTCTTCCTCGAACCGGAAAATGTCGGTATTCCTCCTACCAAGCTCTGGTATAGGAACAGGTCTAGCAAACCGCCTCTGTCAGGGCCTTAGTAGCCCTAGCGTCATCCCTCATCTCCTCGTAACCTAGCCGGTAACATAGGAGCCCTCCTCTCCTGTCTCTTGACGTAAGCCTCATAATCGGGCCAGCCAGCGTCTCCGCTCCTGTCATGAGGGTTGGCCCTCGCCTCGGCCCTCCTCCTCTCGGGAAATGCCTGGTCCTCCGCACCCCATAATGGCCTCACGCCGCCTCAAAATAGCCACCCGAGTCCCTCCTGCATGCCCTCGTACTCAATCCAGGTACCAAGTGGTCAAGAACACCGGCCTCTGACGCCCGAGAATGACCCGAGGGGAAAGGCATCATACCTCCATGCTCGGGAAAGAAATGGAAACACCGAGGGATCGTCCATGGAAACAGGAGCCACCACCCCGGTGGCTATATCATCAAAACCCTCCAAAGGAACTCCGCTTCCAAGCCAAACTGCCTCAGACCAGAGCCGGAATGTAGAAACTGGACCGAGAAAGCCCCTAAGCATAACCACTGGGATCCGTCCCCGAAGCACTCTGCGAGTCTCCACCCGCCAATGAGGCACCAACCATCTCGATATCTTCGCCCGGCGACCCGCCATCCAACGCTCCCACGAGCCCCGATCATCAAAATCTACATCAACACCTCTCCCGGCAAAAGTCCAAGGCCTGATCATATCGTAGGTTTCCGAAGAACCCCCAAACGCTCCATCGCCCACAGTGGTCAAGAGAAACGGGCCGCCCCGCGCATGTACCGCCGTCCGGTAGCTAATCCGTCGAGAGCATGAAAAGTCTCCCCAAGAATCAAAGGAACGACATCTCTCGCCTGTGCGACAATGAACGACAACATCCAAAGCAGAGATCGATGGCAAATCCCGAAGGAATAGACCATGAACAGGCGCCAAACATACAAAGTGCAAAGGCATCCTAATAGGCATCATCCACCAAACCTAGGCCCCTAAATCTGTCGGGAAGACCGAAATATCGAGATGATCGGGACCGCGGATCATACCTTGCGCTTTCCTCCGGGAAAGATGAAGGAGGACGCACAACTGTCAAGAAAAGAAGCCCTCCGTGCAAAGTGGACCGCTATCTCTTCCACCTCCGACCTCCAAGCAAGGCCCGAAATTCTTCGACAATGAACAATCTCGTTGAAGGAAAGGCAAAAGACATGCCTTCTAGTATCCCAAAACGAAGAAGAAGCCCTTAAGAGGTCATAATCCGGAACCAATTCTTTGAGAGACCACAAGCATCGTACCTTGTACTGCGTTCTTCAAAGAAAGACCTTCTCTCATGCATAATTTCCCTGACCAATCCTTCGAACTTGTTGAAAAATGACATTTGGGATTCTCGGGATAACTTTCAGGAGCTTTTCTAAGGCTTTCCATGGTTTTTTCTCTCTTCCTCCCGAAAATGGTCAGTTGACTGGAGGTTCAAGAGGATATTTGAATTTGAAATAAAGCAAGACCAGGTCTGGACCAAAATTAAAGGACATCTCAGATGCCCTCCCATCCGCACGGATGGGATTGCTTTCCCAAAAAAAATCTCGCAATGCCCAAGCCGCTACACCAAAAGAGGAATATTCCGTCCCTGTTGCTCGAAACTTGTGCAAAAACCTCCCCAAACCAAACCCATATACCAAACACCCTTGCAAAAAAAACAAGGCTCATGCAACACCGCATTCATATTGCACGCATTCATAAAATAAAATCCTAAATTATTACATTCCAAAAAAAAGAGAGTGTACAAAAAAAACAACAAACAAACATAAATAAAATCCTAAATTATTACATCAAAAAAATGTGCATGATCTGTACAAATCTAAATCTCAAAAAAAAATCAATCGGAGTCTCGGCCCGATGTCTCCCCGGCCCCTCGTGCGACTCGCCCGCTCTTCAGAGCCCCGAAAGTCTCGGGCTCAGAATCGTCCTCATCTCCAGAGAGGCTCGTCGGGACCAACCGGCACACTCGATAGGGTAAACCCAGATCCCCGAAGAAATCGAATCCGAAGGTGAAGGCGTCCGACTCCCGAACATACGGAGACGACCCACCATCGTTGCCGTCAGACGTGTCCCCGCCCGTACGGATCCCCAAGAATGACGTGATCCGAAGGCAAAGGCTGCGCGTGATCAATGAGAGGAGAAAGAGGGGTCTCTAAGAAGTCTCCGAGGGAATAGGAGAAGCCTCCCGTCTGACAGTGTCGGCCGAGGTCTCCTCGCCCTACTGAGGTGCCCCGCAAGCAACCATCCTCCGTATGAATCTCTTAGCCCCGATCACTTGCTTCACAAGCTGTCTCGACGACCACCTCCGAAAACCGGCACAAAAGCAAAAGCGTCAAAAAAAAAGAAGTGATGCTAGAGATGATGAAACAAAAGAAAAGGTGAAGCCATACCTTCATACCCGGACGAGGCCGGAAAGCTCGTGGAAGCCGCTCGGGCCGAGGGATCTCGCACCCTCAATCGGACTCCCATCCTCGGGATGTAGGAAAATCCGTCCGAGGGTACCGCGGATCCCAAGCCCTTCCTCTCCAAAACCCGAGGCATCCTCGGCCTCCTCAAGACGAACGTCGCATATGGCTCGATCGCCACGAAGTCCGAGAAGTGTCCGCCTCGCTCGGTAATCATCCCAGTCACTGACCGATCGCTCGGGTGCATCATATCGGCGGAGGCTCCACCTGTCCTCAAAGGCGAGTTCACGCCATGCCGGCGCGTCACCCTCTCTCCCAGATAGTAGACGCCGTAAGTCGTGCCCCTCAAAATCCTCCGCCAGACTGCCCGTATCTCGCCGCCTTCACCAAGCGCTACCTCAAAGCGATCCTGTGGGAAGAATATCATCCCCTCATCCGTCTCGGCCTCCGTCAAAGGAAGGCAATCCGCGCACTGGTAGTCGTACGCCCCGGAGCTTATCTTCTCCCGGCATGCTTGACCAAGACTGCATGGCCGGATACGCCCGACGTACGCCTCAGCCGCTCCACACCGTGACGTGGAAGAACTCCAACGCCCATACCCGCCAAAGACAAAGATCAAATCAATCCAAGTGCAAAAAAAAGAAGTGCGTGCTCAAAGGAAAGAGGGAAAGCAAAAAGAGAGCTTATACCTCCAGAGCAAACTCGAAGCAAGATAAGGAGCTCACAGCTCTTCCGCCGTATCTATCAAGAGCGAAGTGGCTCAACACCCGCCTCCCCCAGAAATATCTCCAACCGTCTCCATGTCCTCCAAGGACCTCAAGCCAAGGCAAAGACCGCCGTCCTCAAAGCATGCCCAAAGAGCGTGCTCGAAAAGGTAAACCACAAGAAGGCCCCGGCAATCCGATCGGCGCCTATCCTCTCCTCTCCAGCCTCATAACTCGCTATGGTCTCCACGATCTTGCCGTAGACCACGGCATACTCCATCCCCATCCCCTTTTTTGGGAATAGGGAAAATCCTGCAGAGCTCGGGCAGACGCATCGCCGTAGCCATCCCGCCACTCAATGCCGGCGTCCATTGAAGGACAGACTCCGTGATCGCAAAGCATAGCCGAAGGCGTAATGGGCCGCTCGCCCTGGCGAAGAAGTGGAATGTGCGGGTCGCATCCCACCAATGCCGCGCTTAGAGCAAACATCAAGCCCTTGCTCTTAGGGAACTTGACCAGTCCCCTCAAGCACTCGCCAAACTCCCAAAGCCCCGTCTCGACAACGATCTGTCTCTGACTCGCAAAGCTCCTCGGCCCGCATCCCGGAAGCCGATCCCACAGTAAGTCAATCACTGTACTCCACCGATCCTCGAGTCTTCATCTTGTTCAGCTGCTCCGTCACAAAACGGTGTCCGCCCTGTAAAAAAAAAAAGAGAGAAAATGTCAAAAAAAAAAATTTTTGCATTTGCATACATAAAAAAAAAAAGAAATTTCGACAGCATAACAGCATACAATGAGCATAGCCCCATTTTTTCTCGCATAAAAGAAAACAATTTTCAGCAAGTCCCAATGCATTCATCAAAAAAAAAAAGATGCATTCCTACGGAAGTAAAAACTCCGTCCCATTTTCAAAAAAAAATGCATACATGCATATCATCCATCTTACATGCAACGGGAGGAAAAATCCGTCCCACTTTTCAAAAAAAAAAATCCTAAACATACATACATCTCATATTGGCAAAATGCCCATTCTTTCTAAAACAAAATGCATGCATTGCATCATCATCATCATCAATATGCAAAATTCAATTTCAAAAAAAAAAAGAAATCACAATTCTTCGAATTTTCACATGTAATTTTCGAATTAAAAAAAAAATGTGGCAAAAATGTCAATTCTTTTTCCAAGCAAAATGCACATTTTGGGTTACTCATATACTCATTACAACATGCAAAGCATCAAAATCAAAATTTAAAGCCAAGAACATCAATCATTCGAATTTTCAAAAAAAAAATTAATTCAAAAATCACCCAAAATCCAATTTTCAAACAAGAAATCAACAAGAGGATCAAAAGAATTCGAAATATACCGTTCGGAGATGCGGATCCGAGGCCCAATGTTGCCAAGCATCGGGGTAATGCTCCTCCTCAACCGATTGCGAAAGATTGTAATGCCTCCTCATCCGGACGAGCTCCACCGCCTTTCCGCTACCGGGCCACGTCCTTGGCCTTGAAAAGCGCCTTCCCGTGTTCCATTGCTCGAAAAATCAAGAAAATTGAAGGAATTTCGAAGCTTAAATGGCCAAAAATGGCGGATTTTGCGCTTTTTCTCTCTCGCTCTCGACAATTTCAAAAATTGGACCGAGGAAGAAGAAGGGCGTGGCCCTAATTAATACCTCGACTTTCCATCCCTATCCGCGGATACGGATTGTCAAGGGACCCTCTTGCTTAAAAATTCCAGACTGCAATAAATCCTCTCAACTTGACAGAGTTAACCAAAGTCAGCCCTCTTGTCAAGAAAATCTTCCCTATAGCAAACGTAAGACCGAGTGCCCCGAGAAAGATAACGAGATCCCGTATCTTTCATCAAAATTGCCCCTGAAAGAAACGTAAGACCGAGTGACCCGAGAAAGATAACGGATCCCGTATCTTTCATCAAAATCTTCCCCTAAGAAACGTAAGACCGAGTGACCCGAGAAAGATAACGAGATCCCGTATCTTTCATCAAAATTACCCCTGCAGCCAAACGTAAGACCGAGTGCCCCGAGAAAGATAACGAAATCCCAGCCAAACGTAAGACCGAGTGACCCGAGAAAGATAACGAGATCCCGTATCTTTCATCAAAATTACCCCGACAGCAAACGTAAGACCGAGTGCCCCGAGAAAGATAACGGATCCCGTATCTTTCATCAAAATCGTCCCCGGCAGTCAAACGTAAGTCCGAGTGCCCCGAGAAAGATAACGAGATGCCGTATCTTTCATCAAAATTACCTCTAAGCAGTCAAACGTAAGACCGAGTGCCCCGAGAAAGATAACGAGATCCCGTATCTTTCATCAAAATTACCCCTAGCCAAACGTAAGACCGAGTGCCCCGAGAAAGATAACGAGATCCCGTATCTTTCATCAAAATCTTCCCTAAGCACAAACGTAAGACCGAGTGCCCCGAGAAAGATAACGAGATCCCGTATCTTTCATCAAAATTACCCCCACAGCCAAACGTAAGACCGAGTGCCCCGAGAAAGATAACGAGATCCCGTATCTTTCATCAAAATTGCCCCTGAGCCAAACGTAAGACCGAAGTGCCCCTGAGAAAGATAACGAGATCCCGTATCTTTCATCAAAATGCCCCTAAGCCAAACGTAAGACCGAGTGCCCCGAGAAAGATAACGAGATCCCGTATCTTTCACCAAAATCTTCCCTTAGCCAAACGTAAGACCGAGTGCCCTGAGAAAGATAACGAGATCCCGTATCTTTCATCAAAATCTTCCTCGGCAGTCAAACGTAAGACCGAGTGCCCCGAGAAAGATAACGGATCCCGTATCTTTCATCAAAATCATCCCTAGCCAAACGTAAGACCGATTTCCTGCATAAGTACGTCTCGATTTTCCTCAAAGAAAGGCTAACGAAATCCCCAGCAAAGTTAACGGAATCCCAAAAGCCAGCGAGATCTCGAGTAGTACTCGAACTACGAAAGGGCTTGATTCCCACTAGGGATACGTAGGTAGCCTATCATTAGGTCCAGCCCCTCGACCAAAACGGTCACCCTATCCTTCGGCAGCAGACAAAGTCCACCGAAAGGCCATTTCAAATTAAGGTCCGAGGCGCCTAAAAAGCCATCATCATCAAAGGTCCGAGGCGCCTAAAAAGCCATCATCATTAAGGTCCGAGGCGCCTAAAAAGCCATCATCATCAAGGTCCGAGGCGCCTAAAAAGCCATCATCATTAAGGTCCGAGGCGCCTAAAAGGCCATCATCACCAAGGTCCGAGGCGCCTAAAAGGCCATCATCACCAAGGTCCGAGGCGCCTAAAAAGCCATCTCCAAGGTTCAAGGCACCTAAAACGCCATCATCAAGGTTCGAGGCACCTAAAACGCCATCTCCAAGGTTTGAGGCACCTAAGACGCTATCAAGCGATAAATCGCAATCATCCCCAGCAGAGACCAAAAATGGTCATTCCTATCCCCAGCAGAGCGGATACCCATCAGACCGAAAATGGTCATCTCTTATCCCCAGCAGAGTTTCTCTCCAAAGAACCGACCGTAGAACTCGCTCATCGTGTTCGAGGCACCTAAAACGCCATCATCTCCAGTGGTCAAAGACCCGAACTACGGCGGCTTGATTCCCATTCGGGATACGTAGGTAGCCTATCGCTAGGTTCACCCACCCGATCACTCGATCATCCCGCCAAATATGGAGCCTTACTCTTATCGACGACCCCGCTTCCTTCGAGCGCCGTCGCCGAGGGGCTACTGTAAGTGCTCCAATTTGAGCTTGTTAGAATTTTTGTTAGAAAATTAACGGAAGTTATAACATTTCTAACAATTCCTAACTATCCTAACATTTCTAACAAAGTGAGGGTCAAATGGGCATTGTTATTTAAGGTTAAACCTTAAAAAGAATCTCAAAAAAGAAAAACAAATTAAGAAAACCAAATATAGCAATGCCGAAACAAAAACTCGGCCGGTCAATTTGAATTTTGAAAAAGATTATTCTTCTTGTCCAAAGTCAAGCCGCATTTAATGAACAAGGCACGCCGCCCGATCCTATCCGCGCGGACAAGTATGTAATTTTCAGAGGGCTATAAATTGAGCCCTCCAAATACAAAAATAAGGAGGAAGAACACAATTGCACCGAACCTCTGGCGAAATATAGAGAGAAAACAGTGAGAATTCACAAAGAATTGTCACCTTTTTCTCTCCAATCTTTCCCAACTCATATTCATCCACTCACTCTCATATTAAAGCCCTAAACACTCATACACTCAAGCCAAACACTCAAGAACACAAGGAAGATTGGTAAACCCTCCTCTTCCTAACCCTAAATCTCATCCATGCATGCATCTTCAAACTACAAAATGTAGTTCTTTCATCTTCTTGCTCTAGATCTAAGAAGATCACCATGGAAGACCATCTCCATGGATGATCTTCTACAAAGATCAACATTATTTTCAAAGCTTTTCTTGCTTACTTGCAAAAATGCACTTTCAAAACCCTAAAAAACCATTTTCAAGCACTAAATCTTGATTTCAAAGGGTAAAATCCCCCTCCCCAAGCAAATGAAATGCTTAGTCCTAATGTACCCCAAGGATGGTTTGGTATAGTTGATTCACCACTAAAATGTCTAGTGATCACTAACCAAAACATAGGGAAATGGGGACAAGCATGGATGCAAAACCCCCTTTAAAATCATATTTTCTTTCTTGAGAAGTTGCTGTCCAGTAGCAATTTTCTCAGACCTCAGTCCATGGTCTTAATTTTTGGACATAGATGAACTTGGAATTTGGTGTTGACTACAAAATAATTTTTGTAGCCAACATCCAGAGCTTTCCAGACATATTTTTATCTTATTTTTTGGGTGAGTGAAACTCCTCTTTTCAAATTTTCTTTCAGAGGCTAGTTCATCAGCTTCTGGGAATCCAGATCTCATATCTGAGGTTTCCAGAAGGTTTTGACCCCTCAAATCTTCTTCAAAATGGAAAATTCCTTCGCACAAACTTTATTTAAGGTGTCTAGAACAACTTTCATTCTCTGAGTTTATCCAGATTATGAAGTTTTAAGACCCTTGAATCCCTTTCAAAATCAAAGGTCCACTGCCTTTTTCATTCTGGCAGAAATGGCTCTCAACTTCAAAAGGTCTTTTGAGTACCAAATCTCAATCCAAAAATCTTCCAAAAAATCATGGGATCAGTTTAAAGTCTTAAAAAGATATCCCAATTTTTACTTTTCTGAGTTTCAACTTATTTTGGCCAAAACACACACACACACACACACACAAATGATTTTCAGCTTGGAAGACTCGTTTTTACGAGGCGCGTCGGGTGCACACTAACGTCCTTCCCGACGCGTAACATGACCTCCGAACCTAAATCTCTGATCTCGGGCTTTTTTCAAAGTTTTGGCCCTCAAAATTAAAATGGCGTGGCGACTCCGTTTTTTCCGGTTTTATTTGGTTTTTCAAAGAAACGCAAAAATCGAATTTTTCCCGCGAAATGGCAACACATCATCACAGTTGTGAGTGTAGATAGTTGAGTAGGAGAGAGAATGAGTGGAGAGAATAGTAAATTATAATGGTGTTGTGAGTATTAAAATAATGTAGGAGGGAGAATGAGTGGAGGGAATAGTAAAGATTCTTTGCCATTTTAGGAAATGTGACTTATTAGTGGGACGTCCAAAATGGCAAAGTGTGTCACTTATTGTGGGACGGAGGGAGTATTCAAAATGACATTTATAAATATTTAAATCAGCACTTATAAACATTCAAATCGACGTTTTTAACATTTGCTAAGAAAACACTAGTAGTAGTGTTAAGGATTGTCAGTTGTAGTGTCAAAAAGTGTTAGCGAGTTCTCACAAGTTTAAATTATTTTGAATAAATGTAACCGCACATTTTAAAAAGAGTTTTACTTATTTATAAAAATGTTACCGCACATTTTGAAAAAACGTTATGCACTTCGCTGAGGTGAATTTTATTTACAAGACACGGTTTATACAAGGCACATGAAAATGACTTAACTGCCCTCGTATATAATGTAAAACCCTCTCAATTTTTCTCATTCCCTTCAACACCGTTCACCAGCTTCTCTTCTCTCTCTCGTAAACGACGCTCATTCCTGAAGTTTGTTCTGTTGATTGTTTCCACTATTTTTTTTTTCTAATTTCTGTTCATTCTTGAAGTTTGTTCTGTTGATTTAGAGTTTCCCCCATTTAGTGTCCGTGGAACAGTTCTCCATTTAGGTTACTCGATTGTCTTCCGAAAATTGCGAAAACCTAGTTAACAAAAATCACCCACCTTCAATTTCATTTGATAATTGATTATTTAAGAAGATTGGTTGAGATTTGTTTATTGATTTAGATAGGGATACTGTTTGAGGGAGTTGATTTTTTTGATAGCACGATGGGAGGGGTATGCACAGGTGGTACATTGGATAGGGATACTGTTTGAGGGAGTTGATTAGTTTGATGAATTGGGTTTTAAAATGAGATGTTGATGAACTGGGTTTGAATTTGTTGTTTAGAATTCCATTGATGAACTGGGTTTGAAATTGAAGTGCGAAATATGTTTCTGGACTGTGATTATTTCGTGTAATTTACACGAGATGTTTCACAACATTTCGTGTAAAATTACACGAAATGGTTCAAAAAATTTCGTGTATAGGCACACGAAACACAATGGAACAATGTTTAGGTTGTTTCGTATGCCTATACACGAAACTAGTCCTTCTATCTCGTATGAAAATACACGAAATATTTGTTAATATTTCGTGTAAATCTACACGAAATAACTCAATACATTTCGTGTATTTTCATACGAAACATATCTGACAATGTCGTATATAATCACACGAAACGTCCACATACGAGTGTGGACAGTTTTGTCAATTGTCCATGCCTTGCAAATAACACGCCTTGCAAATAACACGCCCTTAGCTGAGGGTAAAACAGGTTTCCTATGATTTTTGTGCAATGAAAAACGTTAACTCCAAATCGCATTTATAAACCCTCTCACTCTCAGGGTTTATAAATGCGCGGGAATCATAGACTTCAACAAAACAGAAGGCGGGAAAATCTCAACACCGCAGCGCCGCTGTTTCATTTTCACCAATTCTTCAACTTCTGAAACGTTGAATCAACGCATACGGTTCCGTTATTTGCTTATCGGAAGTGAAGAAATCCGGTCTCTCTATCTATCCTCCCATGGAAAAGTACGTCGTCCCTCTCACTCCGGCCACCGAAAACCCTAAACCTGTCAAAAGGTAAATCTTTCGTTTCCTTAACTACAGCCGCTCGTTTCTAATTTGGTTAATTCATTGGAAAATCTTGACAATGATTATCAATTAAATTGAAGGAAACAATGGAAGAGGAGTCTGATCGAATTGAACGGCAAATTTGAACCCAATTACCGCCATCATCTGTCTACTCTATTGATGCAATCATATTGTCAGGTATATCCGTTACCCCCATCCCCAATCTTATAATCTTCATTTCCATTGTTAATTCAAACTATAGACCCAATTATAAGTCAGTTATCATCTTCTGTCTACTTTCTGGATGTTTAACTACGCTAGAGTTGGGTATTGTGTATATAAAAAAAAGACTCAATATAGAAATGGAGCTAGTATTCAGCAATGCAACTTATCCACTAGTTGAAAATATTAAAATTGAATATCTTATTTTTTGTGCATAGATACTACAGCAATTTAGTTTGGGTGGTATCAATCATATGGAATGGCATTTTCATTTCCATGCGATTTGAAATGAGAATGTGGTCAACTCACACATTTGGTTTACACAAAATACTTATTTCATGTTTGGTTCCTAAGAAGATTGTAGGGAATGGAATCAAATTGTCAACCAATGACCATGTTAACCAATTCACATTGACCTAAAATTAACCAAAGCCCGAATCCACTCCTTTTCCTTTCTTTTCCTCTACATTTCATCAATCAGAAACCCTATTTCAGAAACAATTATTGACCCTTAATCTTCTCACTATCTTAAAATTTCAAACCTAAACTTATAAATAATTTATCAAACTTTGAGTCAACCAATTGATCTTGCTTGTAGAGTGAATGCTACTATACAAGAGGAAATGAAGCGAGAGGGCTACTTGACTTGTGCTTTAGACTTTAGTGGATTTCATGAGGACTACGGCTAATAACAAATGGAGGCTGGTGCATTTTTCTTTCCCCTGTAAGTTGCTGTCTTCAAAACCTGACTACACACACACACACAGAGAGAGAGAGAGAGAGAGAGAGAGAGAGAGAGAGAGAGCCTCAAGTAGTGGTGGCGAATATGCTGAAGGGGAGTGGAAACATTAATGGTGATATGACAAGAACAAAGGATCAGAGTAAGGAGACGAGACGTTGTAGGGAATTTGGCTTTTAGCCTTTTACTGAAAAACAAAGCATTCGTACACCATGAGTTTTCTAGGATTTCAGAATTTTACCCCCCACAACTACACCCCCCACAACTACATTTACATTTGGCCATTCACGTTGAATGAAATTTTTGGCCCAAAAATCCAATCAAACATGGCTATGCGGGAGCCCAAGGCCACGTAAAAGTGGCTCTAAATTTAGGGTTATAGGTGGTATTTGATTATTTCCTTGTTGTATGTTCTTTCTTTATTGTTATTGCTTTATGATAGTGCAGGATGGTATTAATCTTAATTGTGTTTTTGTGGATAGGTTGGGACATTTCCTCATTCATACCATATTGATGGAATACAATGTCCTTCACATGTATGTAAGATCCTTAAGGTTATTGATAATTGGTTTAAGTGATGCTAGGTCATGAATGTGACATGATTTTTTGGTAATAAAAATGTATGAATGTTTGTTTATTATAAGCTTTTTTGGACATTTGCAGGTGAATTGGATTAGTAATTTAGGATTTATTGACAATTTATCTTCATGCAGAAGGTAAGATTTCCCCTTCTTTCTATCTTCAATTCACTATGTTTTACTTGACGTTTGATCAATGTGCTTTTTTAAGTGTATATGCCAATGATTATGTTGAAATGACTTGGTCTTTATGCAATTTTATGCAAAAGGCAATGTAATATGAGACTAGGTTTATCGTTTATGAACAATACATTCCTATTTGAAAGCGTGATAAGATAGGATGACATTTATGGTAATTTCTCTCTTTTTTTTTTTTTTATGAACTAGACACTTCTTAAGGTGTTGACCCATTTTTTATGAGATTTGAAATAGGAGACCATGAAAAATGGGAAAATATTGTATCAAATCTTGACTATGCACATTAACTTAAGTAAACGATATTACTCCTTACTTCAATTCCCTTCCTAAGATGAACATAGTTAAGCCTAGCATACTTAACAAAAAGAATGTCCGCCTGGATGTATCCATCCTTTTAAACAATAAACCTATGGAACAAGTATTTATGTAATCGTCTTGTTTGATTCATTCCAGAGAATTGCTAACATTGAATTTACATATGCCTTGATTCAGGTTGGGTGTATCTGCTTTGGAATTTGACACCAAGGTAAGGCGGCACCAGTTGTTTAAAAAATCATCATATTATGTTGTGTTTTTCCTACTTTATTTTTCTAATATTCCAATTTCACCTAACTATATGTTCAACTCAAAATTCCACCTGCAACATAATGCAAGACTCCGTCAAACCCTGGCATCTCTAGCTTTTAGGATGTGGATTTAAGAATATTGTCATATCAAACTAAGTATACCCCAGTGTAACTTTTAAAGCTACCTTTAACAAGGGAAAAAAAAGTGTTTAGTTACATTCATTGTGTCCCTAAACGAATGTCCAAGTTTCATCGAGGGGACATTCAGAAAATGTTTAAATTTTATACAATTAAATGGCAAGAGGCATAAATATTCTTGTTATCCATTTTCTAAACATTTTGTTTTGCAAGTATAACATGACCTCTGAAATTATTTAGTTTTTGGTAAAAACACATTTAAGGACAAAGTTTCTTACAAAAAGGACATTCATTTTGGGACAAGTTTCTTGAAAATGGACATTCGTTTATGGATGGATGGAATACTTCATTTCCTCAAAGCCATAGGCCATCTACTGATTTTGAATTAAGGTACTAGTGATAATAACTTATCTATTAATGTGCTTCATCTTCTAACTACTTTCTTTGCTGCTTTGTTTGAAGTGGGAAGTATTGCTTTCTCGAACTCTTGGCATTTTGGTTCTTGATGGACCAAAACATTAGAACAACGAAGCTTAAGAAATAAACTTGCATATTTGGCTTTGGAGAAAATGAGATGGAGTTTTATATAGGGAAAACAGTAGGTTGTAGAAATTCGTGAGCACCCTAACTTTCTAATTAGGGGATTAAACATGGAATATGCTGCCACTTGAAGAAGTATTGCTCCTCTCTATGGTTATATGAGATCCATATGCCTGTGTCAGCATCCCTGTGGAAGGTTAACTGCTTTTATAAGGGTACCAATTATGTTCGGCGGGTGGGTTTGTTTTCTACCTGGTATTCATATAGATATCCTATGCCTCTACAAACATATCAACTTTTCCGAAAGGATTCAAATTGTGTCAAAAATTAACATTGGATCACATTTTTCTCCTTTTGAGTCGGGCTCAAGTCATGCCCTTACAAAGGTCAAATATTTTGATTAACTTTATGCCCCACATATATGACATCTCAATCTCCAGAAGGGATCAATGGTTTTGGAGAGACATTTGCCGACGCCTGCTTACCCCCTTCCATCTAACTCAGATGGTACATACAATCTCATGCATGTTTGTCCAACTTCAGCTTTCTCTATAGTCGGATTATTTCCAAGTAGTTCAAGATCGCACACGCAGTTTCACTTCTCATAAGTCCTTTCCAGATTAATTTCTAAGAATCTGATATGTGTTTACCTTTTCTATGAATATTCTGCAGGGAATTTACTTGGCATCAGTGACCAAATCAGGGTGTTTAACAGTGCACGACTATGAATCTCTCTATTGCCAGTCTAAGGGATCACTACCTGGTATGACATTAGCTTGAGCTTGGTATTTATTTGTTACTCCCCTTTGATTTTCGGAATGATGCTTATGTTATCTAGGACTTAATATCAAGTTATATGTTGCATTATTTTTCGTAAATCTTGATATACAACATTGAAGCCCTATCAGGGCAAAGTTGCAAATTGATGCACATTGACAAAAGAGACCAAAAAGGCAATGCGAGGGTCGAAACATCTCGCAGAGATGGAAAGCATGTTACGTTGACTGTATGGCACAATACTTATACCACCAGATCTTTCCGAGGGTTAACTCATGTCTAGGTTGAACCTGGGACTTTCAATTTTGATTTGGGAATATAGTATACATTTTGCCATGTAACTGTCTCCTGATTGCCCCACTTTCTCCTTGGGGTAAAACCTACTCTACGTTATACACGGAGGCCCACATAGATAGCCAAAAGGGATCCGAGGTCAAGTGGGCTAATGGATAATGACATTTAAGTTTCCATACAGTCTAGCATTATTGGAGGCCTCCACAAGCAAGCCAACTTAAGGGTCAAAATGCTTAGCTAGGAGGACCCTTGGCTCGTCTTAAGAGGTTGGGCCGGCCCTAGGACCCCAACTTTCCAAGAAAATCTTCTACTTGGCCCCGAAAGATTGCTTCCTGAATCTCTTTCCAATGGGTTCCAACATCCGAGAGTAGTGGACAACAATCTTTAACACGTTTCCATCCAAGAGGATGGCCAGGAAAAGGGCATTTGGAGGGGGGGGGGGTGATTGAAATCCATAGGAATGTATCTGATGTACCCTTTTTTTACTATGGAAACAATAAAAAGAAACGTGTATGTAGGAGTCTAAACAATGTAAATCACCTGACTTGAGCAGGAATGGTTAATCAAATACTTCCCTTTCCAGTAGCTTATAATTATTTTTTCCTGAATCTTAAATGCAATATAGAAAAGCTTGTGTAATACAAATCTGTCATAAGTGACAGGCTTAGTTTTATTACAGAACATGCTTAATTTTAGTATCATTATTATTCTCCAAGACATTTCTCCAAAAAAAAGTTTCCAGCTTCATTAATTACTTGGCCATTCAAGAAAGACTTGATCCATAACCACTCAGTAAATATATATGATTTGTGTAGGCTTGAACGAAGACGAAGCAACACACGTACTGCACATTTCTAGTCCTCAGCAAATTGATGTTGTTAGGTGGAATCTTGCCAACCAGGATGAGGTTTGTTGTGATTTCAGGTTTAACTTATCTAACAAATATGCCATTCCGAATTTCAATTCTGCTTGTTACTGTGGCTGAAAAAGAGGGTCATAACAGAAGTAGACATTTAATGTAGGGGTGTCAATCCCAACCGTCAAACTGCGGTTCGGGACCGAACTACCACACGGTCTTGTTCGTGCTTGAAGTATATGTGGTTCAGTTCGGTTCAGGTCTCAGGATATGAATGAACTGCATGGTTCGGTCTGGTATGAGGTTTGGTACTTTCTGCCCAAAGCACACCAAACCAAACCAAACCAAACCAAACCAAACCAAACCAAACCAAACCAAACCAAACCAAACCAAACCATAAGAGAGCGTGAGACTAAACCATTAGACTGAAATGTCAAACCATTTATTATTACTATTATCCATAGATTATTGCAGTTCGATTAATATTAGCTATTGGAGATTATGTTCCCCACCTCATATACACTAAATCTCTCATATGATGCACTCATCTCTCATACAGACCCCCTCTTTTGCGACAAAAACCTTAACTCTACCTCGTATTAACATTAGCTGTTGAGTTATATGTTATCATTATGCTTGACGATTCATATACTCCCTCCGGCCCATCAAAAAAGGCACAAAATGGGTTTTGCACAAAAATTAAGGAAAGTGTATAGTGGAGTAAGTGTTGTGAGTATGAAAAGTGAGGCAGGAGAGAGAAAGTGGATATATGATGTGAGTATAACAAGTGGGTCCCATGAATAAACAAGTATTAAAAAAATCCTTTTTGGGCTTGTGTCTTTTGTAATGGGACATCAAAATGGGGCTTGTGTACATTTTTGTAATGGGACGGAGGGGGTATTATTGTAGCTGTGCTTTTTGTAACACATTTAATTTAATCATTTGAACAAACAATTACTAACCGGATTTTTTAATCGAACCGCAGCCCAAATCAGATCTATCCATTGAACAAAATCGACCGAACCGTAGAATGGAACCGTGGTCTAGGCCAGACCAAATTGAACATTTTGGTTTGGTTCAGTTTGGTCCGAAGATTCCCCAAACGGATCACATGAAGTTCGGTCTGTGAATTTGCAAAACCAAACTAAACCGAACCCCCTACTTTAATGTAGTAGAAAGAAAAACATGTATGAGAGTATTTGTGGTTATCCAAAAGATTTGCTAAGAGTAGCAACATTGCTGATTCTTACTATGCCTTTTGTAGATGCAATGCACATAGTAAATTGGATGGTCTGTAAAAGTTGGGATATCAATAAAAAAAATGAAAATAGAAGACAATAGATGATTCTCACCATGCCCCTTGTAGGTTGTATTTTTTTGGGCATCATCATTATTTCTTTAATTTCCAAAAACAATAAACAAATTGTTTGTCATAATTCTGTAACCAGTCCTTATACTTGAGTGTGCTTTTATTGAAACTAGGGGAAGGTTGTTGTTTATTTTGGGTGTGTGTGTGTGTGTTCGGTTTTTGCAGAGTGATTTGTTTGGAGAGCAGATACCTGTTAATGTTTCGGCAAATGCATTAGTTTGTTTTGCATCAGTTTGTTTGCTCTCTGATTTTGGTTTACCCATTTCTAAAGCTTCAATGTTTATGCTCACATCTTCAGGTTGCATGCACATCCATGAGGAGCAGTGAAGTTCATATATTTGACATCGGATATATCTCTTCTGAACCTGTTGAAGTAAGTTTCTCATTTCCATCCAATTTGGTGTAATATTAGCGAATATCAGCCTTCAGTAGACCTCTATAATTCTTTTGGAGTCGTATAATCCTAAAAGAGTAATAGGCACATTGTCTGCTTCCCAATCTGTTTTCTGAATCGGTTATGGAATCTAGCTGAAGTATATAAGATTTCTGTTTTGTTTCAAGTTTTTAAATTACAAGATTTCAAAGTCTCAACCAAGTTGTATGTCCTGCTAGTCAACTGATCCATGTAATTTGAATACCCTACTCGAGTTGTAACATGATGATTGTGGTGCTCAATCTTTACTAGTCTGGGTACCTAAAGGCTACAAGGACACAAGTTCTTGTAAATAAAAGTAAAATGCACTTTACAGTTTACATGATCCTAACAAAGATTCTAATGCTATCTATATTAGTCTTACCAGGTTTCTGGCTTTCCTTGTTTTGTAGTTATATTAAGTGATGGTGTTGTTTAGTTGCTTACATCTGCAAGGGTGAAAGCCAAGAAAAAATGCCACAGAAATGTTAAAATTAGGCTGCAATGAACTGAGCTGTATGAACAATCTCGGGCATGGACTTAATTCAATTTGAAATAAACTGAGCTTTAGCAGATTTTTTTTGGCCTGTTTACTAAACGAGCTAAGCTTTAAATTTGATATTGGCTTGAGCAGGCTGCTGAACTGTTCCAGTAAATTATTTAATACTCTACATTCTTCTATATATGTCATGGTCTATGTATTTTAGACGATGCATTGTCATATATTCTTAGGATATGTGTAAAATGGCTTCATGTCTTGCCTGTTATTCAACACATTCTTTTATATATGTCATGAACTGTCTTGATTTCATTTTTTTTTTTTTTATCTGTATCCAAGTGATTGTCCTCTTTCGAAAAGTGGAGCCATCAATTTTCTAACTTTCCTACAGTACCCCGTATGAATTACCTAGTCTACATCCTCCCCCTGTCCCCAAAATAGTTGCATTTGACAAGTCAAAATTTTAAAGTTTTTTCTTTCATCTCCTAAATATCCTTTCTTGTCTGTTATCTGTATAGTAAGGCATGACATGAACTTGTGGTCTGTAATTTATATTAGGAATATAATATCATAATATTATATTCAAGTATATATTGTTATATATAGTTTAGGAAACTCAATCCTTGTATTAGATTAGGAAGATTGTATTGATCTAGAAACCTTATGGGAGATTACCTCCTCTCATTGTAACCCTATAAATATGTACCTCTAACAACATAATCAATTGAGTCTTTCATATTATTCTTTTCTACCTTGTATGATTGACTTCGTCTCTCTCCTTCATTCTAATATGGTATCAGAGCTATAAGATCCATAATAGGACTTCTCCGTCAAACCCCTAGCGGCAAAACCCAAAACCGCCCCACAACCAACCCGAGTTGCCATGTTCAAAATCGGCCTCCAACCACGGGACGCACGGACCACTTTCCTTGGGTGCGACGGCAAACCCAAACCGCCCCACAACCAACCCGAGTTGCCATATTCAAAATCGGCCTTCAACCACCGACGTACGGGACCACTTTCCTTGGGTGCGACGGCAAAACCCAAACCACCCCACAACCAACCCGAGTTGCCATGTTCAAAACTTTTTAGGAATATAATATCATAATATTATATTCAAGTATATATTGTTATATACTCCTCCGTCCCGTCATATTAGCACAAACACTGTTTGCGCGGAATTAAGAAATATGATATTTTAATAAAATGTTGTGAGTGTAAAAGAATGAGTGGAGAGAGAATGAGTGGAGGGTGTAATAAATTATAATCGTGTTGTGAGTATTAAAATAATGTAGGAGAGAGAATGAGTGGGGTTGGGTGAATATTTTATTAATATAAAATTTCCTTTTTGGGAGTGTGCGGATATTAGCGGGACGCCCAAAAAGGAAAGTGTGCTAATATTAGCGGGACGGAGGGAGTATAGTTCAGGAAACTCAATTCTTGTATTAGATTAGGAAGATTGTATGGATCTAGAAACCTTATAGGAGATTACCTCCTCTCATTGTAACCCTATAAATATGTACCTCTAACAACATAATCAATTGAGTCATTTTTATCAATTCTCTCTCTCCATGTATGATTGACTTCGTCTTTCTATCCTTCATTCTAATAATTTACTTCATGTGTTATCGTTTTAACATTTTTGCTTTCCCTTTGGATATTTCTGCTAGAAACTTTGATCATTTGTAAACATAATAATCATTTTCATTCATCGTTCATACAGGTGCTAAGAAAGAAGCCTACTGTCAGTGTTCATGGCAGTAACGTTCACAGAGGTCTGTCTGATGTAGCTTTTCCATCAAATGATCCTTCAAGGTATTTAAAGATAAAGAGAGAATAATCTCAAGTTGGATCAATCTTTTCCTAGTTGGATGATGTATGTAGGACCAAAAGGAAGAAAAACTAAAGAACCTTGGATTAACATTTGGCAAGAAACTTTTAAACTACACAGTAAATGCAAATTGTTCTTAAACTTCAGAGTTACAATCAGGAAAAGGAATGACCTTCACAAATGTAATTTTAACTAGAAAATATATTAATTCACACTGCATGTGTGAGGAAAAGAGCTGTAGGAGCCATTTTTTTGGGTTCCACCTGCTGCTCACTGGGCAATGATAAACAACTTATCAAGACCTCCACATCTTCAATAAGGCTGAGTTGACCCTATGCTTATAATCCTTGATATAGGTCATAGCTTTGCCCTTGGGTTCATGGGCGGAGGCATAAGGAGGGGCCACTGCCCCTCCTTGACAATTTTATTTAATTATTTTTTGGTACTATATGTAATACAATTTTTTTTTTAAATAATTGTATGTATTGTGACTATACTTTCTCCGTCTCATTAAAATTACATTTTTATTTTAAACACAGAGATTAAATGTAGGTATACTTTCTCCGTCTCACAAACAATTTTATTTTTATTTTAAACACAAAGATTAACTGTAATTGGGTTGTGAGTATAAAAAGTGAGGTATGAGAGAGAGAATTGGTAGAAAAGTGTAATTTTTAATGAGACATTTGATAAAGAATTTAACTTTTAGTGGGATGGAGGAAGTATATTTTGCCCTTGGGTTCCACCCCTACTCTCATATGATTGTAATTACTATTGATACTAGTATTATTTTTTCAAATTTGTAAACATATTTCTAATTCAATTGCTTCGATTATATTTCTGACATTATTCTCTAACATAACAACCTTTATGTGTGATGCCTATCAAAATGCCATGTGTTTGAGGAAACAAAGAAGAAATTGTTTGAAATATATTATAGAAGTTTAAAGTAAAGAAATAATCAAACAAACCAAAATTTTCTTAATCATTTGGCTATGGTCTGAATAATACTCCCAACTCCAATTTCCCCCATGTACTGGTGAAAAAATCTGGTTCTGCCACTATGAATAAGCATGCATGCTATGATCTGCTTCAACAGGGTTCTTGGATCTGACACATACGGCGCTATAAATATTTGGGATAGAAGAGCAAGTGATCTTCCAAATCTATGGCTTACAACCAATTCCAATAGCACCCTTAACTGTATCCGTCTAAACATGGAAAATCAGGTAAGCAGACATCTTCAATCATTATCACTTACTTTATAACACAGTTCTATGCATATCAAGTTCTCATGAATGATTCTGAGCTCAATTGTTGGTAGGGTTAACTAGAACCCATTGTCCTTTGGTTGAGTGGTACTAAGGTCTTCCACAGGGTCTATAGAGAAAAAGTTTGATCCCTGCCGGTCGTAGCCTTCGAACCCAAAAAAGAAAAAATCCAAGAAGGATTAACTAGAACTTTATCTTACGTCACAGTTTGTGGGCCACTTCCCCCTCCCCCTATATCTTGCATGATTTCTATTCAGTGTCTTATATTTGGTTGTTATAGATCGTATTTGGAGCTAGCAGGAGTGGGACTATATACATGTGGGATCTTCGTGGAGGAAGATCTTCTGCTTCTTTTCAAAGCCATAAAGAGGTACTCATGGTCTCCATATGATGTTTTTTCTTGATCTTCTTATAAAGCTAGTTAGGTAAGTTATTAGCACTCAGTGTCTTTTAAAGTAGATGTTTCTACAAATAAGAGTGTAGCGTAGGATCAAGGACGCTGAGCCCCTTCTAGGAAGCAAGTGCATCACATGTACATGCAATGAGGAACTCCCAACATGCCACAAGACCATTGACACTTGTGTTGGCTTCTCTCTCTCAATGCAAATATTTTACCCCTTCCAAGTTTTGTCCCTCAATGGTGCTCCTTAAAAATTACAAGTGCCAAATCACGAGATAGTCCTCAATTGCAGGAGCGACAATCTTACGAATGGATTTGCAGGCCCGCAGAAGTGCAAATGCAAGAGTTGGATTCCAGGAAAGAGCAACATGGATTCATTTAGGGATGAATGCTGTAATATACACTATACATGTAGTGTCTGTCAACCTCTCACCTAAGTGCCACAATGCCAGGGAGTAATCTTCGAAAGATGTGTCGCAACGGCTATCATGCTCCTATCCGGAGGAGCTACTAAGGAGCAGCATAGACACTCTATTGGACTACAATGATCCATATCTACGCATATAAAATGCTTTACGCAAGAACTTTTGCCATCTTAAAGTGCACTTAGATATAGAAACTGACTGAGTTACACGTTTCCTTGATGGGATTAACTAGGTCTTATTGCAATTATTTCAAGTTCTCAATTAACTGCCATCCGTTTTCTTCATACAGGTACAGTATTCTCCACTTAAATCAGTGAAGTTAGAATCAGCTCTGAATAAAATTGAGCCTCTGAAGGTACATCTCTACATGCACTTGTCTGCAATCTGAGAAATGAGAAAGAACCACAGCATAAAAAGCATGTCCATCAGTCTCATCGTTTATGATGATTAAAAGCGTCAGTGTTAATGCGACTTACTGGGTTTAGACTTAAAATCTTTCCCGTCGTTTGCAGGCACAATCAAACATTGTTTCAAAGGAAATACACTCAATCAATATCAACCCATCTTGCTTTTATCAATTGGCTTTCCATCTCGATGATGGTTGGTAGGTTAGGAAATAATTTTGTTCATTTTTCAATACTTGTTTGGTGTATTGAACTCTAGAATACTCTGGTTACATACAAGTCCTCTTCTTTGTTTTAAGGATTTCTAATCATATGTGTAGAAATCTATTGCTGCATTCCGTGGTACAAAATTATTTTGTACAATCCAACCTTTGTCTCATGATAGAATTCTATGGTTAATTAGGATTGAAGAAAGATCTCTTTTATAAATTTGGCTGATGTAGTATCAAAGCTTGACATGCATTGTTTATCCCCCTCTATCAGCTCAAGCTTTTATAGTCTTAGTAATTTACCTTAGCCTGATGGCACAAGGTCTTGGTTCTAGTCGTCCGACTTGCATTTTTCTCCCCTGGTCTGTTAGGGCCCAAGCTTGCACTTTTAATTGGTTTTTCATGGACCTAGTGATGCATCTCGGTTTGCCTCTCATACGAGGGGGAGCATAAAAGCAAGATATATGCTGTTGACCCATCTCTTTAGCAGCTTCAGCCTTTAGTTAAGTTGGTAATTTAGCACAGAGAAAAGGCTTTCAGTACTTTGCTGAACATAACCATTAGACACATTAACTACCCACTAATGTTATTATGTTTATCACAGTAGCGGACTTAGCAACTAGTATAATTTTGAATTGGAATACAAGGATTAGAATTAATTATGGTAAAACAAAACAAAAAAACAATTGATTTGATATTAGCTAATTATATTCTACCAAACCTGTTCTAACTTTGAGTTCTATGATTTCCAGGTCGGGTGTGTTTGATCTCCATGATTTCCAAGTGACACATATTCATTGTCCTCCCCCACCTTGGCTGTGAGTGTTTAATAACTCTCTATTTCCATTCATGTTATAGTGGTCCAAACCCCATGCCATTATGTTTATCTGTAAATTTTACTTTATCGGTTATCTGTGAGATCAGGGATGGCTCATGTGAATCAGCCAGCCAGTCATACCTGAGGAAACCATCATGGCTGCCTACATATTCAGTAAGATGAGTTGATCTTTATTCTGTACTTACTATAAAAATTACAAGTGCTTATTTTCTTTTCTATAAAATAAGTACATGTTTTATGTTATATTATTATTAATTTAGCTTCTAGGTTTTGATTTGGATAATGAAGAAGTTGCTATGCTCATGGTCAGTGGTAAAGCTAGGAATTTATTAAAAGGGGTCAAAATATGATATACTGATTTTTTTTTCTAAATCAAGAGAAATAAAATTAATAAAATTACTTGTTACTGGTAAATTAGGTTCCTAAACTTGAAGGTGGTAAAGAAACATAAATCCAAAATCTAGCGGTAGAAGCTAGGACTGCTTTGCGAAAACAATGTGCTCTTTTGGTAGGAGATGGAAACAGATCTGAATTAGATGCAACCCAGCGACCTAGTTCGACCTCAAATAAGACATGTTGATGGCTCCAATGAGGCATGAGGGAGGGAGGCAGTGATGGTGAAGTATGCCATTTGGGGTTCTGCAAAAATGTGGTGAAGGCTTTGATGGGTGCGGTGACATTCGATGGAATCATGGAAGGATGGTGGTTTGATAAGGTGAGCTAACGAGGTTGGTTGGTGGGGGGGGGGGGCATCAGCTTGGTCACTACCATTTTTGTGATGGATTGGCTTCATATTGTTTTTGCTGTTTGAAAGATGGCAGAGAAATTTATGATGACGGCAGTTGCAGGCTTGTTGGTTCGAGAAGTAGTTCAAAGAATCTATTGGAACTGATATGTTTTGATGCTTAGCAAGCTATGGTTCGACCCTGATCCCCAAAAAAAGACCCTGTTCTGTTCATTTCTTGGTTATTGATTTTTCCTGTTCCCTCTTACTCTCTCTGTCCCAAAATGATCTTCCCACTTTTTTTATGTTAACGCGAAGGTACTTTGAGCAATAGCTTTAGGTTAATCTAATTATCCTAATAAACATCTAAAAATTGTTATTGATTGTATTTATAATAGTGTATTGATAACAAGTTCTAAATTTTCATTAGGATAACTAAATCAACCTAAAATTGTTGCTCAAAATATCTTCGTGTTAACGACAAAAAAAGTTATTCTAGACGGAGTGCGTATTTTTCTATATGGGCACTTTTTTCTCGCTCTCTCTCTTTTCTCTCTTCTTCATTCCATTACAAAACGAACAAGCACCACAAACCTTTAAAAATATGCAAATCTAGACAGAGCCTTAAAGTATGACAAGAGTATGGAGACGTGCTACGGGTACATAAAGGAACAGGGATGAGTAGAAAAAATGGGGATAGAGCTTACCTTGTAAGCTATCCGTTCAACCGGAACGCTAGCATAACATGAAGGCTTCGAAAGTCAATATTATTTACTTCCTTTTTAATCAGTTGGGGGTTGCATCATTATTTGTTAGATGAAATAAAAATCTAATTTGACTAGTATTAAGTCTGATCAAACAAAACACCAATCGGACAACCCTGGCAGAAATACTACATGACCTCATAATTACCAATGCACTATTTAAGTAAAATGCCAAAGAAACTTCCCTTCCAGCAGGAAGGCAATCCTAGTGGCAGCAGGAAAAATAAGTGCCCATATAGAAAAATAAATGGGAACAGGGAAAAATTAACAAAAAATATGCCTCTCCCTTCTCTTTTTCGTGGTTATTGAACCAAGTGTTAAGTGACATACGCTGAGAAGGGTGGGGCATATTTTTTAAAAAGAAATGTGATTCCGGAAAGAAAGATTATCAACAGTAGTGTTTTTTGTCCCCCAAGAGTTGCTCCCTTATGAATATTTATTCCGCCTGGCTAGTAATGTTTGTATCATATTGTATGCAGATCTATGCTGTTGGATCTTGTTCTAGTAACGGGATTCACCTTTTAGATTTTTATCCGGATCACAGCTCCCCTTGCCACGTGGAATATGAGTAAGAAACCATGTTACTCTCTTGTAGATGTGTATACAACTTATGATTATTTTTCTATTCTCCTCTGGCGATACATTATTTGAGCCTGCAATGCTGTTTTTGGCTCGTTTTTTTTTTTTCTTTCCATTTTCTTGGAAATGATTTCTTTTCCCATTTCTGGTTCTTGAACTTTCTAATTTCATATTATTGATTACCAGTGACATGCTGTCAATTATTTCTTTGTCAGTTCTTTTCCTGTTGAAGGTAAATGCTGATATTCTCTATGCTCATCTCTTACAGCAGTGATAAGATATATAACAATGTAAAGGAAACCGTACTGCATAAACAAAATAGGTTTCTACCGCTGTCTGGAAGTATTACTGCATGTGCCACTCATCCCCTCAACGGCACCATTGTTGCTGGAACAGAGGTTTGTTCATGACATTGCTGATGTATTCCGTTTGGATAATGTTACTTCAGCCACTGGCTTTTTGATCCACATTTTCTTTCAAATCTCCACAAACAAAATTTTCCAAGAAAATTTGTAGAGATAATGTCAAATGACCCACCCACTTTACTTTTTATGAAGCTCCTTTCTACCATCCGTCGTTCTCTTATTTTTCTTCATTTCACCATTCTTCTCATGATATGCACCTCATTCAACCCCTGAAAAAGTGCATTTCTTTGATGCTTGCTAGTCTAAAAGATTATTATCACATTAAAATTTATATAGCATCTGTATAATACTCCCTCCGTCCTGGGTCTAAATGAATGTCCAAACTTTCCTTTTGGAAGCGCCCCATTGAAAAATTCACCCAGATTTCCAAAAAAGGAAAGTTTTTTTCACTATTCAACCCACTCATTCTCTCTCCTACTTTACTTTTATACTGGCCACAACATTCTCTCTCCTAACTATTCCTCCCACTCATTCTCTCTCTCCTATTTAATTTTTCATACTCACAACATTTAAACTTTTTCTCTTTCCTACCTCACTTTTTCTCTTTCCTACCTCACTTTCCTTAATTCCCGCGCCGGAGCCATTTTTGGACATTTAGACTGGGACGGAGGTAGTAGAAAACATTCATAAATTAAAGAAATGTGTTGGGACCGCGACCATCCCCACCACTCCACATTAGTATGATATTTGTCTGCTGGGCCTGCACCCTCGCACGGATTTGCCTCAGGGGTCAACTCCCAAAAGGCCTCATACTAACGGCTCGGGGCCGCGGACACCTCAAACCAAGGACCACTCTCTAGCGAATCTTGTACCGCCGCTATACCGACCACTAAGGGACACACCCGCCCGATTTATCACCAATATTAGGGAAGGATTTCGCTTCTTGGGTCAATCTCCCAAAAGCGTGTCCACAAACCAGCGGACCACCTCTAAATAATCTCGTGACTCGCCGCTATCGACCACTTCATGGACACACCGCCCGATTTATCACCAATATTAGGAAGACTTTCGACACAAGGCACACATACGTTGCTCCATTCGCGAGGTCACACCACCAGCAGGAAATCCCACATATCTTCCACACGGTCCACTCGCGCTACACCCATCCACTAACCACGGCCCGATACCTACGCCCTGTCGGGATCCGCGACCATCCCCTACCACTCCACATTAGTATGATATTTGTCCGCTTGGGCTCAAACTCAAGCACGGATTTGCTCTCGGGTCAACTCCCAAAAGTGCCTCATACTAATGAAGCGGGGCGGACACCCTTTTTATACTAGACAACTCTTCTTTCAATTGCCGATGTGGGACTCAAGCCGCTACCCCCACAAAATGTGACACACACATACATACACACACATAAGTATGTGTGCATATATATATATATATCCATCTTTCTGCGGTCATCATCCTCGTGGAAACTGTCATCACCATATTCTCCATGCTATCAATAGTCGAATTTATGCTAAGTTTAGTCACCTGGTGTATGCTACATACCGCATTCCTCAACTTCTAGTGAATATCAGTAATTGAAGTTTGAATGGCAGAAAGAGTTTGGAAAATTCATCCTTATTTATTTTTCCAAAGGAAAGACAATCTTACCAATTCTGCCACCTCGCTGAATAAAGGTGTGGGTAAACAGGATTTTAGTCTTCAGGGTAAGTTTAATGGCATTTGTTCATTTTTCTGTCAGGATTCCATGAATTCTATTTCTTCTAGTGTTTGGAAAACGTCCTTAGGACTGTAGTTCTTTCTGCTCTTAAAGCTCATGGAAAAGCTTGTTTTGCCTAGAAAAAGATGTTACATGCCATTATTTTTCGACATATACTCCGTACTCCCTTTTCGGTCCTGCAAAAATGATTTTCCCACTTTTTTTATCATTAGCCACTTAATGAACTTTGAGCAATTATTTAAGGTTGATTTAATCATCCTAATGCAAAATGTAAAAACATGTTGATAGTTATTGTTGATGGTGTATCAGTTTACAAGTTTTAGATTTATATTAGTATTATTAAATCAATTTTTATAGTTATTGCTTAAAAATTCATTCGTAGTAACGGTAAAAAGATGTAGGAAGATCATTTTGGGAACGAAGAGAGTATTTTATAGTGTATCCAAGAAGTGAAATGGTAAAGCAAAAACAAGCAAAGGTCAACTTCTTTATTTACTGCAAACCTCTTGTGACCTGTTGCATTGTACCCTCGTATTTTTCATAATTGACATGCATGATATACGTTTTTATGCTATCTAATACGTATGACATATTAAGATCCTTATCTTTCCAATGATGTTTGTATCAGGAGTCGTCATTGCTGATGATCTCACAACAGCGCCAGTCATGCCAAGCAGGAGATGATTGTTGAGCACTGAAAGAGACTGGACAAGCATTTTCTTCTTGAGATCATACCATCCATGTCTACGACCGATGCATCTCTAGAAGTGTTTTTCCCTGTTCATTGAACAGTGCAAGTTCATGAACTTTTGTTCACGTGAAAATAAGTAAATAGGCCAGAGCATCAAAGCCAATGTAGATGGATTCCCCTTTTCAATTCTGCAGACATTAGAAGTACGATATTGAGAAGCTTTACGTAGTTCACAAGGAAAGTCGATGCATTAAGATCATACGGAGAAATGATGTCCGAGTTCTCTGAACCATGTAACTTTCTACCTTTCGAATGAGCTGCATAATTTGAAGGGTAGTTTTTCAATTACAAATTTCTGAAGCAATCCGTGTGGGAAAAGATAAATTTGTGTAGATCTACATTGTTCATCTTTGATTTTTATTTGTATGTTTATTTATTTATTTATTTTTTTCAACAAAACCTTAATGTTCTGTTATGCTCGTGTTCATGAAGGATTCACAGTACTCATATCCCAAAAATCCCACCTGCTACTTTTACTCGGGCGATCAAGGCTATTGCTGTTGTAAAGCAGTTATGGTCTTGTTCGTGTTCTTCTGCATCTTTGTTTGGGAAAGCTTTTTATTATTATTGTTGACGATGTCCCAAGTTAGGGGAAAAGGAGAGGGATCGGGACCCTTACACCTCACATACATGATCACTTAAGAGCAAGACATTTGTTCTGGGACTCAATGACATGTTTATATTTGCTCCAGGGAAGTCTCAAATGACAAATCTCTAAGATATAGAAGTGTTGGACTATATAGGCATATCGGGATATTCACAATCTGAAACATCGTTTTTTTTTCTTACTATAATTCTTAACCGTTCATGATTTTAATTATTCATGTATTATATTTTAAAACAGTTTTAACTATTATACTTTAAATACACCCTCACTGTCATTAAATTTAGGGCATATTTTTCGTGATTTTTAACCATCCTACTTTCAACTTTTAGTTATAATGAGTGTGCACTCGGTTAATAAAATTGCTAATAAAATTGCCTAAATATTTATGATTGTGAGAATCGTAATTGTCATTATAAAAGCTTTTAAATACCTAGATACTTGAAAGATTCTAAGATTAAATTAATATATTTGATATATTGATTGCTTTTTCTTAATATAATATAAAAAGGTGAAAAGTACTAAAACTATCAAGTATTTTGTATTAGTGAGTAATGGTTAATGCAGGTTATCGCTGATCATCCCTCACCACTCCACATTACATATGATATTATGCTCGTCAAATTTGTGCTCAAATTTCGCACGGATTGTTCTCGAAAACTTTTCAAAGCGCGCCCATACTAACGGTTTGACAAGCTGGACAAGGCTTTCTTATAAACCTCGACAATACTTTGTTCAATTGTCAATGTGGGATTGGGTTTGCACCCCAACAATCCTCCCCTCAAACCAAGACCATCCGCTATAATCGCACACACACTGGTCCACCTGTGCTCTAACATCCGAACCACGGCCTCTGATACCATTTACCCGTAGGGACCGCGATCATCCTCAAGCCACTCCACATTAGTATGATATTTGCCCGCTCAGGGCTCACCGCACGGATTTGCTCTTGAAAACTTTTCAAAAAAGCGTCTCATACTAATGAAGTTGGGCGCTGCTTTCTTATAAATCAGACAATACTTTCGCTCAAATTCGTCAACGCTGGAATTCAGTTTGCACTCCCAACAAGCACAATATCCACGCGTTGTCAAGTGAGTATACTCCCTCCGTCCCACTTTACTTGGCAGACCAACTTTTAGCAAAGGAATTACCAGGAAAAGTTGATTGTAAAGAAAAGAGAAAAAGTTAAATGTCAAGTGAGTATGCCAAGAATTAAATAGAGAGTAGAATGAGCCAGGAAGGAAATAGTTAGCAGAGAGAGAATGCCATGAAGGAACATAGTGTCAAGTAGGAGAGTAGAATGAGCGAGCAATAGTGAA
The DNA here is from genome assembly GCA_022495995.1 of Adenophora triphylla var. japonica. Taxonomy (NCBI): domain Eukaryota; kingdom Viridiplantae; phylum Streptophyta; class Magnoliopsida; order Asterales; family Campanulaceae; genus Adenophora; species Adenophora triphylla. The sequence continues at coordinate 166,233 of JAFEMH010002200.1, forward strand.
TATTCTTTTCCCATTTTCGTACAGCGCTGGCCAAGTGAAGCGGACGACCCAAAACTGGAAATCACTACGTCGGGCAAGTGAAGTGGGACGAATAGTATACTACGAGTTCTTAGTATTACCTTGCAAACATCAAACCCAAAAATTGATGCTTATGCAACAAACTCACTATGATCTCATTGCAATCCATGCATCTTATGTGTTTGCTACAATTCAATGTAGATATAATCCTAAATTGTGGTTTGCATAAAAATCATAAATCCTTGCTTCGGACTTCGATCATATTTATCACAATCCCTAGTACTCTCTCCTCCGGTCCTAATACTCCCTCTCGTCCCGCTACATCTTAAGCACACTTTCTATTCCTTTGGGCGTCCCGCTTATCTTAACCGCACAATTCCTAAAATAGCAAAGCTTTATTAATTTTATACTCTTCCCCTACTCCACTCATTCTCTCTCTCTCCTACTTTACTTTTAATACTCACAACACAATTCTTTCTTACTATTCATCCTTCATCCCACTCATTCTCTCTCCTATTTAATTTTTCACACTCACGACACTTCTTCCACTCATTCTCTCTCCTAATACTATAATAATATTCCTTAATTCCCGTGCCATTTTACTTTTTCTTAAGATCTCCGGGACGGAGGGAGTATATCCTTGTTGGACTTAATCATATTTATCACAAATCCTAGTACTTGTTTTGTCTTGTCCAACAATATTACTCTGTCTGTCCCAAAATAATCTTCCACTTTTTTTTATCATTAATATAACGAATTGATTTAATTACACTAATGTTAATTCAAAACTTGTAATCAATACATCATTAACAATATTATCAATAACAAGTTTTGCATTTTCATTAGAATAACAAATCAATCCAAAATTATTGTACAAAATTCCTTACTAGTAACATTAAAAAAAAAAAAAAAAAGGAAAATCATTTTGAAATGAAATGAGTAAACAAGAACAAATTTGTAGTCTAAAATTGGTGAAGTGATAAGATTTTAATATAACGATCTTTCCTTCAAAGAAACCATTTTGCATTTCAATTCAAAAGACATCATTCATCTACTTACTAATCATGGAAACAGACAACTTATCTAGATCTACAACACTTTCTAGGCCCTCTCCCCACGGATTCGACGAGCAAGCTGCATATCCTTTGGCATGATTGTAACCCTCTTGGCATGAATCGCACACAAATTGGTGTCCTCAAACAGACCTACCAAGTACGCCTCAGCAGCCTCCTGTAACGCCGCCACAGCCGAGCTCTGGAATCTCAGATCCGTTTTGAAATCCTGAGCAATTTCTCTGACAAGCCTCTGAAATGGAAGCTTGCGGATCAATAGCTCGGTGCTCTTCTGGTACTTCCTGATCTCCCTCAGCGCCACAGTTCCTGGCCTGAATCTGTGTGGCTTCTTCACTCCTCCGGTTGCCGGAGCTGATTTTCTCGCCGCCTTTGTTGCTAGCTGCTTCCTTGGTGCCTTGCCGCCAGTGGATTTCCTTGCTGTTTGCTTTGTACGTGCCATTTGAGAACGAAAGATGGCTTTTTGACGGTGGGCTTTAGGGATTCAAGTAATTGGTTGAATGAATTTGGAGATTTTGGTGGGGAGAGGTAGGGCTATTTGAAGGCTGAGAATTTGGGAGAGCGGCAAGTTTGAATAATTGGGGAGGGACCGAGGGAGGGAGGGATTAAGAAATTTTGACACCGGTCAATGGAGACCGTTAGATAGGGATATAATCAACGGGTTTGACACTGGTCTCAAGGAAATGACGCGGATCGGAATACTTGTGCGCTACCAATATCCAATGAGATTTATCGATTCGTTCCTTTCTTCCAAACCAATTAAGCTATGCATTAAACTTTATGCATTGATTAAAATAAATCAAATTAAATTATTGATTTGTAATCTTCACCCAAACGCACAAATCCTCTTTTTGATCTTCATTTGAAACGGCACAATCTCAAAATGGAACATACTCCCTCCGTCCCGCTAGAAGTGTCACTTTTTACCCAAAATGGCGTTCCGTTTGAAGCGTCACATTTCCTAAAAAAGGAAATGTTTTATTAATATTCTATTATCCCATCCACTATTCCCTTCACTAATTCTCTCTCCTCTACAGTCACAACACTTTTTAAATTTACTATTTCCTCCACTAATTCTCTCTCCTATTTTCAAATTACACTCACAACATTTTTTCTTTCCACATATTTTCTTAATTTGCGTGTCAGGCTAAAAATGGTGACGCTTCTGCCGGGACGGAGGGAGTATTTTCTTAGCTTAAATGCAACCCACAATATTAATTGTTGGAAATGGGTAACGGAAAGTTAAGTTTAACTTAACGTTAATCTAGGTTTCTAACGAAAGTTCGTTATTTGTTAACGAAACTTGTTACAAATGGTAATATACATTTGTTGTAGATTATATAATTCATTTATTGTCTCAAAACCATTTTCGGGTGAATGAGAAATTAATGAATAATGATTTGTAACTTAACGAAAGTTAAATTAAAAGGTTAAAAGTTAACTTGGGTCAGTCCAAATCAACTTGGAACAGTTTCGATTCAAAGTCTAAGTTTCAAACTTTGCGTTGTTCGTTAGAACAATCAATTTGGAGTGCTCCAAATGATTGTTTGTAAAGTCGTTTTATCTTACGAGAGTTTTGTTATATAACCGTAAGCACCGGTGCGGGACAAATAACTCTTACGGAGATTGTATACAATACAAGACTCGACTTGTCTCCTAGTTTTCCAATCTCCGTTAAATTCTCCGTCAGTTTTCCAGTTAAGTTCTTGAGAAGCCATACCTAAAATCCAACAATCGTAAGAGTTATTTGACGCTTCTTAAGACTCTCATACCATGGCAACTGAGAAAGACACCACCGCATCCTCCGGGCTTACACCTCCTCCACAAGGCACTGTAACGCCTCCTCCTCAAGGTGACGCAACGTTCAACAATGTTGCACCCGCTCATACACTGCCTCACCCGGGTCATGGTGAGAAATCCCCGAAGTTTACTGGGGTGGATTTCAAGAGATAGCAACAAAAGTTGATATTCTACTTGACCACCCTAAGCTTGCACCGCTTCTTAAAGGAAGATCCTCCGGCGGTGGCAAATGGTGATCCCGACCCTCAAAGGCTTATGGCCAAGGAGGCTTGGGCTCATGGTAATTTCTTGTGTAAGAATTACATCCTAAACGGACTCGACGATGCACTATACAATGTGTATAGTAACGTCGAGATAGCCAAGGTGTTGTGGGACACCTTGGAAAGGAAGTACAAGATGCTCATATTTCATGGACGAAAGGCTGAACAATCGATGGCCGCCTACTTTCACTCCTAAACATATTGGAGTCCGTTCTCCATTGGACTTCAATCCCCACTAACAAAGTGAGATTGAGGTTTGGTGGAGATCCTAAAAGAATCCCTTACAGTTAGCAGGTGCATCCGCAGCCGGACCGCCTGGCTTAAACCTTCTCCGAAAAATCATTGGCATCAGGTGAACTCTTTCCAATTTATTTATCAAAATCTGCAATTCTTTGGGTGTAATAACATGCCTAACAATTGAAAATATTTACGTGAGGTCGAAACACTCGTTGCTTAAAACCGATGCAATCCCACTAGTATAGTTACAACTGTGGAACAATCACAGAAAATTTTGCACGATTAATTATAATTTGACAATATTATTGCTTTCCCTAAATTGATAGCATCATTAGTGGAAACCCTCATATTAACTATGCTAAAAATGTGCATTCATATGACTGTCGTGACCATTAATTGACATTTTAGATACCTTGTGAAAGGAAAATATATATGGACCATCATTCCTGGTTGTTCCTTTTTGCAATTGCTCTTATTCAAGCCTTGGTGATTAGTGATTCAAAAGTCATATCAGAGCTTCACAACCTTGTTGATGCATTGGCAAAGCTTACAGCAAGGCCTGGGTCTCCTGAAACTGTAAAGACCCGAATTTTTAAAATTTTTTTAGTAGTATTATTTTAATTAGAAAATAAAATAATACTTTTTTATTAGTTTTAGACTTGGACTTAATTAAGTGGGTCAAGTCAATGAATGGTTAAATGGGCTTTGTAGGGAATCCAAAACCCAATAGAATTGTGAAAGCATTTTTCTAAAAGGGTTAGTAAAAATAAAACCCACCCTATTTAAACACAAAACCCTTCCTAATTTTCCTATAATCCCCACAATACACAAAAGAGAAAAAAATTAAAAACCCTAATCATCTAGGGGCGGCAGCAGAGCTAGGGGGGAGGGGAAAACTAGAGTTTTCCAATTTCTTTGTTGAAGATCATCTTTGAAAACAAGGTATTAATCCAATTCCTTTGTATTTAAAATTGTTTAATCTTAGTTTTAATGTTAGATTATTAACATATGATCAAACTAGGGTTTAAAGGTTTATTTAGAACATGGGTGTATTATATGATGTAAAATATAAACCCTATCAATGATTATTGAAATAGGATTTGAGTATGAATTAATGGATATTGATCTAGGTTTGTTCATACCAAGAGAATTAAAACAAAATAAGTATTTTTGTGTATTATGTGTGTATGTGCCGTGTATGGGTGTGTGTGTTGTGTAAATAATTTTTGGTGTAAAACTTGTTTACAAATTGTTTTGGGTAAAATATTTTGGTATCAAAAAGGTTTGATTTGAATAAAAGTGTTTTTGGTTAGAAATCTAACAAAGTTAAAAAGCTGAAAATCAACTTTCAAATATCCTAGTGACCAAACTGTAAATCTGGAAATTAGGGACTGTTCTGTAATTTTTGAAAGTCAAGGGACTGTTCTGTAATTTTTGAAAGTCAAGGGACTGATCTGTAATTTTTGAAAGTCAATGGACTGTTTTGTAAAATCTGAAAGTTGAGGGGCTGTTTTGCAAACTTCTGAAAATCAAAGGACTTCTTTGTAAACTCTGGAAAGTTAAAGGACCTTTTTGTAAATACTCAAAGTAGAGACTTTTAAAAGTAACTTCTAAGGAAAGAAAGACTTTTAAAAGATGAAGAAGAAGAATCCAAGTAAAATAATGGAAAGATCCAAAAAGGGAAAAAAGTTTCCCAATATAGAAAGTCACTATTTTCGGAAGGTTACTTAAAATAGAAGAATACATTTAAGGAAGGTACCTTAAATAGTAGGTAAATATTTTAGGAAGATTACCTAAAATAAGAAAGATACTATTTAAGAAAGATACCTTAAATAAAAGGTAAATATTTTAGGAAGATTACCTAAAATAAAAAAGATACTATTTAAGAAAGATACCTTAAATAGAAGGTAAATATTTTAGAAAGGTTACCTAAAATAGAAGAGTACTATTTAAGAAGATACCTTAAATAGAAGGATACTATTTTAGGAAGGTCACCTAAAAAAGAAGGATATTATTTAAGAAAGAAATCTTAAATAGAAAGTACTATTTTAGGAAAGATACCTAAAATAGAAAGTTACCATTTTAGGAAAGTTGCCTAAAATAGAAAGATAGTTAACTAATAAGTTGAGTCAAAAAGTAACTCATAAGTTAACTAAAGATAAATCAACTTGAAGGTACATAAGAAGTAATAAACAATTACTTGTACCTAAAATGATGTCCCTGCATGACTGTAGGTTTATACAATGAGTGCTAAGGAGGCAAGCTAAGGTAAGGAATTACGTTCCTAAATACTTTTGTGTATCGATTCTTTGGAAACTCTATCGAGTCTTTTCGAAAGCTATACTATCATGTGGCGATAGTGTTTTATAAAATATTCCCTGTACATGAAACGTCTTTTTGGAAAATCTTATCTATGATATGTGTTGTTCATGGATATCTAAAGTATTGACTTTGCTTATGTATATTCTTGCTTTAATATAAATGCACTATATGTTAGACTTGTATGAATGTACATGCATGTCAAGATTATATGGAATAATATGGGACTCGTATGATATTGTTACGTACTTGTCTATACTTTTATGCGCACTCGACATCTAAGGTAGATGATCGAATGGAAATTACTCAAGGATAATAGGGGGAGGTGTATGGTAGATCTATAGAAGACCTATAAGAACATATAAGGGGAGGTGTATGGGGAAGACATGATAGGGGGAGGTGTATGGTAGATTACAAAAGCTTTCTAAACCCTTGGAGCCCAGTTTCACACCTGTTCATGACAGCTGCCAATTCCATTCAGTCACTAAAACACCAGCTTATCCAAACCTCGTGTGCCTCTTCCCATACTGAGTTCCTTTCCAAACACTCATCACCTTTGTGGCTAAACCCTTCTTTCTTTGTCTCCCTGCCCTTCAAGCAAAATGAAGATGTGAACCCTACCAAGGTCAGCCATCCCGGTATGAACCCAGACCATTATCGACTTGCCCTTCAAGAGTGCACTGACCTTATTGACCAAGGTGTTATCGAGCCCACTCAATCTCCATGGGCATGTGAAGCATTTTATGTCAACAAGCGAAGTGAACAAGTTCGAGGAAAACTAAGATTGGTTATTAATTATCAGCCATTAAATCATTTTTTGGCGTATGATTGAATTCCCTCTTCCACGTAAGAAATCCTTGTTCCAGCTACTCTCGGATGCAAAAATCCTCTCTAAGTTTGATCTCAAGTCGTGGTTTTGGCAACTAGGAATCACTCCTCGAAGACGGACCAAAGACAAACTTTCGCATGCCTGATCATCACTACCAATGGAAAGTTATGCCGTTTGGGTTAAAAAATGCACCTTCTGCTTTCCAAAAAGCAATGGTAACCATTTTTGAACCTATACTTTCTAATGCTCTGGTTTATATTGATGATATTTTGTTATTTTCTGCTGATGAGAAGTCTCATATAGACTTACTCTCAAAGTTTCATGCCCTGGTCATGAAGTATGGTATAATGCTATCAGAGAAGAAAATGGAGATTGGAGTATCGTCTATCAATTTTCTTGGCATGGACATATCTGACGGCAAATATCAGCTTCAACCCCACATAGCTCAAGAGCTGCACAAATTCCCAGATGAGTTGGCCTCTCCAAAAGCAGTTCAACAGTTCCTTGGGCTAATCAATTATATGGCTGATTTCTTACCCAAGCTATCAAGTCATACAGTGTGGTTGTTCCCCATGCTAAAAAAGGATCCCCCTCGACAAAAAAGACAAACAGAAGGGCCAAGGCAATCAAAAAGCCGACCGAGGTGATGCCCCCTTTAAAGATTTCCACTTCTTCGAAAAGAGAATATTGCATCGATGCACAGTGATGAGCACCGGGCAAAGATATTATTCGTCCAAGACAATGACAAAAGGTCAATATGTGGATACAAGAGCGGCACGTTCAAGCAATCAGAAAAGCACTACCACTCCACTTTCAAAGAGATTCTTGCAGTCAAAAGGGGAATAGAAAATTTCCAGTTCCATCTAATCGGGCACGAATTCCAAATTGAGATGGACATGTCATCCTTTCCGCGCATGCTAGAATTCAAGAAAAAGGTCCTTCCCCAGCCACAGCTTTTACGATGGGCAAATTGGTTTTCCCAGTGGAAATTTACTGTGAAGCATATCAAAGGTACGACAAACATCCTTGCTGATTTCCTTTCAAGGCCCGGTGACTACAAAAGGAGATGCACTCCCTCTCCAGTTTCCCAGATAAACCATTCCATCCTTCCAATGGTGTTCACTGTAAATAAAACATCTTCCTCCTCCACCTTAGACAAAGCCTCTTCCTCCTCTACCCCAAGTACCTCTTCCACAAAAGGCCCCGAAATTTTTCCTGTCCTTCAACTTCCTGAAGAAGTAACAGAAGTCATTGCAGATCTGACACTCAGCCAAAGAGCCATCCCAAACCACCAAGCCCTTTTCACTATCATCCTCCGAAAGTTTGGAATCATCATGGATAACTACAAGTTTCATCCCGATTAACCTTTCCTAAACATTTTCAGGATATACGACTTGTTTAACCTTCCAAAAGAAGCACTCTGCTTTTTCTGGTATTTATTCGAATCGTATACTATAGCTATCACTTTCAGCACAGTCAGCCTCCAGTCATACATCCTCCAATGCCACTTCGACCGAACCCCTAATTATTCCCGTAATGTGTTCAAACTCCTCGAATGGTTTCTCCCTTCCCATCAATGGATGCAAATGCTTACCACCCCGAAGCTCAAGGATCATGTGGTGATTTTGTTCCGAAGACCCTGCTCATTCCTTACACCGGCAATCATCAACAATCAAGGAGAATCGTTTGTTTATCATGCTCCGATCGCCTTCATCCACGAATGGTATAATATGGACATGAATGATATCCAGCTTTCCATGAAGTATCGTGATATCCATATAGGTATGAGAGCAGAAATGGCAAGAGCAAATATGATTGATCCAGCCTCAATTCTTGAAAAAATATTATTTGGAACAGAAGTTTGGCCGGAAGATCACCCGGTAGCTGCAAAATGGATCAAAGCGTTAGCAGATTGGAATGAATCACACCTCACCAAGCAGTTGACACCATATGGCACTACATACCGGTATGATAGCGATGAAAGTGATAATGAAGGATACTACTTTGACCCGTATGAAGATGATCCGTCTCACCCGGATTCTAGATGGAAGTAAAACCTGAATTAATGACATATATCACACATCATGATGATGTCATTACCCGAATGATGCAAGCGCTTACGTCATTAAAAGCACTTAAGAGGGCTGATTTCCTTTTCTTAGTGGAGTTTGCTTTTGATTTCTTTTTAAAGCATTATGTGTGGTTGTAATATAAAGAATAGATAGTGCTAAATAAAGATAAGATAGTGCTTGTCCCCATGTAAAAAAGTGTGTTGTTTGTATTCCCCCCTAAGTACTATAAATAGGGGTGAAGATTTCCATTGTAAGATATCCTTTGAAGAAATATAATCTTAGTTTCTTATATATCTCTTCCTTCTATCTAGCTCTCTCTCCAGTTCTTCATCAGTTCTTAGTTTCCTTTAAATGTTCTTGAGTTTTCTTGTTGAGTGTTCTTGTGTTGTTCTTCTTATATGTTTGCTTTTGTTAAGTGTTCGTGTGTTGTTGTTCTTATAGGTCTTCTATAGATCTACCATACACCTCCCCCCATCATTGGTATCAAAGACTGGGCAATCTTCAAAGGGGTGAAGATTGCCCCTTTGAAGATATAGGTATTCTATAGTTTCTTATATATCTCTTCCTTCTCTCTATCTCTCTCTCCAGTTCTTCATCAGTTCTTAGTTTCCTTTAAATGTTCTTGAGTTTTCATAGTTCTTAGATCTACCATACACCTCCCCTTATATGTTCTTATAGGTCTTCTATAGATCTACCATACACCTCCCCCTATCATGTTGAGTTTTCATAGTTCTTAGATCTACCATACACCTCCCCTTATATGCCCTTGGACCGGCACAAGTAAGTCGACAAGAGGTCGCAGTTAAGCCATCCGGGTGAAAAAGGAGCCCAACGCTGGGTATTGAAATCTTTACCCCATTTCCAAAAACTTTTAGAAGTCTTGAAATCTTTAATCTATTCCAAAAATATGGAACCAGAAAATTTGTTGTCTAGATCTTCATCGTGTAGTACTTCATCGTCTAGTTTTCGTAGCTTTTCTGCTTCTAAGATAGATCAGTTGTATGAAGTTTCTTATTATTCAGATGATTCTAAAATTCCGCTTACCCAGTTACCTATCGTAAATCCTTATCATGTTTTTTCTAAACCTTATACATCTTTTTCAAGAAAAGTCAAAAAAATATTAGGTTCTTCCGCTCCCCACCAAGTTAAAGAATATGTTCAATCCTCTAGGTTTGATAGTTACCAACTTCCTGCCATCTCTGGTGAACACCTAGTCTCTTTAGATCTTCCTACCGATCTTCCCAGATCATGTCTTGCTCAGGGATATACCCATATCCATTTTGGAGCTGTTAAACTAGCTCTCACTTTTCATGGCCGAAAAGGACTTCCTACGTTCTCCCGTATTGCTTTAGTAGATACTCGTTTTGTTGAATACCAACATGCGTGTATTGGTACTATCCAAACTACTTTGAACGCTGGCACAGTCTTTGTTACTTTCTACCCAAATTTCAATATGCCTCTAAATGACCCCTCACTGTTTACAGCTCTCAAGGTCCAAATCCAGATTGGAGGTACAACCCAGGTAAACACATTCCAAGGAACCTTCCATTATCAAATGGTGTACCGAGTACAAAACCACTGCCTAGACCTCATGGTTCCCGGTCAAGAAAATTCAGGGGACGCGCTGCTTCTTGATATTGACTCAAATGCAACGCTGACTTGCACTTACGTTCCGAGACAACTGACCAGAACTGAGCTGCTTAAACTCCTCCCGGAGAAATGGGTAACCAGTTATGAGCAAATCCACCAAGTGACCCAAGCTCCTGTTCATAGCACAGCTGCACCAGAATTTGTTCGTCACTCTGATGGACGAGTTGAGGTGAAATTCTCATCTACTCAAGAAGAGAATTCTGATGTATTCCCTACAGGTGTACACATGATTGAATCCGAGCCACCGGATCCACCGGTTATCAGACACATATGGTGGGATGTTTGTGATTGCCCTGCCTGTCTAGATGAAGCTTTCAAAGTTGAAGCAGATGAAGACATTCCCCCAAGAAGAAGAAGAGAGTCCTCTCAACAGAAGTTAAAGAGGAGATATGAAGCTGGTGACACCACAGTTGGAACCCTTGGAGAACCATCTGGAAAGTTTGACTATTATGTCACTTATCCAAACAAATCTCCCCTGTACTCGACCTCCGCCTCCTTCACCATGCAAACCCAATCTACCTCCATCACTTCCTCCATACTACCAAAAGGCCCTTTCCATAATCCATAAAGGCCCTTTGCTCCATCCACCACCAGACACTTGCCACATGATTTTTCAAAACCCTTGCCTGGACCCAAAATCGCAGGAATATCAAGATGAGTTTCCTCCACTGACCTCCTTTGAATTTCCCCATCAAAGAACCAAGAATGAATGGAAAATCCAAAATCCTACGTCAATTGGTGCATCTGGAAATACAAAGTCGATTAGCCCAGCCGAAGCAACTCTAAATTGGCAAAGTGAGAATGCAGTCGCTCAGAACAAGGCTTTAAATCATCTTATCTCTCAGCAAACCAGGTTTGTGAGAACCCAAGAAAGCCTTTCTTCAAGAATCAAGAACCTAGAAGGAATGATTGGATAAATTCGCCACAGAATTCAAATGCTACACCAAGAACTGCTGCAGATCATTCGGGAACTTCCCCGGCGATCCTGTGCCTGCTCTTTCTCAAAAGGAAGCAGAAATGAAGTTTCTCAGAACCCAAATTCAAGATCTTGAGCGGCAACACAAGAAACAAAGGGTGTCAACCTTACTTGATGACCCTTGGAGGCTACCCTCAACCCCTTTTGTCAAGCCCGCATATGATCCACAGCCAATTCCAACTTCTTCCCTGACAGAATCATCCCCTTCTCTTTCCCTTTGGGCTTCAGTACCCTTGCCTGTTACAAAGCCAAAATCAACTCCCATTGATCCATCATCCTCTACAACCTTTGCAGGCCAATCTACCCTATATAGCCTTCCAGATACCCGTACCTCCCCAGATGACCCAAGTATCCTCCCGATAGAAAAAATGAACCCAGTTTCATCTTTTCTACGCTCTCTAACCCAAGATAGACCCGTTCCAACATCCAGTTCAGCCTCAACCTTTATTGGACCAATCATTGATGATAGCCCTTAAGTATCCATTCATTGCATTGCAAACACATTATTAGTTAAATGTATTAAGCTGTCTTTTAGCATGTTGTGAACTTGAGAGTAGACCGTGCTTGAACTCATCAAGAAATGTTGTAACCGTTAGTGATTTGTGATTTACTTTTAAAGCTTTGTCGAGACGCAAGATCTTTTGTTTGCCTTTGCTTCTGTTGTGCACTTTGTCGGCGTCCATCTTTGGACTTTTACATTGCATCTGTGCGGTGACGATGCAGGCCACGATGGCGGTCCCTTTGCTTAGGCTTTGTGCTTGGCTGAGAGGTTGAATGCTCCCTTGACAAGTCGTTTTGATGGTCTTTTTCGTAGATTCCTTGCCGCTCGTTGGCGTCGGGCTCTTGACCTCAATTTCGCAGCTTCTGCTTGAGCTTCTTTTGTTTTTTTTTTTTGTGAGCCCTTGCTCGAGCTCTCTTTTTTGTGAGCCCTTGCTCGAGCTCTCTTTTTTTTGTGTTTTGTTTTTTTTTTTTTTGTGAGCCTCTTCTCGAGCTCTTTTTCTTTTTTTTTATTGAAGCGCGTGAGGTCGAAGACAAGCCCCTGGCTTGGAAGCAGACATGAGTCAGGCCGTTTTGATCTTTGAGTGACCCTCGGATGTCCTTTGATGTTGCCGCCGTCGTTTGACTTGGTCAAGGTGGATCTGGGCGTGTTCTTGAAAAGTGCGTAGCTTGATGGAGGTCTTGATTGACGTTCAAACTTTTGACTTTTGTGTATTTTAGACCGGACCAATTAAGGTTGCCTACGTCTCCTGACTAGAGGGCTCAGTTCTGCGTAGTTCGACACTACATGGAGTGCCAAGAGATGCACAAATGTTCTTCTTTAGGCGAAGTATCTCGCGAAGTTTGCTTCCGTTGACCGGATTCATGAAGCGGATTGCCGTCTAGGTCTGTTAGCTTCATACGCCTCCGGAGAAGATCTTTTGAACCACGAAAGGGCCGATCCATGTGGGTTCCCATTTTCCCACTGGGTTGGTTCGAGTGGGAGGCTTTTCTTTGAGTACAAGGTCACCTTCCCCGATGTCTCTGGGATTTGACTTTCTTGTCGAAAGCTCTAGCCATCCCGCTTTGATAGGCTCGGACGTGTTCCATGGCCTTTAGTCGTCGCTCGTCTAGCGAGCCAATTCGTCATGTCGGCCGTGAGCCATTCGACTTCGTTGATGTCGTTTTCCAGAAAGACTCTGAGTGAGGGAATTTCTAGCTCGATGGGAAGGACTGCTTCCATCCCGTAGGTCGTGGCAAATGGGGTTTCTCCCGTGGTCGTTCGGACCGATGTGCGGTAGCCCCAAAGTGCAAGGTGCAGCTTCTCGGGCCAATCTCGTCCTCGGGTGGTCATTTTTCGGATGATCCGTTCGAGGGTTTTGTTTGCTTTGCTTCCACGGCGCCGTTTGTTTGTGGCCGGTAGGGAGAAGATTTGTGACGTGTGATCTTGAATTCGGCCGGCGGTCAGCCGAATTCCCCTTCGAAGTGTGAGCCGTTGTCTCGATATGACCTCATTTGGGATGCCGTATCGGCAGATGATGTTTCTTCCTTGAGGAAATGCGCGACCTTCTTGGAGGTGAGTACCTTGTAGGACTTGGCTTCACCCATTTGGTGAAGTAGTCGATGGCTACTAAGATGAACTCGTGGCCGTTGCCGCCTGGCGGAGCGATTTTCCCGATGACGTCAATTCCCAAGTGGCAAATGGCCAAGGTGTAGTCATGCAAGAGAGATCGTGAGGAGGTAGATGATTGAGGTTGGAGAACCGTTGGCACTTGTCGCAGCTCTTCGGACAAAGTGGATGCAATCTGCTCCATGGAGATCCAAAGATGTAGCCCATCCCGAGAATGATTTGCATCGTGGCTCGGCATTCATGTGGGGACCGCAAGCCCCATTGTGGACTTCGTTCATGAACTGGATTGCTTCTTGACCGATGCAACAGTAGGAGTGGCCCATGGTAGCGTTTCTTGTATAGCATGTCCCCGAGGATGACGAAGTGAGAGGCGAGGCGTTTTAGGGCCATGATGCTCTTGGTTTTGACCCCTTCGTGTGTGGGTCTTCCTTGTTCATGAAGGTGGTTTCCGCTCTTGAGGTATTGGAAAATTTTGGTTTATCTTTGGAAATGGCGTTGGACTTGCGTCTCTTTGGCTCTTCAAGAATCTTGCAAATCGTTGTGATTAAAACCTTCTCGGCTGGGCCCGGTTTTTCTCTCGTTTGACAACATGCTTAAATATGTGCTTAATGTATTGTTCGTTTAATGTGTCTGCTTCTTTATCAAGTGAACCGTTATTAACTGTTTGTGTGTTAGTTAATTTATCGCTTGTTAAAGATGCAATGAGAGGATACTCGGAAAGATCGAAGCATTCATTAAGAGCATACGGGAATACATTATTGGCAATGAGTTCGTAATCTTCCGGCGTGAGGCCATCGAGATGACTCGAGAGACTCAAATTTAAAGCTAATGGACTCGGTATGAGTTTTGACACTAGACTCTGGGACTCGAGGGGTCGACCAAGTTGTTCGATCATGTCCTTTTTGGCCGGGCAAAGAGGTCCGGAGAAGGTGGCCCAGCTTATTGAGTGGCAATGAGCTTGATAGGAGATGGGGCTTGAAGGGCTTTATGTCACCGTTCCCGATCATTGCTATTACAGAGTTATCGAAACAAAATCGATTAGATCTCGGCATCTCGATTTCTTCTTTGAAGAGCAGTGGAGCAGTGGTTCGTCCCAAGCATCGTCTCGCGGAGTCTCTTGCTTGGGTCTTGGGCATTACTAGCTCGAATGCGTACTCGTCCCGCTTGTTGAAGGCGGGTTGTTGACAGAGAGTTTTTCGAATTCTTCCGCCAAAGAGGGGGTTTTCCCGAACCAAAATTCGCCGTGAATAGTGGTGGTTGTGGATCCCTAAGCAGGCGGTGTGTCGAGGAATGCTCTCCTGGACAGATTTGGCTTGAGGCCTCCGAATCTTGCTGTGTTCTCGCTGGAGCTTGTCCATGGTTGTCGGCCGCCTTGTTTGGCGCCGATCGCCCTGTTCCCTTTTTCGAATCTCCTTCCAAGTTGCCGGCCTTCCTTGTGAAGTACTTGGTCATGTCGAAACTGTAAGGACGAAGATCGGAGATGGTGTGCAAGCCTCTTTTGTTATCTGTGGAGCGTTTTCGTGCAGCTCGCTTGTCCTCCGCAATGTGTTCGGGAGTGGGAGAGTATCCTGTGCCATGCAAGGTATTCTGTTCTTTGATATTGATGAGCTGTTGAGTGCCCTGATGGGCGTTTTCCCAAACCGAGCCCCGAGATGTAGTCATGTGCTTTCATCATTTCATCGGGGGAGGAATCTTGTCCCAAATCAAAGGCAAATCTATGTGGCACACCCGGGCCTTTGGGGCTCTCGATGGTGAACCCTGCGAGCATCATGCCGTCATCATCGTGTTTAATCTCTAAAACCGGGACGCCGTTGGTGTCGGTCCTTTCGTGACTATGCCGTCGCCGTAGATGATGGTCGATCTGTTCCTTGGATGAACTTTACGCATTGATGGAGAGTAGATGCCACCCCATTGATCTGATGTAGCCAAGGGCGTCCCAAAATGGCAGTGAAGGTGATCGGGATGTCGATGACTTGGAAGTCTGTCGGGACCATTTGTTTTCCGAACCACAAGTTCAAGGTGGCTATTCCCAAGACTGGGCGGGATGTTGAGTCGTATGCCTTGATTGCCTGAGTTGAGGGTTTTAGATCGCTGCTTTAATCCCTAGCAAATCCATCATTTTGGCCGGAAGGACGTTCATGGATGATCCCCCATCTACCAACACCCGAGGGAGGCGGCGCTCGTCCGCTTGAACTGTTATGTAGAGAGGCTCGTTGTGGTCGCCCCAAATTTTGGAAGATCGAGCTCGCCAAGGTGATGATATTATCGTAATTGACGTTGCCAATCATCTCGAACCGGCTTCATCAGTGTTACCGTGATGGGAACCATGGTCTGGGCCAGGCTTTCTGCCAACTTGAGCTTGTGCGGGTAAGATGAAGTGAGTAAGGACCAGAGCGAGATGTTAGCCTCGAGTGCGCTTGAGCCGTGTCAAGACAGGATCTTCACTTCTGGGTCCAAGGTTTCGGCTTCTTTGGCGTAGGGTCCACTTCGGTTCGTGGCTCGGGTATGGCTGGCCTTTTGTGCGCGTGGAGGATTCACTGGATTTGACCAGGAACGTGTCGAACATTCACCTCTGGACTTATGGTTTTGCTTGTCTCTCCCGTTTCGGAGGTGGAGGAGCCCGATTAGCGTCAAGGCCGCATCGCGCATTTCAATTCGTTCACCGTCATGGCTTTTATCAAGCATCAATAGTGGCTTTGAGATCTTCCCAGGACAGGGGTTGGATTATCCGACCTTCGGGTCTTCGGTTGCGGTCTGGCTTCGTCCCACTCGATCATGGAGCAAACATTGCCGTGGCCCCGCGCGTAACTAGGCCGGGAGATTTGTCGGAGTAGATGACATAGTAGTCAAACTTTCCGAGGGTTCTCCAAGGGTTCCGACCGTGGGATCACCGCAGTTCATACCTCTTTTTCGCTTTTGTTGAGAAGATAGCTTCTTCTTTCGTCGAGGACGGCCCTCGTTCATCGCATCCCGGAATTCCATTTCCGTACAAGCACCGCAATCGCAGACGTCCCACCGATGTGTTCGTTGCTCGCCGTGGTACCGGACCTCGGTGAGGGCCGGATGGGCAAGCTTTCCTCTGGAAGGTCTTGTGGTCTTACGTCATAACTGCATGGCTCGTACGAGGGTAGCAGTTGACTTCTCGGGAGACAAATGAGAGACGTTAGAGGTCAAGGAGCGGTCATGGCTCGGGAAGCCCTGTGTAGTTGGGTGGCTAAGGTTCCGAAGTGGTGCATGGCACCTTCGATCCGTGCTTGTTGCTTACCTTGACGTTTCTCAATAGCCATGAGGACCCGCCAAACTTCTCCCAAATTGTTGGGAAATTTCTTGGGGGTAAGGTCCCGTTCTCATCCTTGTTATCCACCGACTTGGCCATGGGGAATCGACTGGACCACCCCTGTGGCAGAGGTGGGTAGGACCTTGCTGCTGTTTGACACCGGGAGACGAGTTCCCGGTACTCTCGACCACTTTCTGTTAGCCGGAGGGTGATGGGCAAGGCTTTAGACACGGGAATGGCCTAACGGGATAAAAGGGGGGAAAGCTCACGTGGTACGCGGTTTCCGCTTTCTTTTATTTTCGATTTTTTTGTTGTTTTAATTTACTTAAAACATGTTTTCTCGTAATCCTAGGTAGGTTGGAAAAGATTGCTCTTGTTTTTCGCAACTATGCTAGATCCCGGGTCGCCGGAGACCATCTCAGGCGGCTATAAGCCCCTCGTTTTGCACCCGTATTTCGACATCCCAGGGTGGGACACCTGTGCGAGGTCCTATAGTGCAAGCGGTTTCCACCGGCCTAAAAGAAAATCGAACCTAAGGACCGAGCCTGTCATGTTCGTTTTGATGCGTTAGCCGTGAATAGTGGAACCGAGCCGCCATCGAGTCAAGATCGTCAAGAGTTCGGCATGACCTTCTCTTTACCTTGCTTGCGCAAGGGATCTGTGGCGTTAGGCGTTGGTCGGGTCATATTGTCATGGTTGACGTATCAAAGGCGTGATGACATGGTGTCATGCGAGCATGGATGTATATCCCGACGGAACATCGTGGGTGTAGCCGAAATCAAGATCAGTCAAGATTTTAGCATGACCTTTCATCACTTTGCTTGCGCAAGGGATCTTGAGTTCCGAGCCTTGACTCGAGAAAATGGCCTAAGCATGGTATATGTATCCAGCATTTGTATGACACGGGCCCCAGGTAAAAACCAACCGATGTCCGGACAAGGGAGTGTGACTCAAGACTCAAACGTGCGGGGTTGACGCTTGGCAGGATGGGATGTTTGGGAATGATCCGCGTGCGCGTCGAGAGGCCTAGGAAGACCTAGCAGATTTAGGCAACCGAGACCACTCCCGGGTTGAGGGTTGTGAAGTGTCGGCCTGATATATCATCAGAGCGGGCAAAATAGTCATCCAGAAGTGTGCGGTCATGTAACCGAGGCAAAAGGCAGTGTGAGCAAGTGTCTGTGTAAAGAGGCAGAAAGCGCGTAGTGGTGTGCGGTCTCTAAAATTCTTTTCCGAGTAAAACAGAGTTTTTGAAGAATTTTAAATGTATGCACGAGATGTATATTGATGCATTTTTTTGTATTTTTATTTTTTTTGTAAAATAAAACGAAGCACGATGCACACACACACAACAATTAAAGGAAGGGGGTAAAATGAAAGTTTGACCCTCATCATCGTTTTAAAAATCTTTTGTTTTGTTTAAAAGTTTTTTAAAACAAAAATTCTCCGGAGTCGCCAACCGAAATAGCCCGGATCCGAGAAAGGCCTCGCGGCCCAGCATCCGGGCATCTTTCGCGTCGGAGGTGTCTCGCCGTTTGTTTTCGCATTTGTAGAGTCGCCACGCCGTTTTTATTAAGCCCAGAAACATTGAAAAGGGCACGCTTTAAAGATAATTTTAAACCGTTTTTGTGTGATGAGATTTTGAGTTCTGAGGTCGGATGACTTCCTAGGAAGAGAATATTAGAATATTAGAGCTCACCCGAGTAGCCTCGTCAAACGAGTCTTTCGGATACCCCTAATATCCTTTAAATGTTTGTGTGTGTGTGTGCTTTTAAAAATGCATCTTTGTATCGGATGTCTACATTGTATGCTATGTATGGAAATGTATTGAAATAGTATAGGAAGGAAGCCTTACCAATGTTGGTTCGTGTCCGTCTCTCCGCCTGGGGAATGGTGTTTCGAGGTCGGAGTAGCGTTCCTGCATGGATCGGGATTGCTTCTGGGAGGGACCGGCCTGTGGGACGAGTTTCGGCGTGAGTTGAGGTTGCCCGCTGCGTTCGGGCCGCAGGTTTCGGCGTGCGTGGGGATCGCTGGATCACTCCTGGGCGAGGTTCGGCAGGCGTGCAGTTGGTGGCGGTGAGTCACCGGGCGAGGTTCGGCGTGGTTTGGGATCGTCGTCAATTTGACTCGAAGATCCGACACCGTGGAAAGACTGTGCAAGGCCTCGAGTACCACGAGGGGCCTCTGAGTACCTCGAGAGTGCCTCGGGCGGCGCGGGAGCCGTCTCGGGAGCGCTCGGGGAGGCTTCGGAGCGCCACAAGTGGAGCTCGGAAGGCCTCGGAAGGATCCGAAAGGGGCGGGAGTGCCTCGAGAGGACTTAGAGGGAGCCAGAAGGCCTAAGGGAGGAAGAGAGAAGAGGGAGGTGTGCGTGAAAATGAGGGGGGGGAGCCCTCTATTTATAGTGCCAAAATTTGTGCAAAGAGGTCCGTACGGACCTCTATCCGTCTTTTTTGGATTTCCCCGATTTGAGGGAATCTAATGATGGAGGAATATTTGGAATCTATGATGTCCTCGAGCAATAAGGTCCGTATTTTAACATCTCGTACATGCAAAGAGGTCCGTACGACCTGACCAACTTACGCAGGAGCTGAATCATTTTCTCCGGATTTGAGGGAATATTGTGGACTTTAAGCATTCGAATTATGAAACAAAGAGGTCCGTACGCTTAAAATTGCTTTTCCTATTTCGAAGAAAATTCCCAAAAGGTCCTTTTTGTCCCTTTTTATCCCAGAAGGTCCTCCCGGTTTGGAGAGTTTTGAGAGGGTTTTGAGCCTGGGAGAGGTTCCGAGATTATGACTAGTCCGATGGGTGTTTCCGCTTGCTGAAAGGGGTGCTTCGTGTGGGACGCTTAGTATCCACCCTCTATAATTAATCTTACGAGGAGCCTCGGCTTTCCTTAATTGTTTGAGGTGCATTTTATGCCACGCCTTTATTTGATTCGACTCATTTCAAAATTACGATACCGCATGACATCTTTTTAAGACTCAAGTGTTAATCAATTACGTAGTTAACTAGACGGCACGTTAAGCAAATAATCACACTCTCTTTCACCGCACATTGAGTAAACGGGACCGAATGACATGACCTTCTAACTTCGTTTGTCGACGTAATTTAGCGATATGTTAATGCACCATTTGCCCGCGATTTATGTTGTCGTGCCTTGTGATTAATTGGCTTTTCCCAATAATTCTTTACCGAGAAACAATATCTCGTGTGGACTACCGTAAATGTCCCTGAGGGATTTCGATCCATCGGAGGTTGTTTTACAATTTGCGAAAAGGAGCCGACCCTCTCCGCATCGCCTTAGGTTTCTGCTTCCAGATGTTCTTAACACTCTACGGGTTCAGATCTCCATAGACACCCTGAGCCCAAATTACTCACCTTTCATAAATACTTTCCATACTTTCATATCGGTTTCTCGGAGCCGGACCGTTGAGATCCACTACTTTAACATGCTAGGTTTATAGGTTGAGTGCATCACCTAACGACGGGGACTCATATTCCGTCTGCAATTTCTATAATCCCAAATATTATATTCATTCTAAGCTTAGGAGAATAAAACAGAAACACAACAGAATATCTTATTGTCAAGGAGCCCTAAGTACCAATAGAAGACCTTCACCTGTCTCCCTATTATCAATTTCCCGTGCAATACATCCCCTGATGCGACCCCACCGTATATGGTTTTCTACTCAATCAAGACGATGGGTCACCTTTGTATGAAGATGACGACACCGTGATAATCGTCATCGTGAATCCCCAATTCTATCACTCATCAAGGCATTTTATAAGATACACATGAGATTAGGATACCTCACCTCATCAATTTTTCACAAATAGTCAGCAATGCATTTGGACTCAAGGGGTGGTTTCACTGAAAAATTTAGGACTTTAATACTGCCGATAGTGACAAACCTTCCTATTCAACCAAGTGCACTCATCTGACCCATAATTTGCCGTACGAACCGCTCATTCCTCTCGGTTGTCACTCATAAATTAGCACTTTGACGGTCGGGGATCCTACGTCTCAGATCCTTCAAACTTAGCTCCGGTGTAACCTTACAAGGGAGTGCTTAACAATATTTCATCAACAAAGGTCATTTCTCTACCCGAGCTTCCCGCTCGCAAGACATTTATGCATACGCCCGCACCGAGAGCCTGTTTCCGCCATGTGATTTCAAATTGTGATAAATGCCATGTGGGACCCTCTATATATGATGCAGAATTGGTTCATGGGCATACAATATGAATAATTTATTACTGGCAGAGGATAAGTGACCCACGTAAATCAAAGATCTAGTAATAAGGAACACTTTGCTGTATGCGCCAAATTACGCCCAAGGAAACTTGGAAAACATTCGAACGTACCTACCTGGCCAATATCAAATCTTTAGTGCACCAATTATTTTGATCCATCCTCCTATTTCAAAACTCAAATCTATCTTTACTTTCTCCGAACCGACCACCTCGTATGACCTTAACACGGCTCTCCAAAGGTCGCAGTTCTCCGACCTTCGACTCCTAAACTCGAGCCGACGTAAGACGATACTCGCAAACTCTCCGTAAGATAGGTCGGCAAACAAGGTCTAGACTAAAACTTATGGTCAGTTTTCTCATCTGCTCCTTAAAAGCAACCTTAAAACACGACCCATGCTTCTGCCGCTCACATCCTGCACTGTGAGAACCCTCTGGAATTGAGCTTCATTCCAACCGTTAACCATTATAAGATAAGTTTGTCAAAAATATACAAAGAAACTCATCAGAGTCACAAACTCCTCTACCGTGAGGAACAACCTCCACATCTTCGCTGCTCCTAAAGCAAAGAGAAGTAACAAATTATGTATGTTGCCAATGCTTAACTCAACGCCTAATATCACTCGACAATCATCATGAACTACCATGAAGCTCGAAACTTTAATCCTGCCGAACTCCTAAATTGAGGTGATCTGGGCCAAACAA
This sequence comes from Adenophora triphylla var. japonica, assembly GCA_022495995.1. Lineage (NCBI taxonomy): Eukaryota > Viridiplantae > Streptophyta > Magnoliopsida > Asterales > Campanulaceae > Adenophora > Adenophora triphylla. Next base: position 187,804 of record JAFEMH010002200.1, read on the forward strand.
CTGGAATTGCGGCCTTAACTCGTAGTTCGCACTCGTCAACCAAGACTAAATGACTCCATATCGTATCAATCCGCCTGACATCAAACCCAAATCGTTGCCTTCAAAAACCATATAGAACTTGGTCAAAAAAAGGCTTCTCGCTAGAGCTGGAACTAAGAAAGTCGATCAACTTAATTCGAATGCTCCGGCGAAAATCGCCTTCGAAACTCAACCACTAGACATGATTATCCAACCTTTCTCGCTCTGCTAAAGAACCAAACAAAAACGATGAATTTCAACTGCCGTTCGACCTCAAGCACGACACCTAAATCAAACCTGGAACTTGTATTCAGTTAGTTCTTATACTCGGCAACTAAAGGATAAATACACGACCAAGCTCCGTATCAAATCTCTGTATAAACATACCTAACAAGTGCAGGTCAGCTGAACTAAACGTACAAGAAGAACTAGGTGGTCAACTTCAGACGATAGCCGAAATGCAAGGTGTATTAGTGTCTCGTGCGATTAAACAACACGAGAAAGGACAAGTTATCCAAGTAGTTTATCAACTAAACTTACTAGAGAACATGAGTTAACTCTTCGATTGGGAGGAGACAACTCCAAGTCCCAAAGCATAAAAATTTAATCGTATCTAAAGAGGTGGTTCAGACATAATCTCCCCATGCTTGAGGATTCTCAACACGATAACAATCCCAGCAGCATTCGAATGAGTTCGACGATGTATTTGACGGATAGCCGAAATTAAAAATGAGAGATTCGCCTGACCGTAATGAACAACATTGAAATGACAGTCTGAAAAGAGAAAATGAAAATGGTGGGTTCTGGCCCGTGTCTGAACCGAGACTGGATCACCAAAGTGTCATCCGTAAACGTGTATCTGGGGTCGTGCAAATTCACCTTCAAGAATGACTTGTGAAAGTCAATGCTCTTGAAGAAGCATATGAGGTCCTGGAAAATCATAATTAGCACATTTTACATATCCTCCAACAATTACAATTATGAGCCTATCGGGGAGGAGTTACACATAAGAAAAAAACCGGGTCTTCATAAATGCTCGAATAAAGTCTTTGCTCCTTTTTCTTCCTTTGAATGCATCATATACACCCGTAAGTGTGAACGACCCCAACCCTAGGCACTTATTTTAAATATTAAATTATATGCTTTTAATATTTATGTTATCTTTATGTGTTCAATTATGTCTCTAAAATTCTTAAATTAAGATAAATTGGGCGAAAAGTAAAATTTAGAATCTTTATGAGAATTTATCGACATTAAATAAAGAAACTAGGAAAATAATAAAAATGGGAAAATGCTAAATAATATGGGAGGTTAAATGAGTAGGATGAATTAATGGGATAAAGGTTATTTTAAAATTTAAATTTGGGTTGATGAAGCCTTGATGAAATCCCAAAATCCCAAATTACTCTCCTTCCTCCTAAGTGCCAAGTGTCCCCTCCCATCACCTCTCTTACTACCCTACCCCCTACTCCTTCTCATCCTTCATTTCACACATCCAACTAGAGAAAGCTTGAAGAGACCTCCATTGCCTAAGCTTTGAAGTCAAGACTCATTTCTTCATCAAAAATCAAGTCTAAGAGCACCATTAAAGTGGAATCATCTAGGAGGAACGCCAGCTAGAAAGATCAATCTTCCTTATAAAATCCAAAGGTGAGTTATTATGACCCTTTTCCTTCCTAATTGTTCATGAATATTTCAATGTTGTTCTTGTTCTACGTATTTGATGATTTCTGGGGAAAACCTCTTAGATTTAGAAAATGTTATGGAAGAATGGAATTATTTAAAGTTAGGTTCTGTAGATCATGTAAAAAGGGTTTGAAATGGAAGTAGATGGGCAGAGTTAAAATGATCTAGGATATCTTGGTTTGAATTTACTGTTTTTATGGGATTTGGTAAGATGAAGTATCATGGATTTGGTGTTCTTGAACTTAACTTAGTAAGAAGGATGAACCTAGGTGAAAAGGATGAAATTCGAAGCCGTTTGAGCACGAGGCTGCATGGGGTCACGAGTGGCCCCCTGGTGGGCGAGTCGGGCCGCCTAGCCGGGAGGTCTCAATCACTTGGGAAGTCACTTGGGCGGTCGCCCAAGTGACGAGGGTGGTCGCCAATGAGGCGTAAACTCACTCTTTCATTTAGCAATCCACTTCGCTTCACAATGACATCTTAGTGATCAAAATGGAATTGGGGAAGTACTTTAACTATTGCTTGGAAGGATGGCTAGGTAGCCTAGTTTGGTAACTTGACAAAGTATGATCCCAACTTGGTAGATTTAACTTGGACCTTCACTTTAAAGAGGCTATGTATTATTGTATAATGACCTTGTAGGATGGATTGGATGATACTTCCTTGCCTTACTTGAGTTCATATACATTGTTTTTATGCATTGTTTAGTGCATTCATAAATGAATCGCACTATGATATTGGTCAGACATGAGTATATTTTACCATGTGGCTATATTGTTATCCCTTTTTTGTGGATTCTTATTCAAGTAACTATTATGTGCTTGATAATGTGTTTAATCACTGATGTTAGGTGAATATAAGTCAGTATATACGATCAATTATGGGAAGTGCTGACCTAATGTGGATCGGATTACTGTTATATTCATACCGGCCCCTCCCGTGGCCATAATGTGTCGTCGGGCTTATGGTGCATCTCAGTAGTGAGCCAAAAGCCTTACACACAGTAGTTGCTAAATGCCTTTATATGGTTCCCTCGAAAATGGGTCTTATAAAATGTGAGTATTGCTTAAGCAAACCACCTAAGATTGGAGTATTATTATACCCAATGTTGTACGACTAATTATTGTCTGACTGTGAAAGGTAAACCAAGGTAATGGAAGGTAAGTTTACAGCCTTTTCCAATGTGGTTATATGAGCAAACTTGTTATGTGTTGCAGATCTTTATTTGGCATATTGTCCGCATTCATAATAGCTTGCCGAGATTTATTCTCACCCCTCTCCCCTTTAATGTTTTTAGATCCCGAGACAGCGGACTGCCCAAGTAATGACGGAAAGGAGTTTCGGGAAGTAAGCATTTCTGGGATATTATATCGGGTACGTGTAGAAGTCGGGCGCAGAAGTGTTGGTATTTTGCTATAATTACTTTTACGAGCTTGTAATTATAAACTTTAAATTTCTTACGCTAGAACCAATGTCTTTTGTAATTCTAAAATAGTTTATAATACTTTCAAAGTTGGTCAATCCTTCCTCCAAGGCGTGGAGTTGAGTAGAGTTATTTTGAAATGGTTATACGTTAATGATGTTTATGTCAGTGGAAGTTTAAATCAAAGTTTTAAAAGTTTAGGAAATTGGAGTTAGTTCCGAGGACGTCTCCAACTCCTGGGACACTGTGTAGTGTTCCTGGGCCTCTGGTCCTCAGAATTGGTACTGGTAGCGAGCTCGGCTAGGAGTTCCTGCAGCTCTAGCTCCAATGAGCGAGAGTGTGCGTGATAACCGACGTGAGTGTTTAATGCAGGAGTTTGTACTAATGACGAGTAATGATGGAGATCCGATCGGGCTTGGGTAATGTTGGTAATCCGAATGCCGAAATGATGGATATGTTCCGAGTGTTTCTTCGGGATATGGCAAATCGTAATCAAGGTAAAAACAGACGGCAATCTTTTCAAAAGGCAAGGGCACCATGAATACCAGAGAAGTTCATGAAGATGTCTCCTCCTAGCTTCAACGGAGATCCGGATCCGGCGAAGGCGGAAAGATGGTTGGAATCTATGAATAAGATATTTGCGGCAATGGAGAGTTCGGATGCAGAAAAGGTAAGATGCGCCGTTTTCAAGTTGGAAGGACCCGCTGAGCACATGAGGTGGCGGTAGTAAAGGATGGCCGGGATCGGGATTCCTCACCGCAGACTTGGAAAAATTTCACACGTAAGTTCCGGGATCATTTCGTTCCGATGGTTACTAGAGATAAGAAGGAGGTTGAGTTTCTGAAATTGGAGCAAGGGACGATGACCAAAGCACAATATTCAGCCAAGTTTACTGAGTTAGCTCGATATTGTCCCCATTTGGTACCGGAGGAAGAGAGGCGGATCTATCGATTCGTGAAAGGTTTAAGGGTGGAGTTCTGGAAGCGCCATCGACGCATGACTTCGCCAACTTTCACAGGAATGCTCTGAATATGGCGTATCGAATTGAGAATGATATAGAGGAGCATGTGGTAACTGAAGGCGGAAACAGAAATAGATTTCAAGGTCAAGGTTCGGGGCAGAATAGGGGGCAACCAAGGACATGCTTCGGGAGTGTGCAGAGGAGGATTTGTGGCGGCACCGATAAACCGTTCGCCTCCAGGTCAGTTTGGGGCATTGTGTGGATATTGCAAGAAGCCAGGGCATTCAGAGGACAAGTGTTGGAGCAAGCAAGGCCGATGTTTAGAGTATGGGGCGACAGGTCATTTTCGGAGGAATTGTCCCAAGTGGCAAAATAAGCAAGCTTCGGGTAGTGGACAAGGGGGACAAGGTAGTGGGGTGAAGAGAGGTATCGATGGGAAACCCAAAGATAGAGTGCAAGGTCGAGTGTTTGCCTTGGGTCGAGGAGAGGTCGATCCCAATGCCGTCATTAGAGGTATAGTCCCTGTCTCGGGGGTTAAGGCCCGCATTCTTATAGATTTCGGGTCTTCCCATTCATTTGTGGCATCTCATTTTGCATTTTCATTGCATAAATTGCCTGAATCTATGCCTTATGTGTTGGAGGTCTCTACTCCTATGGGAGAGTGCCTTGCATCTTCTTTGATATATCGTGGTTGTGATGTGACTATATGTGGGCATGTATTGCCGGTGGATTTGGTCGAGTTACCAATCCGTGACTTTGATGTGATCCTTGGGATGGATTGGTTGAGTCAGTGTCATGCTATGGTAGACTGTCGTAGAAAGCGAGTCTCATTTGCTATGCCTGATCTGCCTACTTTTATATTTGATGCAGACAAATCTATGTTCGGTTTACATGTTCTTTCTGCTTTAAAGGCTAGAAAGATGTTATCTAAGGGGTGTGCGGGTTACTTGGCTTATGTGGTAGATTCCAATAAGAAGTCCCCCGAGTTAGCTCATGTCCCGGTTGTGAATGAATTTAGTGATATGTTCTCTAGTGAGTACTCTATGCTTCCGAATCGTGAGGTAGAGTTTTGTATTGACCTAGTACCCGGTACCGCCCCTATCTCTAAAGCACCCTATAGAATGGCTCCGGCCGAGTTAAAAGAGTTGAAGGTCCAATTGCAAGAATTGCTAGACCGGGGTTTTATACGCCCAAGTGTGTCTCCGTGGGGAGCACCGGTTCTATTTGTTAGGAAGAAGGATGGTACCTTACGATTATGCATTGATTATCGTTTGTTGAACCAAGCCACCATAAAGAATAAGTATCCTCTTTCGCATATAGATGATTTATTTGACCAACTCCAAGGTTTCGTTATTTACTCAAAACTTGATTTGAGAAGCGGATACCATCAGTTGAAGATTAGACCGGATGATATTGCCAAAATAGCTTTCCGAACTAGATATGGTCACTATGAGTTTGTTGTGATGTCGTTCGGGTTGACTAATGCTCCAGCCGTGTTTATGGATATGATGAACCGTGTTTTCAAGCCTTATCTTGACAGCTTTGTGGTGGTATTCATTGATGACATTCTTGTTTATTCTAAATCCCGGGAAGAGCATGAAAAACATTTGAGGATTGTCTTGTCAGTTCTTCGGGAGAAGCAGTTGTACGCCAAGTTCAGTAAGTGCGAGTTTTGGCTTGAGCGGATTTCTTTCTTGGGGCATGTAGTGTCGAGTTCGGGAATTTCCGTGGATCCTTCAAAAATTGAAGCCGTGGTTAATTGGAAGCAACCTTCGACTGTGCCTGAAGTTCGTAGTTTTCTTGGTCTAGCGGGGTATTATAGAAGGTTCATTGAAGGGTTTTCTCGGATTGCGACTCCATTGACTAGGTTGACTCGGAAGGATGTATCATTTGTATGGGATTCTAAATGTGAAGAAAGTTTTAATGAGTTGAAGAAGAGGTTGACGACGGCTCCTATTCTTACCCTTCCGGATGGTTGTGAGAATTTTGTGATCTATAGTGATGCCTCGAAGGCGGGTTTGGGATGTGTATTGATGCAAAACGGGAAAGTAATTGCGTATTACTCTAGGAAGTTATCACCGGCGGAACAGAATTACCCTACTCATGACATGGAATTGGCGGCGATTGTGTTTGCGTTGCATAAGTGGAAGCATTACCTTTATGGGGCGAAATTTGAGATCTTCACCAACCATAAGAGTTTGAAATATTTATTTACCCAAAAGGAGTTGAATAACCGGCAAAGAAGATGGTTAGAGTTTTTGAAGGATTTTGATTGTGTAATTTCTTATCATCCGGGGAAGGCCAATGTAGTGGCGCTTGCGATTAGCCGAAAGGCTTATGTGACAGCTTTGAGTTCCCGAGAATTGAAGAGTGAGGTAATCATTGCGAATGTGCGAGCCGTTCCTACATTGTATGGAGATTTGAAGGAAGCTCAACAAAGTGATCCGGAGTTGAAGAAAATTTTAGATCAAATGCAAGATGGGAAAGCCGGGGAATTTGCGTTGAATAGAGATGGGATTTTAACCTTCCAAGGGAGAATTTGCGTTCCTTCATCACCGAAAATCAAGAGGCGTGTCTTAGAGGATGGCCATAAGTCCAAGTTTGCGATTCATCCGGGTAGTACCAAAATGTATCAAGACTTGAAGCGTGGGTATCGGTGGAATGGGATGAAAAGAGAAATTGCGGATTATGTTTCTAAGTGTTTAACTTGTCAACAAATCAAGGCAGAACATCAGAGACCGGCGGGACTACTTCAACCATTGGATATTCCGGAGTGGAAATGGGAAGGGATCTCGATGGATTTTGTTTCGGGTTTGCCTCTTACCGCGAAGAAGATGGATGCTATTTGGGTTATTGTGGATAGATTGACAAAGTCGGCTCATTTTCTTCCGGTATCAACCAAGTTTTCGTTAGAGAAGTTAGCTCAGTTATATATGAAGGAGATTGTGAGACTTCATGGGGTTCCGGTTAGTATCATTTCTGACAGAGATCCGAGATTTACTTCTAGATTTTGGAGAGCATTGCATGAAGCCTTGGGTTCTAAATTGTGTTTTAGTACGACATTTCATCCTCAAACCGACGGTCAGTCCGAGAGAACTATTCAGATACTTGAGGATATATTGCGGGCTTGTGTGATGGATTTCCAATTGTCGTGGGAGGACCATTTACCGTTAGTGGAGTTTGCTTACAACAACAGTTATCAGTCTAGCATTGAGATGGCTCCGTATGAGGCGTTGTATGGTAGGAAGTATCGATCTCCGATGTGTTGGGACGAGGTTGGTGAAGTGAGACTTTGGGGCCCGGATTTGGTTCGAGATTCTACGGAGAAGATCAAGGTGATTCGGGATAGATTGAAGACTGCTCAGAGTAGACAGAAAAGCTACGCCGACAACAGAAGACGGGATTTATCTTTTCAGGTTGGTGATTTTGTGTTCTTGAAGGTCTCTCCGAGGACGGGAATTAAAAGGTTTGGTAATAAGGGTAAATTGGCTCCGAGGTTCGTTGGTCCGTTTGAGATTCTAGAGAAGATTGGGGATTTGGCTTACCGGTTGGCGTTACCTCCTTCACTTTTCTTACTCCATGATGTGTTTCATGTTTCTATGTTGAGGAAGTATTGTCATGATCCTTCCCATATTTTGAGTTCTCCACCCGATGATGTTCAAGCGGATATGTCTTATGTTGAGGAACCGTTGAGAGTCTTAGAGTTCCAAGTTAAGGAGTTGAAGACTAAGAGTATTCCGATAGTGAAGGTCCTTTGGAAGAATCACACCATCGAGGAAGCAACGTGGGAGCTAGAGTCGGAGATGAGAGCAAAATACCCTTGGTTGTTTGAGCATCCAAGTAAGTCTTTTTAAAATTCGGGACGAATTTTCTTTAAGGGGGAGTGAGTGTAACGACCCTAAACCTAGGCCCTAATTTTAATATCATATTATACGCTTTAAATATTTATGTTAATTTTATGTGTTCATTTATGTCCTTAAAATTCTTATTTTAAGATAAGATGGTTGAGAAGTAATTTAGAACCTCTTAGGAATTCAAGAGAAATTAAATAAAGAACTTTGGTGGAAAATAAAAATAGAAATTAGATAAAGAGTAAGAGGAGGTTAAAATGGGTAGAATAAATAATGGGAATAAAAGGGGTTTAATTAAATTGTTGAAAGCCTTGAATTTTAGGGGTGGGGGACCTTATCCCTTAAAACCCTCTCCTTTTCCCTCCTAAGTCAATGACCCCCATACCTCCCATACTTCTCCCTTCCTCTTCCCATACTCCCTCTACTCTCCTCCATCATCCTCCTCCATTTTCTTCTTACATTTTTCCATGGAAACTCCATTTGAAAGCCTCACATTCCAAGACTTCTAGCAAACTCATTTCTTCTCCATTTTCAAATCAAGTTGTACTTTTGTGCTTGGTGCATCTAGGAGAGTTGATCAAGCCAAGAAAATCTTCATTCCATCTTGTATTTACTAAGGTGAGTTATTATGACCCTTCCCTTCTTTAATTGTTCATGAAGATTAAATGTTGTTATTGTTGTTCTAATGGCTATTTGATGCTTGGGAAAACCTTCTTGGATTGAGGAATTTGTTAGTTTTATAGAAAATGTTGTGGTTCATGGAAGTGGTAATGATCTAGGTTTAGGACATGATACTTGGAGTTAAATGAGTTAGAATGAAGTTAACAAAGTTAGAAATTTCCTTTAGGTTCACAAATTAGAAGTCACTTAGTGGGAAAATTGGATTCTTGGAAAATTGTTGTTGTTGCTGCTGCTGCTACCTATTATGGGCCGAGGCACGAGTCGTGCCCCTTGGCACGAGTCGTGCCCTTGGCCAAGTCGTGACCACGAGTCGTGCCTATGAGGCCAAGTCGTTCTGAGTAACTTAAGGGAATGAGCACGAGTCGTGCCCTCAGGCACGAGTCATGCCATGTGGAGGTCACGAGTCGTGACCTGGTTAAAGGGAAATCGTGCCTTGTTTGGGGACGCCAGAATCAGAGAAGGGTCAAATGGGCACGAGTCGTGCCCTGGGGCACGAGCCGTGCCCTGGGGCACGAGTCGTGCCCTGGCCTGGTTTCTCACATCAACTTTAGAGCTGTTCAAACCCAATCAAGCTTGAACCAAAATGAAATCTATTTAACCTAGATTAAAGTAGAATCCTTTGGCTACACAATGACATCTTAAGTGATCAAAATGGAATTGGGGAAGTACTTTAACTATTGCTTGGAAAACGCTAGGTAGCCTAGTTTGGTAACTTGACAAATATGATCCCAACTTGGTAGATTTAACTTGGACCTTTATAGAGGCTATGTATTATTGTATAATGACCTTGTAGGATGGATTGATGATACTTCCTTGCCTTACTTGAGTTCATATACATTGTTTTTATTATGCATTGTGTGTTGAATAAATGTTGCACTATGATATTGGTTGGACATGAGTATATTTTACCATGTGGCTATATTGTTATCCCTTTTTGTGGATTTTGTTTCAAGTAACTATTATGTGCTTGATAATGTGTTAATCAACTGATGTTGGGGGTATAACATAATACGATCAATTATGGAAGTGTGACCTAATGTGATCGGATTATGTTATATCTGTGACCGTCCCCTCCTGTGGCCACAGGTCGGGGTTATAGCATCTGTAGTGAGACAAAAGCCTTACAGAGTTGCTACTGTCTTATATGGTTCCCTGAAAAATGGGTCTTATAAGATGTGAGTATTGCTTAAGCAGCTCACCTAAGATTGGAGTATTATACACAATGTTGTACGACTATTGTTCAGACGGGAAAAGGTAAACCAAGGTAATGGAAGGTGTTTACAGCTTTTCCAATGTGTTATATGCAACTTGTTATGTGTTGCATCTTATTTGGCATATTGCTGCATTCATAATAGCTTGCTGAGATTTATTCTCACCCCTCTTCCTTTAATGTTTTTAGATCCCGAGACAGGCGGACCGGCCAAGTAAGGGCGGAAAGGAGTTTGGAAGTAATCTTTTGGGTATTATCGGGGTACGTGTAGGTTGGCGTAGAAAGTGTATTTTGCTATAATTCCTTTATGGAGCTTGTAATTATAAACTTTAAATTTTTACGTTAGAACCAATGTCTTTTGTAACTAAAACAGTTTAATACTTTCAAAGTTGGTCAACTCTTCTTCCAAGGTGAAGAGGAGTAGAGTTATTTTGAAATGGATATGTTAATGATGTTTATGTTGGAAGTTTAAATCAAAGTTTTAAAAGTTTAGGAAATTTAGGTTAGTCTGAGGACGCTCCAACTCGGGACACGTGTAGGTTTCGGGTCGGGGTCCTCACATGTGCTGCTGCAGAATGCGTTCAGATAGCTCTAGGTCATTGTTCTTTGTTAGAAGCTCGTGGTCTGGCACTTTGTCTTATGCTTCTGAAACTGTTCAGACCTAGTGTTGAACAAGCACTGGATGCTAATTTAAAATGAATCGAAGAGATTACTGCTGCTCTGGCAGCGGCTGACAATTGGGAACTTGTAGCACCCCCTAGTGTCACACGTTCATCTGGAAGGCCTTCTAGTACATCACTTGTTAGCATAACATCATATCAACACAAACCTTCAAGCAATGCTCAAAGGTTTAATTTGATAGTCCAGGCACCATGGGAATTACCGTGTCAAGCTGCCACACATATGTCATGGAGACATCTCTATTGATAGACTTGCGTCCATACAACGATGGTCCAAGATCTCGAACCAGGAGGCTTTTACTTAATGAAATCATGGCCTTCTGTATCCGACCTAGATCAAGCTAGAAGCAATGTTGATCAGAACCCACTCCAATCAGGCTCGGAACAAAGCCTCGAACAGAGCCAACTTTACCTTATTCTGATCATCCACAGAAGGAACCAGTTCTTCAGATCAACCAAGCAACTATGTAACAACGAATATTGTAACATTTTGAACAACTCCCTCTTCACTCGAACGAGTGAACGAACCCCTTAGCACTCAGAAATGGCGCTCTTTATCGACAGGCGAACGCTCGTTCGCAGGCATCAGGGAAACTAAAAGGAAAATGAGTTGCTGGCTGACTATAATGGCAAACAACTCCGGAGAATATTGGCGAACACATAAAATGACTCCAATGATCAGATAGACTATGGCTATTTGCCATCAGTAGCTTGCAGGTCGAGCAGAAATCGACACTAATAGCTCGTAGGTCGAGCATAGATTGTTTAAAATCCAACAACTCGATTGAAAAATCGCACCTGGCTCGAATAAAAGAGTAAACTTACAAGCGCCTCAAAATAACTGGAAGAAGCAAACTACAACAGGCCGAACAACTATGGGTCGATACTCACATCTCAGCCGAGTTACACATATCTATGCTCGTGTTTACGAGCCAACCTACGAGCACCCAATATTCGCGTTCCCCTCGCCCAATGAACATCCAACAAAACCCACACTACTCTTCAATGTGAATATTGAGGTGTGGTTAAATAAGAGGAAGGAATCATCATGAATCTCCAGAGGTAATCCTTATGATCGGCGATCACAGTAGTGGCAGATTCATCATATGTTCCTCATTGGGGACTTTCATCGAACAGGTGGGAGGAGACTCGGAATATTGTGCGGGTTGTAAGAATTTCCCATAACTTTAGGGATTTTCAAGATTCCCGTTTATGATTTAGGAAACTTGATTTCATTGAAATCCTTTCCTAATTGTGTATGGGAAATTGATTGATGAATATGGTCCATTTTCTTGTATATGTTCTACCCGGATTGAGAGAATTACTCCCAATCAAGAGAAAATATTGTGTCCGTGAACTTTGTGATGGACAAAGAGCTATAAATAGGACACAATGCTCTTCATCTTGGGTCACCAAACCTACTCTCACCTTCAGAAATATAGTACCATCACCATAGCAAGAGTTAAGGTTTAGAAACCCAAAGGTGTCTTCGGCGCCGGTCGATCGAAGCCGATTCCGCATAGCAATGGCTGGAGGTATGTCGATCTAATCTTCCGCTGCAAATTACATTATGTGTTCATTAGTATTTCGAACATGCTAGTGTGATTAATTCCTACATTTGGTATCAGAGCAATTGATACCTCCGCCTTGCTCTGTTTTCGTAAATGAACTGTAATTTTCGAAAATTATGTTTTAGTGATAATCTTTGCGAAATTTGATTATGATTCATTAGGAAATCACATTCTAAGAATTTCAATATATATTATGTTGAATTTGGGAGCCGGAATCATAAGATACAGTCGGGTATGAACCGGGTCGGAAAGAACCCGCTGAAGGTTGAAGAAGGTTAAAGATTCTTTTGTCTTTAAAAAAATTGAAAAGTTAATTTTTTATTATATTTTGCTATGTACTTATACCCGCTGAGACTGCAACAGTGAAAGACAGAGGAACATTACCCAATTTCACATTGAAGTCCCTTTATGTCATCTTAATATTATTTAATTAAGCAATCTATACCCGTGAAGTGATGACGGTGGAATAGTCAATGCTGTATGTATAAGGAAAATTCAGTTATCACCTTTCGGTTTGACAATTTTTTTGCCATTTGTGTTTCCCCATTTTCATATAAACTGATATGGAAATTCAATTGATAGTAATAGTAATTATTTTACTCAAATTTGCTATCTGTAAGATGTTTTGATTGATTATGCATGCAAAATCAATTATTTTAAGTACATAGAGATTTTAATAACATGCTTGAAGCACTAATTTGATATAGTGTGTATATTATGTGAGTTTTGTACATACAATTATTTATGCATACTTCAATTAAATAATGTTCATGTGATCCATATAATTTTAACTAATTAGGGAGTAGCCACAACATCTTTAATTAATTAAAATTATAAATTTAGATTTAGGATCACAAATTTGAAATGAACATTAATTGTAATTAATCATACTTTATATAATAGATTTTATCCCACAGGAATTTTTATTATATTATGTATGATTAATTAGGGTAAAATATCAAACTATATTTTCTAATTTACCCACAGGGATTAGAAAAAGGAACATAGTTTTGATGGTTTTATCATAAAGTTAAAATGAATCTAATTGAATTAGAACTTTAGCCCACAGGCAAGTTTTATGTCACTGGATTCATGTTTCGCATGTTTTTACATTGGTAGATCATGTTATATTGTACTAGCCTCAATATTAATAATATGAGCATTTACAATTAATTTGCAGCAATTCAATCTGTTGATTACCCTGATATGAGATGTGATGTTCCCGAGCTTAAAGGGGACAACTACAAAGTGTGGAAGGAGAGAGTTCTCCTTCATTTAGGATGGTTGGACCTTGACTATGCCATAAGGAAGAATGAACCCCCTCCAATTCTTGAAACTAGCCTTCCGGATGCGTTGATCTTTATGAAAAATGGGACCGATCTAATCGTCTACTGTGTGAGTTTCATAAAGACTAAGATCTCGACTGGGCATAAGGGGTTCGCCGAGCATATCAAGAAGGTTCAGAATTACTAAAGGCCGTTGATGATCGGTTTCCACTTCAGATAAGGCAATGGCAAGTACCCTGATCATGGAGTTTACATCCCTAAGGCTCAATAGCATTAAGGGTGTGCGTGATCATATCATGCACATGAGGGATATAGCGGCTCGGCTAAAAGCATTAGAGGTTGAGATGTCGGAAGTCTTCTTGGTTCACTATATCCTTTCCACCTTACCTCACCAGTATGGCCCATTCAAGATATCCTATAACACACATAAGAATAAATGGACAATCAATGAATTGATGACCATGTGTGTTCAGGAAGAGGGCAGGCTGCTTATGGAGGTTAAGGAAAAGGAGAGTGTGAATTTTACTACAGTTGGAAAGAACAAGAAGAATGGTCAAGCCAAGGACAAGGGAAAGGGAAAAATCCCTTCCAACAAGGACATTAAGAAGGATCCCGTGTGAAGGGACACATTAAGAAGGAATGTTCTAAGTTCAAGAATTGGCTTGATAAGAAAGGTACTCAACTTTCCTTTGTTTGTTATGAATCCAATATGACTATTGTAAATCATAATACATGGTGGATTGATTCGGGCTCTACAATTCACATTACCACTTCATCGCAGGGATTGCAAAACCTGCGGAAACCAGTGGGAAATGAATGCAGCGTCTATTCAGGAAATCAGATGCCTTCAAGTGTAGAGGCCGTTGGAACGTGCAATTTAGTTTTAAGTAGTGGTTTTCATTTAAGTTTGAAAAAGACCTTTTATATTCCCAGTTTTTCTAGGAATTTAATTTCCGTTTCTAGACTTGTATCAGATGGTTATTCCTTTAACTTTTCAGAAAATGGTTTTGATTTAATTTTCAAATCTAATGTTATTGGAAATGGTATTTTGTCTAATGGTCTTTTTAACTTAAATTTGAAAAATGATGATGACCACTCATCTATGCACGTTCATATTGGTACTAAGAGATGTGTTATGAATGACGATTCTTCTATGTTGTGGCACCGGAGATTGGGACATATCTCCATTAATAGAATTAAAAAGTTGGTAAACGATGGAGTACTTAGTACTTTAGACTTTACAGATTTTGAGACGTGTATAGCCTGCATTAAGGGTAAGCAGACTGACATGTCAAATAAGCCAAAAAAGGGTGTCAGAAGAAGCTCAGATTTATTGGAAATCATACATACAGATATTTGTAGTCCGAGATATGGATGCATACTGTGACAAGTACTTTGTCTCATTCATAGATGATTACTCGCGATATATGTATCTCTACCTGCTTAACAATAAGAATGAAGCACTTGATGCTTTTAAGGTGTTTAAAGCAGAAGTAGAGAAACAATGCGGCAAGCAAATTAAGATCGTGAGATCAGATAGAGGTGGAGAGTACTATGGTAGATATACTGAAAATGGACAAGCACCTGGTCCATTTGCGAGATTTCTTCGAGAGAATGGTATAGTTCCAGAATATACCATGCCAGGTACTCCACAACAAAATGGAGTAGCTGAAAGAAGAAATCGAACACTATTGGACATGGTGCGAAGTATGATTGAAAGCTCCAAACTTCCTCGATCCTTGTGGAGCGAAGCACTTAAGACGGCTACGTACATATTAAATCGAGTTCCAACCAAGGCCGTTCCAAAAACGCCTTTTGAGATATTCAAAGGTTGGAAACCTAGTTTGCAACATGTACGTGTTTGGGGATGTCCGTCCGAAGTGAGAATCTATAATCCACAAGAAAAGAAGTTGGACCCAAGGACCATAAGTGGATATTTTATTGGATATGCCGAAAGGTCTAAGGGATATAGATTTTATTGTCCATCCCATAGCACTAGGTTTGTGGAATCAAGAAATGCAAAATTTCTTGAGAATGACTTGATTAGTGGGAGCGATCGATCCTTGGACATTGATCAAAGGAAAGATCATTATGATGCTCAGCGTACCACTTCAAGTTATGAACCGGTCATTATTGTTAACAACACTCCTCAAGAACAAACACGTGTTGAAGAACCAGTTCAAGAAGCACCACAAGCTGATCCTAATCCAATAGTAGATGAAGTTCAACAAATACATGAAAATGTTGAACCTGTGAACAACATGATCCTGCTCCTCGGGATAATGTTGATCCGGCTTTAAGAAGATCTACGAGGGCAAGGAGGTCGGCAATTCCTAGTGACTATGTCGTGTATCTACAAGAGTGTGACTACAATATTGGAGCCGAAAATGATCCTGAAACATTTTCACAAGCCATAAGTTCAAACGATTCAAGCTTATGGTACAATGCCATGAAAGATGAGATGGAATCTATGGCAACTAACAAAGTCTGGGATCTCGTCGAGTTGCCAAATGGTGTAAAAGCCATTGGATGTAAATGGGTCTTCAAAACAAAGAAGGACTCACAAGGCAATATCGAGAGACATAAGGCAAGACTTGTTGCCAAAGGATTCTCACAAAGAGAAGGAATCGATTACACGGAAACCTTTTCTCCTGTATCTAAGAAAGATTCCCTTCGAGTAATTATGGCATTGGTAGCCCATTTTGATTTAGAGCTACATCAAATGGACGTGAAGACGGCTTTCCTTAATGGTGATCTAGAGGAAGAGGTTTATATGAAACAACCTGAAGGATTCTCCTCTAGTAGTGGTGAGCATTTGGTATGTAAGCTTAATAAATCTATATATGGACTGAAACAAGCTTCCCGCCAATGGTATAGAAAATTCCATAACGTCATCACTTCATTTGGATTTGAAGAGAACGCTATGGATCAATGCATATACCTCAAGGTTAGTGGGAGCAAGATTTGTTTCCTTGTGTTATATGTGGATGATATTTTGCTTGCAACCAATGATAAAGGATTGCTATACGATGTGAAACAATTTCTCTCGAAAAACTTTGATATGAAGGATATGGGAGAGGCATCTTATGCCATTGGCATTAAGATCTATAGAGACAGATCTCGAGGCATATTAGGTTTGTCTCAAGAGACCTATATCAACAAAGTTTTAGAGAGATTTCGAATGAAGGATTGTTCACCTAGTGTAGAACCC
This sequence comes from Adenophora triphylla var. japonica, assembly GCA_022495995.1. Lineage (NCBI taxonomy): Eukaryota > Viridiplantae > Streptophyta > Magnoliopsida > Asterales > Campanulaceae > Adenophora > Adenophora triphylla. Next base: position 204,379 of record JAFEMH010002200.1, read on the forward strand.
ATTGTGAAGGGTGACATGTTTAGCCTGGACCAGTGCCCCAAGAATGAGCTCGAAAGGGAACGAATGAAAGACATTCCATATGCTTCAGCTGTTGGAAGCCTTATGTATGCTCGTGTCCGCACCGGACGACATTGCATTTGTTGTTGGGATGCTTGGGAGATATCAGAGTAACCCAGGAATTGACCACTGGAGAGCTGCAAAGAAGGTCATGAGATACCTTCAAGGAACGAAGGGTTACATGCTCATGTATAGACGGACCAATAATTTGGAGGTGATTGGCTACTCTGATTCAGATTTTGCCGGCTGTGTTGATTCTCGCAAATCAACATCCGCGTATGTTTTCATGTTAGCTAGTGGAGCTATATCTTGAAGAAGCGTGAAGCAGTCCTTGACTGCTACTTCCACTATGGAGGCGGAGTTCGTGTCGTGTTTTGAGGCTACCTCACACGGTGTATGGTTGAAGAGTTTCATGTCCGGGCTTAGAATCATTGATTCGGTTCTAAGCCATTGAAATTATATTGTGACAACTCAGCTGCTATTTTTATGGCTAAGAACAACAAAAGTGGTAGTCGAAGTAAGCATATCGACATTAAGTACTTAGCCATTAGAGAACGTGTTAAGGAAAATAAAGTGGTCATTGAGCACGTTAGCACTGAGTTGATGATTGCTGATCCTTTGACTAAAGGCATGCCACCAAAGGGGTTTAAGGATCATGTAGAAAGAATGGGACTTGGTTCCATAATGTGATATTTCATTGTACGTACGCTATTTCAATGAAACTCTTATGATGTTTGATTTTTCTCATACAGTTTTGTGCACATATTATTTGTTATAAGAGAAAACATCATTTATGGACCCATAATAAACATGTGGTTTATTCATGAGTTAAGGGCTATTGTTGAGGAGCTTAATGTATTGTAATACATGGAAGATAATACTCGCTACAAGAGGACCTATCGCCATGATTCATATATTAATTTCTTGACATGTTGGGGTTAAATGGACCAAGTGGGAGAATGTAAGAATTTCCCATAACTTTAGGGATTTTCAAGATTCCCGTTTATGATTTAGGAAACTTGATTTCATTGAAATCCTTTCCTAATTGTGTATGGGAAATTGATTGATGAATATGGTCCATTTTCTTGTATATGTTCTACCCGGATTGAGAGAATTACTCCCAATCAAGAGAAAATATTGTGTTCGTGAACTTTGTGATGGACAAAGAGCTATAAATAGGACACAATGCTCTTCATCTTGGGTCACCAAACCTACTCTCACCTTCAGAAATATAGTACCATCACCATAGCAAGAGTTAAGGTTTAGAAACCCAAAGGTGTCTTCGGCGCCGGTCGATCGAAGCCGATTCCGCATAGCAATGGCTGGAGGTATGTCGATCTAATCTTCCGCTGCAAATTACATTATGTGTTCATTAGGATTTCGAACATGCTAGTGTGATCACAGTAGTGGCAGATTCATCATATGTTCCTCATTGGGGACTTTCATCGAACAGGTGGGAGGAGACTCGGAATATTGTGCGAGTAACATAAGAAAGCCGACTACCGGCCCAATCAAAAATAAAGGAAACATGTCAAGCAGCGGGAAGAATTTAGGCGAGTCGACGACAAACATTGCAAGAAGAAATTGTAGCCGACTTCCCCTTGACGAGGTCGTGATGAGCAAATCCTAGCACTCCAAAAACAACCGACTTGTAGGTCAAGCAACGGCTAGTTGAAAATCGACGTCGACCATAATCCTAGAAAGCTTTCAAGGTAGCAACCCTTGAGTTTGAACAAGCTGATTGGCTTGCGATCCAAAGAGAAACACCATCGACCAACACTCCTTAGCTGAGCGAAAAACGGGAAGAAGATAGAAAGTATGTTGCACAAGATTCTTTGATATTAGCGATCAATCGCCGCTTCAAAATCTACCAGCACCTCAAACTTCTGCCAAACGCATAATGGCAACCTGAAACCACCTCATCATCTTTAACAATTTCAACATACTAAATTGGGTCTCCAAATCTTAGATCACTCTTTGACGTTGACGGCGAAACCCAAACTTGAACCTCAGTTTCAGAAAAGGTGCAAAATATCGTTGATTCACCCACCTCAGTTTCCAGCTAGCGCACTCTCAACGCATTTTGATTTCTGATCGACCTTTCGACTTAGACAAGTCGCTCTCCAGCTGTGCGAAATAAGAAATGGAGGAAAGTTCCTTGACATTACAAAGTAAAGTGGAGACAGACATGAGCAAAACATGGTTACATGGCTATTTGTGGCAAAAGTCTGGGGGGCACTTAAAATTGCACTCTCCATGGGTTCAAATAAAGTGTTTTGCTTAGGCTCAAGTTAGTCTTAGGGGACGTTTGGTTCGTGGTAAAGTGGGGGAATGGAATGCCCAATTCCATTCCCCCAAATCCTTTGGCATGTTTGGTTAAAGGTTTTTTAAAATCTTCATTTTGTTGGAATGGCCAATTCCATCAATGGAAGGAATTTGCCATTCCCTCCGTATATGGGAGGAATGACCAATTCCTTTGGCAATTGAATTAAAAAAAATTTTTTTTTTTGACCAAAATACGCCCAAACCCAAACCCAAACCACCACTACCCCACCCCACCCCCACCCCCAACACCTACCCCCACCCCCATGATTTTTTTTAAAGACCCATGCCTACCCCCCCACCCCCACAAATTTTTTTTCAAAAGACCCCTACCTACCCCACCCCACCCCCACAATTATTTTTTAAAAGACCCCTGCCTACCCCCATCCAGCCCCTGCCTACCCCCACGAAAAAATATTTTTTTACTCATTTTGCATACCCCTACCTACCCCACCCCCACGAAAAAAAATTATTTTTTTACTCATTTTGCATACCCCCTACCTACCCCACCCACCCCCCACCCAATTTTTTTTAAAAAAAAGGGTAAATTGGACATTTTATATGCTTTCATTCTATTCCTATAATTTGTATTTTCAAACCAAACATGATTTGCCAAGGAACTGAGTGACAATTTCATTCCATTCCATGCCAACCAAATGGAGGGGTTTGACCAGTTTTTTTCCATTTAAATTCCTTCAGGAATTCAATTCCATTGACCATTCCATTCCTTCACTTTTTTTCCACCAAACCAAACGCCCCCTTAGGGAATTGGGGGCCATTGCCGAGTTAAAAATTCGTCATTGATCAACTCTTGTTATCTCAATCTGACTTTCAATCAACTCCTCTCAAAGAACCGTCAAAAGAACAATTAACTTTGCCCGTCGGTCCGATTCAAATTTAGTCAGGTCGACCCGAACTCAACTCGGTCACCTCGTCGAACTTACAACAAATCTCGTTCTTCTAAAAGATTCGACTCTTAGTCAATCTCGTTCCTTAACAGACTCGACCGATGTCCTAAGTCGACCTCGTTCTTAAACAGGTCCGACTGAAGATTTAGGGCAGTCTCGTTCCTTAACAGACTCGATCGATGTCCTAAGTCGACCTCGTTCTTAACTAGGTCCGACTGAAGATTTAGGGCATTCTCGTTCCTTAACAGACTCGACCGATGTCCTAAGTCGAACTCGTTCTTAAACAAGCCCGACTGAATATTTAGGGCAGTCTCGTTCCTTAACAGACTCGACCGATGTCCTAAGTCGACCTCGTTCTTAAACATGTCCGACTGAAGATTTAGGGCAGTCTCTTTCCTTAACAGACTCGACCGATGTCCTAAGTCGACCTCGTTCTTAAACAGGCCCGACTGAAGATTTAGGACAGTCTCATTTTTTAAACAAGCTCGACTAAAACCTAAGTTAGCTTCGTTAAATTGCCAACTGTTCTCCATCCATGATTTTGGTCAATCTTCAAATCAATATGGACTTGTAGGCCTCAACAGCATCGACCTCCCTCGTCAGCAAAGTGTTCTTCTCCTAAGCCTCTTTAAGATCTACCAGGGCCTTGTCCCTGTCAACCACTGCAGTATCTCTCATAAGCTTCAAAGCATCATAGGTTGCATCCAGATCTGACCATCGAAACAATTAAGGGTCGAGATTGAGCCACGTCATCAATGGTCATCTAGCAGTTCGAGCATCTAGCCACGACCTACTCAAGTCTTCATCAAATTTCTTAAAACTTTCTGGTCGACAAAGTCAACTCAGAAAGTTGGGGGCCACTGAACGGAATAAAAGTGACGGGCTAGGCCCAACGAGCGAAGCCCAATTATTCAGACATTATTGCCACCACATCTCTAGTGGGTCGGCCCAATTATTACAAGGCCCAAGGCCCATCACCCAAGATCAGTCGACCTAGCTCATTGTTCGACCTTTATGGTCCCAACCTAGCTTTGTCCGACATACGATCGATATCTCTTACAGAGTATCCCGGCTACATCAAGCAGTCAGGTCGACCTAGACTCAAACAGTCGACCTCGACCTACAAAACATACGTCGACCTACAGAAGCAGTCAGGTCGACCTAGACTCAAACAGTCGACCTCGACCTACAAAACATACGTCGACCTACAGAAACAGTCAGGTCGACCTAGACTCAAACAGGCGACCTCGACCTACAAAACATACGTCGACCTAGAGAAGTAGTCAGGTCGACCTAGACTCAAACAGGCGAACTCGATCTATAATACGTACGTCGACCTACAGAGTCATAATGTGCTTATAATCCTTTCCATAACAGGATTCCTACAAATCAGGAGTTATATGCGTACTTGATCTCCTACACAATCTGATCCACGATTCTAGGGATCTCATGCAATCCTAAAACAATTATATCTCTCATTCTAATCCTATTTAAGGAGTAATCTCACCCCAAAAAAGGTACACACATTCTCTCTACCCAAAATATATTATGTCTCCCTCTCGGTTCATATCATCTCTCCATATAGATGCTTATTCTCACGCCCCGCGCCCTAACGGTGTCTGTTTTGCAGATCGTCCGTTCGTTCATCCAGGAATCCAATGCCGCATTCTCGACTGATTAGGTACCCCCGGTATCGCCCCTTTTATGCATCATCAGTTTGGTTCCATTGTCGGAAATGAGACAAGGCGAACGAGGACGACTCCACACAATAATGGAAAAATTACATGCTCATATTTCATGGACGAAAGGCTGAACAATAGATGGCCGCCTACTTTCACTCCTAAACATATTGGAGTCCGTTCTCCATTGGACTTCAATCCCCACTAACAAAGTGAGATTGAGGTTTGGTGGAGATCCTAAAAGAATCCCTTACTGTTAGCAGGTGCATCCGCAGCCGGACCGCCTGGCTTAAACCTTCTCCGAAAAATCATTGGCATCAGGTGAACTCTTTCCAATTTAATTATCAAAATCTGCATTTCTTTGGGTGTAATAACATGCCTAACAATTGAAAATATTTACGTGAGGTCGAAACACTCGTTGCTTAAAACCGATGCAATCCCACTAGTATAGTTACAACTGTGGAACAATCAAAGAAATTTTTTCACGATTAATTATAATTTGACAATATTATTGCTTTCCCTAAATAGATAGCATCATTAGTGGAAACCCTCATATTAACTATGCTAAAAATGTGCATACATATGACTGTCGTGACCATTAATTGACATTTTAGATACCCTGAGAAAGGAAAATATATATGGACCATCATTCCTGGTTGTTCCTTTTTGCAATTGCTCTTATTAAAGCCTTGGTGATTAGTGATTCAAAAGTCATATCAGAGCTTCACAACCTTGTTGATGCATTGGCAAAGCTTGCGTGAGGCACAGGTCTCCTAAAACTATGCGGCATCTAGTTGAAATTTCAAGGAACCCGTCGGCAAATGTTGCTTCTCTGGTGGTTTTCTTGCTTCAAAGGAAGACATTACCATACAACCTAAAGACAAAAAGGTCGTGCTTTGTCTACAAGCCAACGGGGATGACTACAATGTTCCGCATCAATGGAGCAGGATCCTGCTGGCTTTCGTGGCAGGCAGTGAATATGGGAAGCCTTAATCGATTGGTAGCCATCGGCAAGCTACAATAACATACCCGGATGGCTTTTGGGGCGTAATGAGCATAAGGTAGAGATCGCGAGGCTCTATTCGACCTTGAGCTCATCCTAAACTCGAGCCGAGAAAGACGGACACGGCCAGAGCAATCAATATGCCTCCGGCTAGGCTCAAAACAAGGCCTCGAACTGAACCAACTTTACCTTATTCTGGTCATCCAGAGGGGATACTGGTTCTTAAGCTTAATCAAGCAACTTGGAAACAACGAGCACTAGTACAGGTCTAACAGCTCGCATCTTTGCTCTAACAAGTAAAACAAACCCCTAAACACTCTGCAAGAGCCACGATCTTCATCAACAAGAAGAATAAAAAAAAATAATAAAAAAAACAAAGAGCTTGTAGCTCACAAACTCAAACCTCGGCTGAAAGGCATTAAAATCAGTTCTGAGCTCCCATTGACGAGCAAATCACGTTCTAGCTCGCACAATGATGATGTCTATAGAGATAGATCTTATATATTTCGCACAATAAAGTACCATACGAGTCGATATATAGGAGTCAAAATCTGCGGAATCACTCATGTTATGATCTTCTACATCCTAGGTCTTTCCCTTCCGTCATCTGGCTTATGTTCTTCATGTAGCATTCAAACCGAATGACTCTATGAAATTACGTCGATACTTCCACATAGTATGGGTAACGTAGGAGACATCTCTATTTTTCCCCGGGTAATCTTTAGAATTACCACTGCTTAGCTTTCAATTCGTCTCTGACCATCAAATGAAATGTGAATAACTCATCCTCTTCTCTTTGAAAGAAGGGGCGCTTTCGGTTCTATCGGTGCTTGAAACAATTTTGTCTTCTCCATATTACTATATCTCTAAAGTCAATAATTGTATACGAGGAACTACTGAACTCAATCACTTGCTTCCGTTACTCTTCAGTTTTCTGTTGAGGTCTATCCTCTAGAGGTACTCAAATTGTATCAATGATTGATTTCTAGGTTTCGTCGTAAACCTAATTGGTTACTTCCAATTACGTAAATCAATAGTTCAAACCACACTCAAAGGTAGGGCATTTCCCATTTTTATAGGAACTTCTGTACCAGAAACAATGGTATCTCCAATTATAGCCCCTCTGGGATGTAAAATATATCTCTTCTCACCATCCCCATAGTGTATGAGATAAATGTATGCATTTCGATTCGGGTCGTATTCTATGGTTATGATTCTACCATATATGTCTTTTACATTGCGTTGAAAATCTATTGTACGATATTCACGCTTATGACCTCCCCCTCTATGCCCTGCGGTAATGATTCCTCAGGCATTACGACCTTTACCACAAAGATGCGGTCCATAGATTAAATTCGTTCCTGGAATGCGTCCATTGCGTGTTCACGGGGTAGAAGTTTTGTATAAATGTATTGCCACGCTATTAAGTATTTTGATTTCCGTTCTTTTCTTTCTAAGAGGTGGAATAGAATAACTCGGTTGACCTAGAAAAAATGTAAGACTAGTCCAACAGTTCATCACGGAAGAAAGGACTCAATAACCCGAGATCACTAATTAAGACTAATTGAATATTTCAAAATATATATATATGTGCGGCTCAAATCAAAAGAATCGACTTAGAAAAAAATATCTACAACTGCCCTATCCACGATTTCGAGTAATAGCCAAAAAGATTTGGTTATTGAAATAGAGAATAAAAAAAAGGAAAGCGATCTAAAAGATCTTTTTCCTAAAATTCCCCTTTGGTCCACTTATATCTATCTCTCCCTTTATCAAGGGATATTTTGTGAGGACCCCGACCCGGAACCTACACGTGTCCCGAGCTGGAGCATCCCCAAACTAACCCAAATATCCTAAACTTTAAAAACTTGATTTAACTTTCAAACATAAACACCACCATTCCAAAATACTCTACTCCTTTCCACATTGGAGGAAGAGTTGACCAACCTTGAAAATAATAAACAATTTTAGTTACAAAAAGATATTGAATATAAAATAGAATTAAAGTTTATGGATACAACCCTTTAAAAGAATTATGCTAACATACACTTTCTACGCCAACCTAATCATACCCCGACAATTCCCAAAATATAACTTCCAAACTCCTCACCGCCCTTACTTGGCCGGTCCGCCTGTCTCGGAATCTAAAAACAGTAAAGGGAGAGGGGTGAGAATAAATCTCAGCAAGCTATTATGAATGCAGCAATATGCCATATAAGATGCAACACATAACAAGTTGCATATAACACATTGGAAAAGCTGTAAACACCTTACATTACCTTGGTTTACCTTTTCTGTCTCGAACAATAGTCGTACAACATTGGGTATAATAATACTCCAATCTTACGGTGAGTGCTTAAGCAATACTCACATCTTATAAGACCCGTTTTTCGAGGAACCAAATAAGATAGTAGCAACTACTGTAAGGCTTTTGGCTCAATACAGATGCTATACCCCAAACTGTGGCCACAGAAGGGGACGGTCACAGGTATAACATAATCCGATCACATTAGGTCACACTTCCATAATTGATCGTATTATGTTATACCCCCAATATCAGCTGATTAAACACATCATCAAGCACATAATAGTTACTTGAAATAAAATCCATAAAGGGGATAAACAACATAGCAACATGGTAAAATATACTCATGTTCAACCAATATCATAGTGCAGCATTTATGTAATACACTGAGCATAATACCAACCATGAATATGTACTCAAGTGGAGTAATAAAGTATCAACAGTTACACATACACTTAGAGAATATTCAATAATAAGTGATCTCTTATAAGAATCCAAGTTAACTTTACCAAGTGAAAGTCATTACACAACCTCAAATAACATTGATAAAAGTTCACGATCTACTTCCCAAGTTCGAACCATATCGGTGAAGTACTAATCAAACTTAACAATTGTTTTCCGGACAATGATCCATATCACAAGGTCCCGATAGAGATTCAAGTTAAATTATTAAGTTGTAGTCACAATGCTTAAGTGGCCCAAGTTTTACTTTAGTCTAAGTTGAGAAGGTTTGATTCATATCCGAATGTGATTAGGTTCCATTAATTTATAGTGGTTAGGATTCATGCCACTAGGTTGTGGGTAAAATCAGCAAGAAAGTATCTAAGGAGGATCTGGCACCATGGGCGACCGCCCATGCCACTTGGGCGACCGCCCAAGTGGTTCTCAAGAACAACTCAAGTTGCTGCCCTCTTGGGCGACCGCACAACTCCTCTTGGGCGACCGCCCAAGAGGTTTTCCTAAGGCACTCTAGTTCTGGCCGCATGGGCGGCCGCTCATGCCCCTTGGGCGACCGCCCAAGGCCTTTTCCAGCAATTCCCAAATTTCAACCTTTTACACTTAGCTTCTTTTCCTTTTCTTTTTCTCTACTTTACATTCAAGAACACCCAAAGGATTTCTTAGCCTTACCAAGTTCATCCTAACTCATGAAAACCCAAGATAAAGTAAACCTAGATTATTTACCCCTAAATCTTCCACCCATTTCATTTTCTCTAAATCATCTTTCAAGAACATTATCTTCATTCCATTTCCTTTACCAATCACTCAACTCTTATAAGGTTCCCAAAGCATGAAATAAACATCACTATAACAAGAATAACATCTAAGAGTTTATGAACATTCATAAGAAGGGAAATCATAACAACTCACCTTAGGGTTTTAGAATGGAAAGTTGAATCTTCTTAACTTGATTGATTCTCCTTGATGACCCAACCTCAAAGATGTTCTTGAACTTGAAAATGGTGGAGAAATGGCTAGCTTCAAGACTTGGAAATTGGAGCTTCAATGGAGGTTCTAAGGCTTTCTCTAGGGAAAGTATGAGAAAAAATGGTGGAGGGAGGAGGAAGTAAGAGGATGGGAGGGAGGAGGACATATGGCAAGAGTAGGGAGAGTTAGATATTTTGGCCCCCCATCAAAATATCTAGAAAAAGGCTTTCACCTTAACCAATTTTAACCCTTATCCTAATACATCATCCTACCCATTTAACCTCCTTCTATTATTTATCAAGTTTCCATTTTTATTATTTCCCAAGTTTCTTTATTTAATATCTAATAAATTCTTAAAAGATCCTAATTTTACTTCTCACCCAATTTATCTTAAATCAAGAATTTAAAGACATAATTGAACACATAAAGCTAACATAAATATTAAAAGCATATAATATAATATTTAAAATTAGTGCCTAGGGTTGGGGTCGTCACACTCACTCCCCCTTAAAGAAAATTCGACCCGAATTTGACTGTCACTTACCTAACTGATCAACCCGCCTCGGTTACATGTATACCTCAGACTTCAATTCTCAAATAGTCTCTTCAATGTTGTGATTCTTCCCCCAAGATTCTAATTCCATTAATGATATGATATTACAACTTAATGTTCCAAGAATACCTTACAAATATCACTAACCTGAACTTTCACGACCTCAATAACAACATAAATAAATGAAAGTATTACAACTTATGTCACCAAACACATTACAATATTGCATTAAAAACTTCAAATACTCTATAAGCTTCTCCAAGCCAGTCTATAAGTCAAATCACCAACCTTTTCTAAAGCTTCAAATGGATTAACGAACTTTGGCGCCAATTTACCTTAGGCCTTGCTCTCCAAACTCACCCCAACAAATTAGAGATCGAAATTTTCTTCCCAAACCATGCCTCATACAGTTTTATCTCAATGCTAGAATGATAACTGCTATTATACGCACCCAACCACTGGTAATCATACGTCCTATCGACTACAAAATCCATTGTACATGCCCGCAGCATATCCTCAATAATAAGTAATGATTCCTCAAATTTTCACAAAGTTAAACTCAATGGCATTCCTACATTTCAAAAGGATCTTCCCAAATGACGCCTATTCAATTCATTTAATATTATGGGGTTCATACAATCAACTATCTCCTAACATATATGAGGACTTTATCAATAAATATCTCATCAAAAAAAATATATATACCGAGTAGAAAATACAAATCATCTTTCTATAAACAAAACGACATACTCCTTTTTACTTCCAAGTTAACCCAATCACAAAATCTATCGTGATAATACTCTCGGCTCAATCTAGAACTCTAGATATTTTAATAAAGCTTCTAACGCCCAATTTCTATTTTCACATTTATGACCAAACCACCTTATGTCTTGACTCGCTTGAAACGAGTTATCTCAATTATCTCATCCTCATTCCTCATGATACAAACATTAAATAACTGCCTATGAAATAATAAATGTAAACATGCTAATGAGACCCTGATTCCATAAACGAAATACTAGTCGTCTATATATCATAATTCAATTCTCTAATTATGCTCAGGTCCAGTGACAGATCAATATTCAATCAAATGGCTGGCCGCCCACAACGGAGCCGATCCAACTCCAAAACAAAACCAAGTCTACTGCGACCGACACATTAATAACCTCACAATTTATCAAATCATTTCTCGGATCAAAACTTGAATACAACTAATCATTATAGGGGAAATTAGGTTGCTTTCCTACTTGCTTCTGTACAATTTATATCTTTAGGATACCAAGTCTTTCTAAAAATTACAACATCTTTCAGAATTCCAAAGGATAATATAAAAAGAGATCCGAATGGTTTATTTATTTAAAACCGGCCCATACCAGTTTTAATTAACTAAACCACTCACAAATTTAAAAATTTCAAAAGATTGATAAGCTAAACAAAACTAACTCGAGTGATTTAATTATCTACAACCGTCCCATACCAGTGGTAGATAGTTAAATTACTCACAGATTTTAATTTACATAAAAACGGTTTACTGACCTTATTAAATCAACTATCCCCGAAGGGCACAATTGCTCATACCGAAGTTCAATATACAATCCAAAGTTTTAAGGCACATTTAAAACAATTCTAACATAATATTCTTGTTTGACTTCTATTTATAGTGTAGCCACCACTCATAATATTTTTACTTAGTTAGATTCCCTATAAGAAAACACAATCTCGTAATACTTATTACTATCTCCGATAAATAACACTAAAACATTCATTAAGATTATAAACTTGGTAAAGCATCCTCAATTCAATAATTCTTCAAGTTGAATATTCAACACCTTCACTTAATTTGAGTCATCTATTCCCTACCTTTGATATTGGTATTGTACTTAGTAACAACATATTGCATACATCAAGATTCCGATCAATTACCATGATCTCCTAATAAGAAATATAATTGGAACTCGCTTAGATTAATCATCCCCAAATTGCGATTAAACCTTAACAATGTAAACTAACTTACCTCTCGGTAACCATTAACAACTCAAAATCCGTATAACGTTAATATCTTCCGAGCATCACACCAATCCCTCATATGAGTCACGCAACTAAGTCAACCTATACGGTGTAATCATCCTAAAGTATCATGCCTTCCAATAAGATTTATCCTCATTTTATTTCCTCAACTAATGATAATCATCTCTCAAAACAACCATATACATATTTTACCAATTCCTGAAGTTGATCCTATAAGTCACCAATAACTACATCTATTATACGTCTTCACATTTACCCTATTTACCCCTCCATAACTAATACACATCCTCAATTCAAAACGGTCATATTAACTACAAATGTTGTCTTAAGTATATCCTTAGAACAAATATTCACTGTAATTGTAACACCCGAAATTCAACTAATAACCATTGAGTATCCTACTAGTTTCTAGAATCAGTCATGCAATTCATCAACAAGTGATATCGAATACTTATTTCTTACAGTTACCAATTTGAGATCTCTATAATCTATAAATAACCACCAAGTATCATCTTTTCTAAATATAGTAACAATTTACCCTTATGGAGATTCGCTAAGCTCATTATCTTCTTTATCAAATAATTTCCCAAAATGAATCCTCAATTCTATCATCCCAAATAGTGTCCTCTATCTAGGAATCCGAATACTAAAATAGTACCTTATATCCACTCAAAGCTTCAATGTCCTGGTATGATACCTGATGAAAACCCATTTTTGAAACTCACATGAAAAACACCACTTAGTCAACTTATAGGGTGATATCACTTACAAAAATATCTGATTTCCTATTCAAATTAGTAGCAAGAATTCAATCAATCTCTCCTTAGAGAATAAACTTATAGCACATAAGGCAAATATATGTCAGCTCTATAAGGACCCGTACTCATGATATCTTATAAACCATATAATCCCGCTTAGACTATTATTTCCAATACTAGTCTCATATATCTAGTCTCCACCACGAGACACTAATGTATAAATATTCACGCAAGCTATACAACCATAAACCACTCTTAATTAGGCCATAGACCAACTCTAAACTAAGAGTTCACCAATTCATTTACCACCGGCACATGAGATTATGCGAGGGTCTTTTACTCGGATATAACACCTAACCCAAATAACATTCTCATTCTTTAGATCATACTTTCGACATTTACGCATATATGACATAATAGCAATTAATAATTTATCCGCCTCAATTACACATGTAGGCAAATCAAACATAGATAAGGAGACTCGCTTCTTGCGACAGTCCTCCTCAAACACAACAACTACTCAAATGATTCAGGTTAATATAACGATGATTCACGGGTTGGTAACTCGACCAAATCCACCGGCAATACATGCCCACATATGGACACATCACAACTATCATGATAAACAAGAATGATTCGAGGTACTCTCCCATAGGAGTAGAACCTCCAGCACATAAGGTAACTTCTAGGCTATTTATGCAAATCAAGCGAAATATAATGCCACATGAGAACGAAATGAACGAAATTTAGAATAGTATGAACCCTAACTCCGGAGACAGGTAATATACCTCAAATGATTGTGGAGGAATCTATCTCTCCATAACTCACCTTTCCTTGATCCCTTGGTTGGTCAATATCATTTTCTGTCATTGAACAAAATCCTGCATAATACTCTCGACGTCAGTTATCACACACTCTCACTCAGCAAGACTCTACCCCGAGAATTTTAACCGAGCTCTGATACCAACTGTGAGGACCCCGACCCGGAACCTACACGTGTCCCGAGCTGGAGCGTCCCCAAACTAACCCAAATATCCTAAACTTTAAAAACTTGATTTAACTTTCAAGCATAAACACCAACATTCCAAAATACTCTACTCCTTTCCACATTGGAGGAAGAGTTGACCAACCTTGAAAATAATAAACAATTTTAGTTACAAAAAGATATTGAATATAAAATAGAATTAAAGTTTATGGATACAACCCTTTAAAAGAATTATGCTAACATACACTTTCTACGCCAACCTAATCATACCCCGACAATTCCCAAAATATAACTTCCAAACTCCTCACCGCCCTTACTTGGCCGGTCCGCCTGTCTCGGAATCTAAAAACAGTAAAGGGAGAGGGGTGAGAATAAATCTCAGCAAGTTATTATGAATGCAACAATATGCCATATAAGATGCAACACATAACAAGTTGCATATAACACATTGGAAAAGCTGTAAACACCTTACATTACCTTGGTTTACCTTTTCCCGTCTGAACAATAGTCGTACAACATTGGGTATAATAATACTCCAATCTTACAGTGAGCTGCTTAAGCAATACTCACATCTTATAAGACCCGTTTTTCAGGGAACCAAATAAGATAGTAGCAACTCTGTAAGGCTTTTGGCTCAATACAGATGCTATACCCCAAACTGTGGCCACAGAAGGGGACGGTCACAGGTATAACATAATCCGATCACATTAGGTCACACTTCCATAATTGATCGTATTATGTTATACCCCCAATATCAGCTGATTAAACACATCATCAAGCACATAATAGCTACTTGAAATAAAATCCACAAAGGGGATAAACAACATAGCAACATGGTAAAATATACTCATGTTCAACCAATATCATAGTGCAGCATTTATGTAATACACTGAGCATAATACCAACTATGAATATGTACTCAAGTGGAGTAATAAAGTATCAACAGTTACACATACACTTAGAGAATATTCAATAATAAGTGATCTCTTATAAGAATCCAAGTTAACTTTACCAAGTGAAAGTCATTACACAACCTCAGATAACATTGATAAAAGTTCACGATCTACTTCCCAAGTTCGAACCATATCGGTGAAGTACTAATAAAACTTAACAATTGTTTTCCGGACAATGATCCATATCACAATGTCCCGATAGAGATTCAAGTTAAATTATTAAGTTGTAGTCACAATGCTTAAGTGGCCCAAGTTCTACTTTAGTCTAAGTTGAGAAGGTTTGATTCATATCCGAATGTGATTAGGTTCCATTAATTTATAGTGGTTAGGATTCATGCCACTAGGTTGTGGGTAAAATCAGCAAGAAAGTATCTAAGGAGGATCTGGCACCATGGGCGACCGCCCGTACCGCAGGCGACCGCCCAAGTGGTTCTCAAGAACAACTCAAGTTGCTGCCCTCTTGGGCGACCGCACAACTCCTCTTGGGCGACCGCCCAAGAGGTTTTCCTAAGGCACTCTAGTTCTGGCCGCATGGGCGGCCGCTCATGCCCCTTGGGCGACCGCCCAAGGCCTTTTCCAGCAATTCCCAAATTTCAACCTTTTACACTTAGCTTCTTTTCCTTTTCTTTTTCTCTACTTTACATTCAAGAACACCCAAAGGATTTCTTAGCCTTACCAAGTTCATCCTAACTCATGAAAACCCAAGATAAAGTAAACCTAGATTATTTACCCCTAAATCTTCCACCCATTTCATTTTCTCTAAATCATCTTTCAAGAACATTATCTTCATTCCATTTCCTTTACCAATCACTCAACTCTTATAAGGTTCCCAAAGCATGAAATAAACATCACTATAACAAGAATAACATCTAAGAGTTTATGAACATTCATAAGAAGGGAAATCATAACAACTCACCTTAGGGTTTTAGAATGGAAAGTTGAATCTTCTTAACTTGATTGATTCTCCTTGATGACCCAACCTCAAAGATGTTTTGAACTTGAAAATGGTGGAGAAATGGCTAGCTTCAAGACTTGGAAATTGGAGCTTCAATGGAGGTTCTAAGGCTTTCTCTAGGGAAAGTATGAGAAAGAATGGTGGAGGGAGGAGGAAGTAAGAGGATGGGAGGGAGGAGGACATATGGCAAGAGTAGGGAGAGTTAGATATTTTGGCCCCCCATCAAAATATCTAGAAAAAGGCTTTCACCTTAACCAATTTTAACCCTTATCCTAATACATCATCCTACCCATTTAACCTCCTTCTATTATTTATCAAGTTTCCATTTTTATTATTTCCCAAGTTTCTTTATTTAATATCTAATAAATTCTTAAAAGATCCTAATTTTACTTCTCACCCAATTTATCTTAAATCAAGAATTTAAAGACATAATTGAACACATAAAGCTAACATAAATATTAAAAGCATATAATATAATATTTAAAATTAGTGCCTAGGGTTGGGGTCGTCACATATTTCATGAATCTAATGAATATTTCATGAATATTTTTTTAGGGGGTTGACCCATCCGAATATGAAATATGAATAGTGATAATTTGATCGCGAATTCTTGTCGTATATGTCTACCGCGTAGAATTAAAGCAAAAAGGGAATGCTCTAGAGAATGATTTCCTTTTCAGTTGATTTTATTCACTGATTGGTCCCATAATGACTTAAAAGTATTAATGCCTCAAAATTTTGATATAATCAACATGTTTTTCTTGTTTTTTTGTTTGTTTATGACTATGAATTTTGAAAGGTATATGCGCGAGACACAATCTACTACTTGAATATGAATCTATTTCTTTCAAATAGCTTATTCGAACCTTATTATAGAACTAGATTCTGGTTTCATTTTATAAGACTTCTGAAGCTAATGAAATTATTTTAGTCAAATTGAACTTTTTCAAATTGAACTGTCGCAATTCCTCTGCAATCGCACCAAAAACTCGAGTTCCTTTTGGATTTCCCTCTTGATCAATGACAACTGCGGCGTTGTCATCATATCGTATTATCATACCGTCGTCGCGTTTAAGTTCTTTACAAGTACGTACAATTACAGCTCTGACCACTTCGGATTTTTCTAAGGACATTTCTGGAACCGCGTCTTTGATCACTGCAACAATAACGTCACCAATCTCAGCATATCGACGATTGCTGGCTCCTATGATTCGAATACACATCAATTCTCGAGCCCCGCTGTTATCTGCTACATTTAAATACGTCTGAGGTTGAATCATATCATTTTTTATTTGTTGGTTAAAATGCAAACTAAAAGGCGAAGAAAAAATAAATATTGTTTGTCCAAAAAAGGAAACCGGCACCTTCGATTTTTTTGATCTATTTCTTTTGCGCGAACCGATATGTCTGTCTAATGAATTGAGTTCGTATAGGCATTTTGGACGATGCAATTGCAATAGCCTTTCTGGCTATATTTTCTCGTACTCCGCCAATTTCATAAATTATTCGACCTGGTTTAACAACAGCTACCCAATATTTAGGCTTTCCTTTCCCCGAACCCATACGGGTTTCTGCCGATTTTACTGTAACCGGTTTGTCTGGAAATATGCGTACCCAGACCTTTCCACCGCGGCGCGCATTTCGTGTCATTGCCCGTCGACCTGCTTCTATTTGTCTAGATGTGATCCAAGCCGGTTCAAGTGCCTGAAGAGCAAATTTCCCGAGAAAAATAGATTGACCTCGCAAACATATTCCCTTCATTCTTCCTCTATGTTGTTTACGGAATCTGGTTTTTTTTGGGTTATAGTTGATGGTTGGGTTTGAATTCCATCTCTACTACAGAACCGGACGTGAGACTTTCTTCTCATCCGGCTCCTCGCGAAAAAGGGATTCAAAAAGATTCAAATTGAATAATTGAATAAAAGATCAAAGAGAATTGAAAGTAAGAGATACATGTAGTTAATTAAGTATACGTAATACACCGAAGTATGCATTTCATTTCTCTAAAATCTATTATGCGTTTCTATCTTGTTTCTATCGATAGCTCAACATATAAAAGAGTCTATTGGTTTTGATAATGTTAAAATGAATCTTTCTTTTGTTTTTTAGCCTTTAATTTCACCGTATTATCCTATTTAATTCACTCAAATTTAGCAATCCAAGAAAATCAATTTTTCGCGGGCGAATATTGACTCTTTCAATTCACTTTTTATTCGGGTCTAGCAATTGGTCAGAACTTTTTCGAATATATGAATTGGGCTCTGGTCCGTTCCGCCATCCAGATCAATGAATCCGTAGAATTCGTTTTCAATAGAATTTTTTCGATCCACAGGTTCCCTCGTTCCCATCTCTTCTTACTTAATGGTTAGGCCTTAATTCTGCAATGGAGCTGGGAATGCCATTTTTCTTGAGTCAATCTTCTCAGTCTTTATTGGCTACACGCTCTGAATTTTTTGTTTTGTTCTAGGCACAAATTCATTTTCTTATGGATGAATCCGGATTGATGCTTTATTACATTGCACTTTTTTATGAGATGATTCATAGACCTTACATATTCGATATTGGAATTAGATATCAACAATAGTCTTTTTCTTTCTTTCTCTCACCCTTCCATTTATCCACACCCTTCCTTTTATTTTCTCTATTTCTATTCACAATTTGGAATCATATTTTTTTATGCAAAAAGATTTCAGTTGCTACAAGCATATGATTCATCGGTCATATCTTGACTGGTTATTTGGATCCAGATAATGTGAAGTGATGAGTTGGTTATTTTTTCTAGAATTATTAGTTTCTACTTTGGGGCTTTTTTATACGAAGCCTAAAAAAACCGACGAGTCGCACACTAAGCATAGCAATTTTATGAAAGATTCAATTGAATTTTTAGGCAACCTTAGAGAAGTGAAAATTCGAATTTTTTATTTTCATTTTTTTGATTCACTAGAAAAAGAAGAAATAGGTTTCTCGTTTTTTCTTTTCTCAACGAATAGAAGGGAAGGGAAGGGTTTCTTATTCTCCGTCTATAAATATCCAAATTTTGATGCCTAATACCCCAGAGATCGTTTGAACTGGATAGGAACAATAATCAATTTTAGCTTGAATGGTTTGTAGGGGAACCCTACCGTCTCGGATCCATTCAACCCGCGCGATTTCGTTTCCTCCAATACGTCCTGCAATTTGGACTCGAATTCCTTTTGTATTTGCTTCTTTAGCTAATTCAATCGCCTTTTTCATTGCTTTTCGAAATGGAATTCTCTGCAGTAATTGGCCGGATATAAATTTTGCAAGAATATTAGCATGTCTATAAGGTTCAAAAATTTTTATGAGAGTAAAGTTCAATTTTGGGGTCACATAAATATCTTTACGGGTTTTCAAGTCAAATTTTTTGTTCACAGAAGCAAATTTTTTTTGTAGATTTGGTTGTAAGTTTTTGCTTTCTCGCCGGTAATGTTTGTTGAATACGTCTGCGGGTGCGGGTACTATATAGATTTTCATGGCAGTTACATCAACGTATTTTTCAATCTCAATACGTATAAGTGCCCTGACGCTGGATGTCATATTTTTTTCTACATAATTCTTGATATAATATCGTATTTTTTCATCTTCTTGTAGCTCTTTAGAATAATTTTTTCGTTCTGCAAACCAAAGTGAATGAGAACTTTGGGTTGTACCAAGTCTGAAACCAAGTGGATTTATTTTTTGTCCCATGCTCCCCCATTACTATACATATCATCATATTCCATAGTTAGATACTTATTTTTTGGTTTAGTGATAGGTTTTTTTAACCAGTTCATAAAGTCTTTTTGTACAAAGTCATCGGTATCGACTAAAAAGTTATCGGCATCTAAAAAGACTTTGACTTTCTTTTCAGAGTTATTTAAAGATCTATCTTTCATTACAATAGTTATATGGCAAGTCGGTCTTTTTATCGGATAACTACATCCTCGAGCTCGAAGTTGGAATCTCTTCAGGCTAGTACCCTCGTTGACTTCAGCTTGACTAATGAATAAATTTTCGTTCTTAGAACCGAGAAGGTGACGAGCATTTGCTGCTGCAGACCAAACCAATTTGAAAATGCGCGAACATGCTCCATAGGGCATGAATTTTAATAAAAAAAGTGTCGTCAGGTAAGAACGGCCCCGAATTTGGTCAATGACTCTTCTCGCTTTGTGAGCAGACATAGATATATTTTGACCTAAAGCGTATACTTCTGTTTTTTTCTTCTGGAACATAAAGGTCTCCTCTTACTAATCAATTCTAAGTACCTATAATATTATTAACTCTTCTTACAGACGAGATTTAGTATCATTTTTCGAACGTTCTCGAAGATGGAAAGTAGGTGCAAATTCTCCCAATTTGTGGCCTATCATCTCATTTTTGATATAAATAGGTAAGTGTTCCTTTCCATTATGGATAGAAATAGTATGTCCGATCATTATTGGGATGATGGTAGATGCCCGGGACCAGGTTTTGATTGTTTCTTTTTCTGTTTTTGTGTTAATCTTAGTAATTTTTTTTAATAAATGATTTGCTACAAAACTCTTTTTTTCTTTTTGTGCAGGTGTCACAGCTTGCTCCTATTTTTTTGCAAAGACAAAGACGAAGAAAGAAATTCTATTTTCTCTCCTATTTACTACGTCGACGAAGAATCAAATTTTCACTATATTTTTTTCTTTTTCTAGTTCTTCTTCCAAGTGCAGGATAACCCCAAGGGGTTATGGGTTTTTTTTTACCAATAGGGGCCCTTCCTGCACCACCCCCATGGGGATGGTATACAGGGTTCATAACTACTCCTCTTACTCTAGGGCGCTTACCTAGCCAACGCTTAGATCCGGCTCTACCCAAACTTGTCTGTTTCACACCAAGATTCCCTACTTGTACGACTATTGCTGAACATTTTTTGGATATTAAACGGACCTCCCCAGAAGGTAATTTTAATGTGGCCGATTTCCCCTCTTTTGCAATCAGTTTGGCGACAGCACCCCCTGCTCTAGCTAGTTGTCCACCCTTTCCAATTGCGATTTCTATGTTATGTATGGCCGTTCCTACTGGCATATTGGTTGAAGTAGATTCGTCTTTTTGATCAATCAAAATCCCTTCCCAAACTGTACAAGCTTCTTCCAAAGCATACGGCTTTCTGGATGTAGATGATGATATCTATAGAGATAGATCTTATATATTTCGCACAATGAAGTACCACACGAGTCGATATATAGGAGTCAAAATCTGCCGAATCACTCATGTTATGATCTTCTACATCCTAGGTCTTTCCCTTCCGTCATCTGGTTTATGTTCTTCATGTAGCATTCAAACCGAATGACTCTATGAAATTACGTCGATACTTCCACATAGTATGGGTAACGTAGGAGACATCTCTATTTTTCCCCGGGGAATCTTTAGAATTACCACTGCTTAGCTTTCAATTCGTCTCTGACCATCAAATGAAATGTGAATAACTCGTCCTCTTCTCTTTGAAAGAAGGGGCGCTTCCGGTTCTATCGGTGCTTGAAACAATTTTGTCTTCTCCATATTACTATATCTCTAAAGTCAATAATTGTATATGAGGAACTACTGAACTCAATCACTTGCTGCCGTTACTCTTCAGTTTTCTGTTGAGGTCTATCCTCTAGAGGTACTCAAATTGGATCAGTGATTGATTTCTAGGTTTCGTCGTAAACCTAATTGGTTACTTCCAATTACGTAAATCAATAGTTCAAACCGCACTCAAAGGTAGGGCATTTCCCATTTTTATAGGAACTTCTGTACCAGAAACAATGGTATCTCCAACTCCCCCCCAGGAGTTAGAGTGGATGTTTATCCCTCCCTAGTTAATATTAGGCGCTTCTGGGGTGGGGACTTTAAGAGAATTTCCAGTGAATTGATGGACTTAGTTGTGAATTGACTTAAAAAGGCTTCCCTTGAGGTGGGCAAGCCTAAAAAAAAAAAAGTATGCATTTCGATTCGGGTCGTATTCTATGGTTATGATTCTACCATATATGTCTTTTACATTGCGTTGAAAATCTATTGTACAATATTCACGCTTATGACCTCCCCCTCTATGCCCTGCGGTAGTGATTCCTCGGGCATTACGACCTTTACCACAAAGATGCGGTCCATTGATTAAATTCGTTCCTGGAATGCGTCCATTGCGTGTGGGCGGGGTAGAAGTTTTGTATAAATGTATTGCCATGCTATTAAGTATTTTGATTTCCGTTCTTTTCTTTCTAAGAGGTGGAATAGAATAACTCGGTTGATCGAGAAAAAATGTAAGACTGGCCCAACAGTTCATCACGGAAGAAAGGACTCACTAAGCCGGGATCACTAATTAAGACTAATTGAATATTTCAAAATATATATATATATATGTGTGCGGCTCAAATCAAAAGAATCGACTTAGAAAAAAATATCTACAACTGCCCTATTCACGATTTCGAGTAATAGCCAAAAAGATTTGGTTGTCCTGTTTGTCATATTATTAAAAGCAAACTCAGTCGTAGACAACACCAAATCCCACTTCTTTGGATGATCACTACACAAACAACGAACCATACTACCCAAAATTCGATTCACAACCTCCGTTTGACCATCTGTATGAGGATGAAAAGAACTACTGAACTGCAAACTAGTATGAAACAAACCCCACAGGGTACGCCAGAAGTGACTCAAAAACTTAGTATCACGATCAGACGTAATAGTCTTTGGAATTCCATGTAAACGGACAACCTCCTTAAAGAATAATCGGGCAATATGACAAGCATCATGGATCTTCCAACAAGGGATAAAATGTGCCATATTAGAAAAACGATCAACCACCACAAAAATTGAATCGTTGGACCGTTGTGTACGAGGTAACCCAAGAACAAAGTCCATAGAAATATCCTCCCAAGGCCTCTCCGGAATTGGCAAAGGTGTATATAAACCTATATTTTGTGAATGCCCTTTGTTGATTTGACAAACCATGCACTTCTCCACAATTTTGTAGGTCTCCTTCTGAAGTTGAGGCCAATAATACTTCTTTGCCACCAACTCAACCGTTTTATCTCGACAGCAATGCCCAACCTTATGAAGTTCATAAACGAGGCTCTCACGAATTAGTTCGTTTGGAATGCACAATCTATCCTTGAAAAATAAAAACCCATCTTGCACCATAAAAAACCCACATGATGTCCCTCTTTGCACCTTGACCATTCGTTAGCAAAGTCATCATTAGTCGTGATGTGCCCCGAACCGTGGTCCTACTCGCCCCACGCCCGGGACACCCTCGGAAGACGCCTTTAATTTTAAAACTTTTGAAATGTCCTTTAAAAAACATTAGATATATAAAACCTGTTTTACTTAAAGAACTTTTCAAAAACATACCATTAAAGGTAACCACTTGGAACTTCAAGCCAAACTCAAACTTTACAAACCAAGGAACATAGTTCCCAAAATATACAACATTTACAATCACTCAAGAGTTTCAAAATAGGGACATACATCTCAAGTCTCGGGTATACTACCCCTTGGTTATACATTTACATAATGCAAACCACAACAAAATACCTTTCCCAAAGTTACAACCCCAAACTCGACGTCCTCCCGTGCTCAACGTGGCCTATGCCCTGGCTCGCCCCTATCTAAGAAAACAGTAAAAGGACGGGGTGAGATAAATCTCAGCAAGCTATTATATACTCCCTCCGTCCCATATATTTATAGACTTTTGAGTTTTTCACGAGAATTAAGGAGGAATTATTATATTGAAAGTGTTGTGAGTGTGAAAATAAAATAGGAGAGAGAATGAGTGGAGAGAATAGTAAATTATAATGGTGATGTGGGTATTAAAATAATGTAGGAGAGAGAATGAGTTGAGGGAATAGTAAAGATTCCTTTCCATTTTAGGAAAGTTATATTTTATTGTGGGACGCCCAAAAAGGAAAGTTTATATATTATCATGGGACGGAGGGAGTATGCATCAATATGATATGCAATCACATTATGAAAGCATATAACATCAAACTCCTCATATATATCACAATCTTGTCAACACAAAGAATGATATATACAATAACACATAAGTGCACTAATGTAACACTTAAAAGGATACTGAGCCAAGGTTTAAATCCTCAAAAGGATATCACAATCTGAGCAGCATCAACAGCTGAAGAAGCGGTTCCTATCGCCATCTTCCTTGTTTCCTCCAACATCGCTCTTCTATATGCCCTTCCTTCTGACAATAAGTACATATTCTCCTATGTTGATTCTCTGGAGTATTACTTCGACTATCCTTGTCTTGTTGTTGGGGTCTTTCTTGCCCTCCTTGTCTTTCGATACTTAACCCTTCCGTTTTCCTCTTATGTTCCTCAATATCATGCTCCATATGGTAAGCACGATCCACCGCATCCTGAAAGTCTTGAAATTTGTGAGACACTAGCTGTGTTCTAATAACTGTCTTCAATCCCCAAACAAACCTCATTGATTTTCTCTCCTAATGAGTGCAATATCTGGATAGCTCGGTGAACTTGGCCACGTACTGAGCCACTGTCATGAAATTCTGCTCCAAGTTAAGAAATTCTATCTCTTTCTTATCTTGATCCACTTTCGAAATGAAATGCTCCTTGAACTTCAATTCTCCCAAGTATATGGAACATGAGCATCATCCCAACTTGTATTTAAAGTCCTCCACCAATGCTCCGCGACCCTAGTAAACTTATAAGTCGCGAACCTAACTCGATCCTCCTCGGTACATCTCAATACATCAAATATTTTCTCCATGGCTTCTATCCATCTCTCAGCTTTTGACACATCCGGCTCACCATCATACCCAATGGGTTTCATCTTCACATCTTGGAGGTGCCTGCTCTCCTCCTTGCCTCTGATCATTCATTGCTTTCATGGCTACCTCAAGCATACCTTGAAACATCTCCCGAGTTTCCTCCCTTAAATTTCCATGGCCTAAAGGTCCAGTCGGATCACCTTCTGCCATAAGGACTTAGTACCTGCATAAAACACTTAACGTCACTCACTCAATCCATACCACCCTTCTAGGTCACATAGTCACTCTAGACTATCTAAACCTAAGGCTCTTATACCAACTGACGCGCCCCGAACCGTGGTCCTACTTGGCCCCACGCCCGGGACATGCTCGGAAGACGCCTTTAATTTTAAAAACTTTCGAAATGTCCTTTAAAAAACATTTGATATATAAAACCTGTTTTACTTAAAGAACTTTTCAAAAACATACCATTAAAGGTAACCACTTGGAACTTCAAGCCAAACTCAAACTTTACAAACATTTACAAACCAAGGAACATAGTTCCCAAAATATACAACATTTACAATCACTCAAGAGTTTCAAAATAGGGACATACATCTCAAGTCTTGGGTATACTACCCCTTAGTTATACATTTACATAATGCAAACCATAACAAAATACCTTTCCCAAAGTTACAACCCCAAACTCGACGTCCTCCCGTGCTCAACGTGGCCTATGCCCTGACTCGCCCCTATCTAAGAAAACAGTAAAAGGACGGGGTGAGATAAATCTCAGCAAGTTATTATATATGCAACAATATGATATGCAATCACATTATGAAAGCATATAACATCAAACTCCTCATATATATATCACAATCTTGTCAACACAAAGAAGTATATATACAATAACACATAAGTGTAATAATGTAACACTTAAAAGGATACTGAGCCAAGGTTTAAATCCTCAAAAGGATATCACAATCAGAGCAGCATCAACAGCTGAAGAAGCGGTTTCGGAACCCAATCACAAATCAACAAATGGGTGAAAATGACACAAAGTCATACCCCAATATGCAACTAGACTACACCCAAAAGGGGAGCTAGCTCACAACCCAAACCATGGCTAATGGAAGGGGGAAACAATGGGAAACCAGTGAATGGTATCATAATGAACTCGGCTCGGGTGCCATTATAATCTCATTCCACTGCCCGAACAATCAAGTATATATCAGCTGGACTTTAAATAAAAGCACAGTAATAAATACTTGCTTAACAACCAATGGATGATTCCAAAGTAGGGAACCATACCAAATATATCATAACAAGATGATAACAAGTATCAATCAAAAGTAGCACAACGGCTAAACAATCCTTGAAACAATCCATTTTAACTTAGGATTCCAAAGTAGGGAACCCTACCAAGCACACCATAAAGATGTCAAGCCAATCTAAAATGTGTAACACATAAGGTCTACACACTTACTATAACAATTCAAGGTCTAATATCAACCATATAAAGATGTAGAACAATTTAGGGTTTATGGACATCAAGTGTTCCAAGCTACTTTAACCAAGTATTTAACCATCTTTCCAATATAACAATTGGTATATAAAGACATCCTTTTGTAGCTCATATGTTGTACTTGGATTATAGTGTTCAATTGGTTAAATATACATTAGGTAGATAGGGATAGTTAGCTTTGAGAATGATTCAACAGAAACAGGGCAGGGCACGACTCGTGCCCTATGGCACGACTCGTGCCACTTGAAATCAGCACGGGTGCATTCTTTTACACGACTCGTGGGCACGAATGGCTGAGGGGGAAGACTCGTGACCAGGGGCACGAGTCGTGCCCTTCAGCAAAAATCAGCTTTTTGGCTGAAACATCAGCAGCCTCTCTAAACCATTTATATGACAAATTTTCCAACTCAAATAACAACCCATAAACCCAAACTTCAGTTCAACTTATACCACATTTACCTTAACTCATTACAACCAAGCTAAAGGCCAATTTTACCATTTCAAACTCAAGGAAAATGGTCCAAACAACATGCAACAATATATGTTCCATACATTTAACTTCAAACATCAAATGAGCATGCAATTGAAGGAAAATATAATAACTTACTCTTTCACCTCAAAACCTTCATATTACTTACCATTTTACCTCAAACTAAAACCACCATATCAACACTTCATTTTACTCATTCCAAGAGCCATTCCAATCCAAGAAAAATAGCCAAATGATCCATGCAACATATATATTCCATAAATCTAACTTCAAACATCAAATGAGCATGCATTGAAGGAAAATATAATAACTTACTTCAAAAATGAAATGACAAACTTCAACTTTTATTCGGATGCAAATGATCCCCTCTTCCTCCCGAACATTTAGAAGCAACCGGATCGAAAAACGGATTTTTCTTGAATTAATGGAGGATTTTTAAAATGACAAACTTGGTTTTGGACCTTTTGGAGTGGAGAAGATGAACTTGACTGGGGTTTTTGTTTAATGACAATGAAGCTTCTCAATCAATAATGAAAACAAGGATAAACATGAACTATGTAACACCTAGGCTCCTCCACTCATTAAGTCATTAAACTTAAATGATTCAAGATTCAACATTTACTCTAAAGCACCTCAATGATTTATAAGTTTCTTAATTAATTTTCACAATTACAAATTCAATTACACATTTCCTAATATTTTCATTTATACATTAAATAATTATATTTACTTTATTAATATTTTTAAAATATCATATAAGTTATTAAAATGCTAAATTAGCACATAATACTCACCAATAAAATGCGAAGCATAAAAATGAGATGCAACGCACGCCATAAATACACTCAAGCATGTATCAAAATAATGCCTAGGTTTAGGGTCGTGACAAGTCGCATACAAATCTTTCAAGCAATCAAAACCCACAACAATGTTCTGCATAGTAACCAATAAACTAGCTCTTCGACTCAAAGCATCGGCCACCTTATTGTGTTGCCCACTTTTGTGTTGAATAACAAAAGTAAACTGTTGCAAATAAGCCACTCAACGAGCATGCATACGATTAAGAGACTTCTTACCATTCATGTATTTCAAGGCCTCATGATCAGTATGAAGTATGAACTCCCTATGAATAAGATATTGCTCCCAATGTTTGATGGCTTGCACCACCGCGTAAAATTCAAGTTCATAAGTAGTCCACTTGCGTTTAGCCTTCTCCAACTTCTGACTCATAAAAGCAACTGGGCTCTTTTCTTGAATCAAAATAGCCCCTATCCCAATCACAGACGCATCCGTCTCCAACTCAAAAGACTTGGAAAAATTCGGTAAAGATAACAATAGGGCACTAGTCAACTTCTCCTTTATTAAGGCAAAACTAGCATCTGCCTCAACACCCCAATAAAACTTCCCTTTCTTCAAACACTCAGTAATCGGGGCCACAATAGTACTAACATTTCTGATAAAGTGGCGATAAAAAGTTGCAACCCCATGAAAACTACGTACCTCACTAACAGTAGTAGGAGTAGGCCAATCACGAATTGCTCTAACCTTCTCGTCATCCACATGTATACCATCTGCAGAAACAATAAATCCCAAGAACAATAACTTATCAAGCATAAAATTGCACTTCTTAAGGTTGATGTACAATTCATTTTCTCGCAAAGCTTGCAATACTGCTTGAACATGCCCAAGATGCTCCTCCTCTGTTTTACTAAAAATCAGGATGTCATCAAAATAAAAAATCAAAAATTTACCATTGAAAGGCTTCAACACCTGATTCATTATCCGCATAAAGGTACTAGGAGCATTAGACAACCCAAATGGCATCACCAACCATTCATACAAACCTTCCTTCTTCTTGAAAGCTATTTTCCATTCATCATCAGGACGAACACGAACTTGATGATAACCACTCCTCAAATCAATTTTAGAAAATATACACACACCACGAAGCATATCCAACATATCATCAAGGCGGGGAATGTGAAATCTATATTTCACAATAATTTTATTAATAGCCTTATAATCAATACACATTCGCCAAGTCCCATCTTTCTTAGGGACAAGAAGTGCAGGAACCGCACAAGGGCTCAAACTTTCCTGAATATACACTCGCTTCAACAAATCCTCAACTTGTTCCCTCAAAATATCATGCTCCGCAGGACTCACACGATTATGTGGTAGATTAGGAAGGGACGCACCAGGAACAAAATCAATATTATGCTGAATATTACGCAAATGAGGTAGTCCTGCAGGAAGTTTATCTGGCATAACATCGATATACTCATCCAACAAGTACTTCAAAGATTTCAGAACCAAACTAATGGTCTCAATAGGCATTTTTCGTACCACAGTTAAGACAAAATCAGCATGAACCACATCGGCAGCAAATTCATGAGCCGTACAAAGGGAAATAATAGGTTTAGACTTAGGCGTGGACTTCACCTTAGCACACGATCCTTTATCTCTCAACGGGCATAAATGAAAATGTGTACCATCTTTCACAAAACTAAGGAAATTATCCTTTCCTTTATGCACAACATTAAGATCATACTGCCAAGGTCTACTCAACAACAAGTTGCATGCAGTCATATCTAATATATCACACATAATTTCATCCTTATAGCTACCAATATTAAAAGGGACAATACATTGTTCATTTATCTGAATAGTGCCCATTGTATTGATCCACCCAACCGAGTAAGGAGAAGGATGAGCTTGCACATCAAGCTTCAATTTGTCCACCACACTACGAGCCACCAAGTTTTCACTGCTCCCACTATCAACAATTATGTGAACGCCAACGCCTTTAATCTGCCCTTTAGTACGGAAAATACTATGCCTTTCAGGAGCATCATCTTATTTGGGTGTAGTCAACATAAGCCAATACACCACCAACGAACCATGGTCCCCGACACCCTCGTCATCATCATTGGGATCAATCCACTGCTTGTCACCAACACACTCAGCTTCGTCTTCCTCCTCTTTATCACGATCAACCATGTTCACACCCCTTCGAGTAGGACATATATTGGACAAATGGCCCACCCCACCACAACGAAAACATTTGTCACCGTGATTCTTCGCATAAGGATTAGAATTCTGACGCCCATTCGTAGTAGTAAGAGTAGTCTTTTTTGTCGGTTTAGTCGGGTTAGCAGGAACATCATCCGAAATCTCCGCCGCCACCTTAGAAGTTTGGGCCTTATCCTGAATCATAATTCTATTACCCGAAGAAGAACCACCAAAAGACCGAAAATTCGATTGGGTTTTAAAAGAAGAGGAAAGTTGTCGCTCCACAGTCTTTGCCCGATCAATTGCCTCATCCAAAAAGTGAATAGTAGTCAATTCCACTTGATTACGAATATTAATACGAACACCAGTGATATACCTTGCTGTTAATTGTGCATCTGATTCACCCAAATCTTTGCGTACAGACCACGCATGAAATTCATTCGTATATTCGCGCACCGTTCTATTACCCTGTTTGCACTCCCAAAACTTCTGATAAATCTAATGTTCATAATTAATGAGTAAAAATTGCCGCCTCAAAGTTGTTTTCATCCTAGGTCAATCATTAATCGGAGGCCTATTATTACGAACGTTCTGGAAACCCACTTGTTTCCACCATGCGTAAGCACCATCTCTTAATTTATAAGCAACATAAGGTACTTGTCGCTCCTCAGGAATTTTCATCAGAACAAAATACTTTTCGACCTCATCAAGCCAATCAGAAAATTCCACCATATCTAAATCACCAGAAAAAGTAGGTATATCTACTCTAATTTTATGGAGTTGTTCAACAGGTGCAACAATAAAATTACCTTCTTCTCCGTTATTCTGAATTCCTTCGGCCGGCGGACCACGACGGATGTTATTGGCGCTGCGTCCTACATGATCCCTTTGAGGGTCTGCCCAAGGTTGTTGATACTAACTTGCAAGCCCTCCATCACTGCAATCATTTGTTCCTCGCGTGTTGCGCTCTCCTGCCGCATCTGAGTCAAAATTGCCGCGAGAGTTGCAAAGCCATCAACGCTGCCTTCGTTACCACCGGCCATCGTCCAATGTTCGTTCCTTTTCTGATACCAATTGACGTAGCGAAAGCCAACCAAGATAAACGATAACCTACCGAAGAAGTTATCGACCTAACCCACTTCGGGAAGTTAGGGTTTGAGAAAGCAAACGTAAGGGAATCCACCCAAATAAAAGTTGCAGAGCAAACTTTAATAAAAGTTTAATAATCAAGATGTGTTTTTCAAAACCCTACAAGAGTATTTATACTCGCAACTCCAAATAAATAAAGGAAAATAAATAACGATAATAATAATACGAGACGAATATTAATTAAATAAAACAACTAAAGCTTCCTGACGGTTCACGAATCTGCCTTGCCCGACCGCGTCCCTAACTCTACTCGGGCGCACCAGACTGCTTGTTCGGCCGCGCCCCTAAAGCTACTCGGCCGTGCCAGACTGGTTGATGTTGTGAAGCTTCTGTTTGGCCATGCTCGGCCGAGTCTTGGCCATGCTCGGCCGAGCACATGCTGTGCTGCCTGAACTCTGCTGATGCTTAGATTTCTGAACTTTCGCTCCCCATCTTCCTCATTGCCGTCGAGACTTGACCCATCGACCCATGTGCTACATCATTCTCCTCCACTTCAAAAGGATTCGTCCCCGAATCCGTATCCACATAAAGGAAAACATCAGGATGAAAATCTACCAAATCCGCAACATTAAAAGGATGGGAAATATTTCATCCATCTGGCAAATCCATCACATAGGCATTGTCATTGATCTTTTTCACAATCTTACACGGACCAATTTCTTATGTTTAAAAAAAAAACATCACGGGTGATCAAACAATTACGAGTTATTAAGTTTTTAAAAAAATTGTTTTATGTTTTTTCTAATATATTTATAATTTCAACATAATCATAGGTTTTTAATAAATATGCTAAACGTGTTTGTATTTTTTTGGTTGGTCCGCAGTTGTGGTGGCGGTGACTGTGATGAGTCGTGCTGTCAGTTAT
The DNA here is from genome assembly GCA_022495995.1 of Adenophora triphylla var. japonica. NCBI lineage: Eukaryota > Viridiplantae > Streptophyta > Magnoliopsida > Asterales > Campanulaceae > Adenophora > Adenophora triphylla. Next base: position 236,082 of record JAFEMH010002200.1, read on the forward strand.
TAATGGCTGCCAGCCAGCCCGAGTTTCCTGACCCAATTCATTCTTCCATTCCGATTCCTATTTCGACTCCTAACCCTAAATATTTTCCCAATTGTATACTCCTACATTATTATCCCTTTCACCCTAATTCATTGAATTCCTCTTTGCACGCAACGCAACGCTTCAACTTTTTCGGAAATCCCAATTCTGAAAACGTTGAAGCACAATCAGAAATTTCCCTGTCATCAAATTCAATCCAATCTCTGTTTTCCGGTAAGTTTTCTTCACGTTTCAAATCCATATTCGTCCTGTTCATCAATTATGTAGTTCTCTGATTTTTAGTTTTTTTTTTTTTTTTTTGGAATTTGAAGAGTTTGGTTTTGAAAATCTATTTCGAATTAGTTTATCCTTGTGATTCCCGCATTGTTCTTTCTTTTCCGTCAATTTTTGTTCCATCGAATTCGATTCTCTTGCCCTTTGTTTTCGTTTAATCCGAATATTCTCGTTTTTGTCCGCCCCTTTTTTCCTTAGGGTTTTTTTTTTTTTTTTGAATTGAGAATTCATAGAAGAATATTCTAAATGGGTGCTACTAAGATTCTAATCCCCAAAGCCAAATTTCACTCATGTATAATAGCTAGAGCATGAAAAAACAAAAAATTGAATACAAAAGCTGTTCGTTTACGGGTCAATTCAGTGTCAATGGCTTGAAATGTCAGCGGGTAGGATTGAGCTAACGGTCAATTGTTTCTCTTCAGATTTTGGATTCTTCTGCCTTGTTGGTCACATTCCTGGCCTATAAGTTACTTCCACTTATCCACCCACAATCACTTCTTTTGTTCTCATTTTAACTGCACAAGACCCACCTTCCATACCTTTTTGGTATGGGTTTTTCCTTAGATTCTTCTAGCAGTTTGTTTTTTGAGCAAATTAATTTATTTCTCTAATTTATTAAATTATCCCCCATTTGTTGTTGTAGGTCAGTGTTGTATTTGATAACTAAGATAATACTTTTAATTGGCCGGTGGTGGAAGGGAGCATCTGTTGATTAAGTTTGGTCGGGCTGTCAATTATTTATTGTTGGCAGCCCGAGTTTCTTGGTCAAAGTTTAACATCTATAACAGGTAAGATGTTCTTTCCTTCAAACTTGTCAGAACTGAACTCCTATTTTGACTTGCACCCGTTTTCCTCTTTTATACATAGTGATGTGTACTCTAATTTGTTTACATCTAAACTCTGTTCATATTATCTCTTTTCAAGTCTTCAACTGTTACATTTATATTATTCTTACGACTTGTTCATTGCAGGTGTGTTAATTATTTATTCAGAATTGACATTGTCACAAAAAAGAAAAAAGAAAAAAAGAAGAACTTTATGAGGATTGATTCCTTATTTGTTTGAAAGATTGTGAGCTTTGTTATTGAGCATCATGGGTTCGTTGTCTGGATTATTTCAAAGACCAGTTGTTGCTGCCTCAGCCGTTGCCATTGCTTCTGTGTATACTGATCTTCATGAAAAGTTTTGGCCTTCAAAGGCGTTAGATACTAGCTCTTCCTCAGACCAACCGATTTCATCGACTTCTAATTCCTTTAGAGATTTGCAGTCATCGTCATTGATATCTGACCTATCAGCATCTAATCTTGCTAACTTCTCTTTTGATACTAAAATTCGTGTACCTGTTCCTGATGTAAAGCACAAATACCTTATTCCTAATAATGTCCATTCTTCTGCCTCAAACAATTTTTGCTCCACTTTTGCCTCTTTGCCCGTTCTAGTCAATATGTACCAGTCTGCTGAGTTGGGTAAAGGTCCAAAGCCAACTGCTTATTCGGTTAATGTCCCTACCTCCTCTTCTTCTTCCTCAGATGTTATGTACAGATGGCATTTACCAAAGCCCAATGCCATTGATATATCTGATAATTCTGACTGCTTATCTGCAAAGTCTAGGACAGTAGTGGTTTTGTTAGGATGGTTGGGGGCAAAGCAGAAGCATCTCAAGTTATATGCAGATTGGTATACTTCCAAAGGTTTTCATGTCATTACATTCACCTTTCCTATGGCTGAGGTTCTCAGTTATCAGATCGGGGGTAAATCTGAACAGCACGTAGATTTACTTGTGAACCATTTGGCTGATTGGTTGGAAGAAGAGAATGGAAAGAATCTAGTGTTTCATACTTTTAGCAACACGGGATGGCTAGTGTGAGCTTTCTATTCTTCTGAATTACAAAGTTCAGTTTTATATGTAAAAACCGTCTGCTTGACGTTTTTTCTAATCTTGCAGATATGGAGCAATTTTGGGGAAGTTTCAGAAGCAGGACCATACCTTAATAGGGAGGATTAGGGGCTGTATTGTGGATTCTGCTCCAGTAGCAGCTCCTGACCCACAGGTAAGAGCTACTTTCAGTCTTTTTCACACTTGTTTTCAGTAGGATTGGTTGGAAATATTTAGCTTTATTGTAATCTTGAATCAGGTTCTCTTTTAGAAGTTCCATACATTACATATCCAATCTTCTGACAAAATATCTGGAAATTGGTTTTGTTAAATATTGTACTCTCTCCGTCTCAAAATAATAGTCCTACTTCCCTTTTTTAGATGACCCTGAAAGATAGTATCATTTCTAAAATTAAGGTTATGAATTGTCCTCATGTCTTCAATATTTTTGTTCATTTTAGTTGATGTTTACCTTGCATGTCATGTGACTTATACCACTAGGAATTAAGGTACAATGTTAAATCGTTTCACTTTTCATATGGGACTACTTTTCAGTAAGGGAGTGAGTTACTGGACACAAGTTAGGCGCAATTGATCGTTTGAAATTGCTTGCGTGATATGCTTAAAGTTCCCTTTCTGCTATTGGACCAAATGATTCGGATGCTCCAATTTTTTTTGTTTTATTCACAAATGGCAAATATTCTGGAAAAACTTGTGTATCCTGATCTTCTGCCTGTGCAGTATACACCGTTTGTATATTGTTGTATTATAATTTCGGATATAGGTTTAGACAATGATGGCCAATTAGAGATTTAGGCTCTCAAATATTCATTGTTAGTTGATGGATATCTTTGTATGCTGTAGATAATGATGGATAATTATATGCATATATCGAGTAGGAAAAGACCGAGTGCTTAGTTTTGGTTGGAGCACCCATAGCTCTCCGGTTGTTAATGTATCATTACACTATGAACGTTGAAGAGTTAATTGTTGTTATCTTTAACCTGTTTTGACATGGGAGCCAAAGTTATTTCATGAGGAGTTCTTTATGGATTTTTAAAGCATATTATTCCTTTATAGTTTGAGAGAGTTGCTGCGTATTATATAGCCTTATTCTTTTGTGGGTACTCTTTATGTACTCCCTCCATCCCAAAATGATCTTCCCACTTTTGTTGTTGTTACTACTAAGGTAGTTTTAGCAGTAATTTTAGGTTAATTTTATTATCCTAATGAACATTTAAAAATTGTTATTGATAGTATTCATAATGGTGTATAAATAACAAGTTTTAATTTTTCATTAGGATAATTATACTCACCTAAATCTATGGCCAAACGACCAATATATGAAACATACTTTAGCGATTTGTATCAAATAATGAAACATACTACTTAGTGTCTGAAAAATGCAACATACTTTTTAAGTAGTTTTCAAATAATGCAACCAATTTCTTTTTTAACTAACGGTGTTATTTTTTGTAACGAAATAGTGATGTGGCCAATGAGGTGTTAAAATTATTAACGAAATGTTGATGTAAAAACTAACTTTCCGTTAGTCCTATTCTAATCTTCATCTTCAACTCCAGCCACCCCCATATCAAACTAACAACCACAAAAAATGTCCAACACATCTATTCAATTAGTTGAAAAAAACAACAACCATTCGCACAATTGCACCGTTCAAGTTAATTCTTCAATACTGCAAGTCATCTTAATCAATTGTATATAACCTAATTTCATTAAATGATATCCACAAATTGATGCAACACACAAAGAAATTATGTCAAAATCGTTGTCTGAACAAAGTCTACCAGAGTTGGGCCTTTATTTCTATGCCCATTCACGAGCCCTTTATGACCTGTGTACACTCCTTTGTGCATGCGAGCCGATGTCTGCAGAGACGTTTGGTGTTGTGCGTGATCTCTCGTACACCCAAATTCACCATACCAGATCCCCAACTTACATTTCAAAATTCCATTCCCACTTCAATCGAATGTTTATTGATTGACCCACTTGAATGTTCATTGATCGACCCATCAAAATAGCTTCTTCTCCCAAATCGATCAGATTTTATTTTTTCTTCCAAATTGTTGTTTATGATCACCAACAAGCCAATTGATCATCTTTATGAACTGGATTCTCATAAAAATATGATTTTGCCTTGGTCAACCAATCATCATTGCCTCTGTTAAACCTTTTCTTGTTAAACACATCGCTAAAACAAGCATCACTTGAGGATTAATTGGTTAATTTTGATTAGATTAGATGGCTCAGGATCCAAATTATGATGGGTCTTATAGAGAGAGAAATAAGATTGGAAGAGATGGCGGAGGGATGAATCGCAAAGAGGGAAGAAAGGAGAGAGAGCGAGATAGAGAAGCGGAGGATGAATCTGGAAGAAGGGATGGGGTAGGGAGGGGAGGGGAGGGAAGGGGAGGGGAAAGCATCCTGTATGTTAGGGACGGTGGTGCTGGCCGGAGTGTGAGGATGGAGAGGAACACAATTAATTTTTATGTCGGGTGTAGGTTGGGATTGTGGGACGATTGGCTGACGAAGATGGGTTAACGGGTGTTATTTTATTTAACGGGTATTTACCCCATCATCAAAATGTTAACTTTTGTTAATGTTCATTTTTTATTTTAGAAATTGCAATATTTAAAAAAAACTAATAAAAGTACATTATATTTTTTTGGCACTAAGGAGTACGTTGTATTATTTGATACAAAGGGGTAAAGTATGTTACCTTTAAGAGTAATTTTCCCCTAAATTTATTGCTGAAGGTACTGTCGTAATAACAATAAAAAAAGTGGGAAGATCATTTCGGGACGGAGGGAGTACATGAACTGTAAACAATACTCTTCCCTTCTCCGGATCCCCTCTCAGTATGTTTAGTTTATAGTAGTCTGTTGCCTATGAAAAGGGAAGGTGAACATTTCGTTCGCGTAGAACTATATCAATTATATAAAGTGGACATTAAGGGCAATTAATATTAGGTTAAAAATCAACTTCCTTATGGGATGGACATAGTAACATATTAATCTGCGCAGGTTCCTTTGTAGTGCATTTTTTTTCAAAATATAAATAAAAATCATTTACATGTTATTTGCTGCTCACTGATTGTTTTCGTTTATGTCTGAATTAGGTTTGGGCTTCAGGTTTCTCTGCCGCTTTCTTAAAAAAGCATAGTGTTGCAACACAAGGATTTACTGTCCCCGATGATTCAGGACGATCCAAATCTCCTAAACCAGCAATAACTGAAGCAGCACTTCTACTAGTACTAGAGAAGCTATTTGAGGTGGTCTTGAATCTTCCAGCCGTGAATGCGTAAGATATCGTCTTTTAAGCTAAACAAGTTACTGTTACCTAGTTTGACATCTTTCATATATCATGTTCTTAAACAGTTTGAGTGCCTTCTGTTTAAAAAGATAAATGAATTATTTACGAATATATTTTTATTAATGTCATTGCATATCATCATATTGCTACTGTTGCACATGAAGTTGGAAAGCTAGTAATAAAACAGTCACCCCTTTCTTTTCATGCTTAAGAGTTTCATAATTCTTGAAATATTTGATATTCACAATGATGGAGATATCTCTCCAATTTAAATAATTTCGTGCTTGAGACATTTTATTGTAATTGCTTTTGAATAATAGCTCGGTCTATAAAAAATAAAAAATGGGAACATCTTTATGGGACGGAGAGAGTATTTATTTATTTTGTTGAATCTCTTCATTCTTCAATCCTCTACCTATTTTCCCAAATGTAGTGGATTATATTTGTATATTTATTTCCGAAAGAAAGTAGGACTTCTTGAATCTGACATTTGAATTGAATCTCCTCATTCTTCAATCGTCCACCTAGTTATCCGAATTTAGTGGAAACTCTTAGAAAGCATTCATGCATCTGGTTGGTTATATCATTTTTTCTTCACCCAAATGGGGGCAAGTTTCAATAAATTTCACTAAACCCTTAATTCTGATCATATTTGCACTGGTAAAAAACATAATTTTGATAAAATGGGGACATTTTCCCCCATTACCCACCACGTAGCTCCGCCAGTGGGTTGTATTGATCGAGCGGCACTCCCTGCCCCCTGTGATTCTTTTCCCGTCTTGTTATGGTTGGAGCATTAAGGCAAACCAGGAAGCCTTGTTGATCACTTTTTTAACAACTTGATACTTTTTTCAGTCTACCTTGTTTGTTTTCGGTGATTTTTCTATTTTTGCGTAATATGATTCCACTTTTTAGATGATTATAAACATGACTTTGTGGCCCTCTTTTAAATTACAGGAGGCTATCAGATGTTTTAGGGCAGCTAACATCAAAACAACCAAGCTGCCCACAGTTGTATATTTATAGCTCAGCTGACAATGTTATTCCTGCTACATCAGTAGAATCCTTCATAGAAGAACAACAAAAGAGTGGGCGTGAGGTTAGGTCTTGCAACTTCATCTCCACACCCCATGTTGATCATTTCCGTCATGATCCCAAATTGTATACTTCTCAGTTATCCCAGTTTCTTGACGACTGTGTTCTTACTTGCTGCAAAAATTCTTGAACAGTCCCGGACGACATTTTTTTCTTTTTCTCTTATACTGTTTATACATCATGTAAGAGTTACATTAGGTTTTAGAGACTCTGACATGATAACCATTTTATTTATATACTTTAGATTTAGAAGTAGTTTATTGAATCACATTCTTTTGGACTCTGATTCAAGAGCTGAAATTTCTGATAATATATGGAAAGGTCACTTCTGACAATTCTGTCAAATCTTCATCTTCGACGTTTTAACTCTTACTCCAAAGGTATCTGTCTCATAATAAATGTCGCACTTACTTTTCGATTTGTCTTAAAATAAAAGTCACGTTTCTAAGTTTCTAAATAAGGAAAGAGTTTGTATAATTTTCTTACAAACAAGTAAAAAAATCGACGTTTATTACCTTTGCATTATTGAAGTCACTGGTTTTCTACACCAACCAATCTCAATTTGTCCTTTTCCATTGACTTTTTACAACTTAGATCACACAAAACCAATCACACAAAACCAAGTCGAAGCTTGGAAACGTCATCCAGATCTATGATGTACTTCCTCCGTCTCTAAATGAATGTCGAATAATTTGCGAAATTTGCATCCCAGAAATTTTCATTACGGAGGGAGTATTACTTAGAACCGCTGCTCCACCTCGCTTGTTACTACGCTGCAACAAGCGGGGTGAGATGAAGCTACATCTCCTTTTACTTGAGTTGTGTGGGTGAACCAAAAAATGAGTTGTGTGGGCGAGATATTGGCCGCATGATGATTCAGGGGAAGGAGGGCGTGGATCCATCTCGCCTGCTCGCTGCAGCATAGCAATAGTCGAAGGGAGCAAGCAACGGTTCCTTCCACATCAATCTTAGATCTATGTATGATCCACTTGCTCTTCTTGTATTATAAACAATCAAAGTTGACGCGTTTTGAGGGCTTTCAGACCTGACAAAAAATTCTTTAACAATAATTAAAATATTAACCTGAAAGCTTAAATTAAAGCACAGATCTGAACAAAAACTGAATTGCATCAAACCTCCCAAACAATTCATACAAAGACTGGGCAGTAAGAGAAGACATGGCCTCATGGTCATTCAAGGAATGGGCACCTTCCTCATCCACTCCGGCCTCCTCGTCAGTGGAACTCCGTCAGTTTTCACTGGAGGAAATGAAAAAGGCAACAAACAATTTTGACCAGTCACTGCTCCTTAGGAGTGGTTGGTCGATTGAGGTGTACAAGGGCACCTACAATGATCCCGACGGGACACAGAAAACCGTGGCTGTCAAGTGCTTAAATTTTGAGTCATCATGGGAACTAGCTCTTATATGGTTTGAACAAGAACGGGATACATGGTCCCAATATCATCACAAGCACGTAGTCTCTGTAATTGGTTATTGCCAAGAACCCCCAAATACGAGCATTATTGTTTATGAATTCATGCCAAATGGGAGCCTAGCTAATCATCTACTTGCAAGAGTAACCCCTACTAGATTTTCTTTGTCATGGGAGCATTGCCTTGAAATATGCATCGATGCTGCCCGGGGATTGGAGTACATGCACACAAGCATAAGGTACTCAAACGGTAACTCTTTCGTTCATTCTGATGTCACAGCAACCAACATCTTGTTGGATGGAAATGGTGTGGCTAAGATTTCTGATCTATATAAAGAGCCATTTACAGTTACTGGATCACATGAGTCTGCCTGTTATTTCGATCCAGAATGTCATGGCAACATATTCCCTAGTTCAGATGTATATGCATTTGGTGTGCTATTGGTTAAAGTGTTGTCTAGAAAGTTGTCCCTTGATAAGGAAGACAGGACACTCGGGAAATCGTTTAAGAAGGTCATCACGAGGTGCTTCCAGAATGGAACCATTCATAACATTGTCCATCCTGACATGACAGCACAAATCTCACCTGATTGTTTGGAAGCCTTTTTACATATTGCTGGTGAATGCTTAAATAACGAATCAGAGAAACGCCCTAGTTTCACTCAAGTGGTGAAGAAGCTCGAGTTATTAATGGCATCATCATCATCATCATCATCATCATCATCTCAACGGTTATGCCGTTGCTATTCGTTGCACGAGATTGAAGATGCTACAAACAACTTTGAAAGCATCCTCGGAGAAGGGGGAGAAGGAAAGGTGTACAAAGGCCTGACGAAAACAAACATCACTGTTGCTGTGAAGCGCTTAAAACCAGAGTACTCTTCTGAGTTTCAAAAGGAGATCAAGATGCTTTCAGATCTTGATCACCAAAACTTGGTCTCTTTGGTCGGTTATTGCCATGAATCAAATGAGAGTATCCTCATTTACGAATTTGTGTGCAATGGAAACCTAGCTCAAAATTTATATGGCAGATCAAGTTCCTTGTCTTGGAGGCAACGCCTCAATATCTGCATCGGAGCTGCACGTGGATTAAGATACCTACACACTGGCACCAATAGTTCACGCAAAGGAATCATTCATCGAGATGTCAAGCCGGTCAATATTCTACTTGATGAAAATTTCAATGCAAAGATATCTGATTTTGGGTTATCTAAAATGGGTCCTCAAGACCAAGCAAATTCAGAGATAGCCACCATGGTTAAAGGCACAACAGGGTACTATGCTCCAGAATATCAGAGATATGGCCAAATCACAAGGAGAATAGATGTATATGCCTTTGGGGTGGTACTATCAGAGGTGTTATGTAGGAAGAAGCCGTGGGATCGGGAAGAGAGCTTCTATCCCACCGAGAATGAGAAATATGGCGAGTGGGCCATGAAAAATATTGATCCTGATCTAAATGGCATGATTGGCCCAGCTTGTTTAGAAGCATTTACTGATATACTAGAGAAATGCTTAAATTTGAATCCTAATAGACGCCCTACGATGAATGATGTTGTGTCCGTGCTAGAGTATGCACAGGAATGGCAAGAGGCTTGGCAAAGGCATAAATCAGGAGGATATTTCTACTTACCTGGTTGTGAAGATAGAGTTGTTTTCTATTACACATCAAATTCCCAAGAATTTTCTAGGAGCATCAAGGTACGATTGCCTTTGAGAAAATTTGCAATGCACCTTGACGAAAGAGACATCAGAAAGGAGTTTTACGCAAAGGAATTCAAACATGTTTTTGGTAATACTGTAGACAAACGTATGCCACAATTATTTGTACGAGGAAAGTACGTAGGGGATGCCAATGAGGTGGAGAAGCTCTACGAGACAGGAGAGCTGGCGAAGCTTTTGGGGGTGTCCCCTCCTCAATTCATTTGCGACAGTTGTGGGGAAGGGGGAGCATGTGGTGTTTGCAAGCGAACCAGCTGGTACGCGTTTAAGTAATTTTCATTTTCTACTTTGATGTTTTAGTTTATCAGTCGTCTACCCCTACCCCTACTTAACTAACAGTGTGCTTGCTAGGTTCGTCCGCTGCAAGAACTGTGATGCCCTTGTGAAAGTTTGGAAGCAGTGGGAAGGAAAACTGAGGAGCTGCCTCGAATGCGATAAGAATGAGTTGATCTGCAGTGCCAGTACAGAAACACGTCCAGGCCAACGTCCTTCGTATCTTGCAAGAGGGGCAGATTTTTTAGCATCTATGTTTCAATAAAAGTGTAAAAGCATATATATAATTTCTGAATTCCAAATACTTTGGATCAATATAATGTGATTTGAACTTTAACACAAGTCAATTTTCTGCCCTCCATATTACAGGGTTGCAGTGCCAAATTTCTGTTTTCATATTGCTATTCACATCCTTGATTCATAAATGCGCCCGTCTCTCTCTCTCTCTCTCTCTCTCTGTCTATTACGGCCCTAAATGATTTGGTTTGGTTTGTCACTGATGTGGAGTATTTCATACTATCTAATTCCTATATTTTCCGTGCTTATTATGTTCAATCTTGATGTATTTAGATAGGTCTGATGTAATATTGAGAGTATTTTGTATTGTGAGGCTTTATTGAGAGATTATTGTAATTCGAGGGAAATTAGTCATTCTTTTATGTAATCGGGTGTAAGGATTTCATGAAGCCAAAACAAGTATTCAAGAATCAAATCAAAGTTCAAGATCAAGTCAACGAAAGAAAACTCGAAGCAATTCAATGACAAGAATTGAAAGAGAAAGAAGAAGGAAGACCTGGAAGAGGCTGCAGCAAGGGGACGAGTCGTCCACGACTTTCACCAATTCGTCCCCATAAAAGGGACGCCAGAATCAGAAGAGGAAGCAAAGGGGACGAGTCGTCCCAACAAGGACGAGTCGTGCTTCAACAACGCTGGAATTCGGAAACTGCCAGCGACGGGAATTGTGGAATTTTGGTATTTTAATTTATTGTCTTTCCTTTATTTCCTTTGGAGACTTAGGTTTGGAGAGAGAGTATAAATACTCTTTTTATTTATTTTTCAAGAGAACACACGGCTGTAACAATTTGGCTGAGAAACAATTTCAAAGTTTGATTATTTCATGGAAGCTTAAACTTTCTTCATTTTGAATAATAAATTTGGATCTGTTTTGAAGATCAATTGAAGTTTTATTCTTTCTATCTCTTTCTTCCTAATTATAATTTTACTAATACTCTTTTTATTTATTTGTTGAGAAGAGACGGCTGTAACATTGAAAGAGAGAACAAATTCAAGGTTTTGATTTTTTTCATGGAGGGCTAATTCCCTATCGCTTTGGATAATAAATCTTGATCTGTTTTGAAGATCAATTGAGGTTTTATTCTTTCTATCTCTTTCTCCCTAATTATAATTTTACTCGTGTTTATTGTTAAATCGATTTTTAGGGTTTTGAAACTTGATCAATTTCTTAATCTTTTTAATTGGTTTTTGCTAGAATTCCCTTTTATCGTGTCGGACTAGGATTTTCATTGTAGCAATTTCATAGTTCTTGTATGTGTCATCTTGAATTGTGATTGGGGTAAAATTAGTTTTATCTTCTATTTGAAAAAGAATAGAATAACTCCTTGATCTCCATCTCTTAGAATTTCATCAATTAATATTTAGAATCTTGACCGTGTCGGCTAGGTTTTATTTATCAATTAGGGCTCCTGGTTGAGCGTGTCGCCGCTATTAACTACTATCAAAGAAGAGATAGAGATTTTATATCTCGTGATCAAGTGATTAGGGGAAGAACAGAAAGAATGAATCAATGATATTGATTGATAAACAGTGATAGTTTTATTTATCCAAGGTGCTCTTTAAATTATTGTCTACAACTCTATTTTCTTGCTTTAGTTTAATTACAATCAAATCAATCAAACCCCCCAAACTGGTCTGTGACTATTACACAAACAAAAACTGTTTCCTGAGATCGATCCTGGACTTTCACTATCTACATTATTAGGAGTCCTTGTAGTAATTTGTAGGTGTTGCGATAAAGCCTATCAAATTTTTGGCGTCGTTGCCGGGGAACGGTGTTTATTTGTTTGCACACTTATTCTTTTTCTTAATCTATTTCTTTTTCTTTTTCTTTTTCTTATTTCCTGTTTAGTGAACTTTATTATTATTGTCATCTTGTGGTGTGGAACATTTTATGGTCCATACCCGTTCTGCTAATCAACCCCCTAGTCCCATTGTTTCGGAAATTGAAAGATATTTCAGGATAGGAGAAGTTTGCAGCTGGAAGAGATGAATAATAATAACGATAGGGGTGATCATAAGCCATCTGTTTGTGCTGTTTATGTGAGGAGGAAAAAGAAAGTTGATGGGCAAATGGTGCCTATAGAGCCTGAACAGAATGTTGAAAAGAGTGTTGAGCCAGGGTTGGAGGTGGAGAAGAAGGTGAAAGAGAAAATTCCTGAAGAGAGGTACATTCCACCCGTGATTTCTGTTTATGAGCATGTCCCTCCGTTTCCTTATGCATTGAGGGAGGATAGAAAATCGGAGCCTGACAAGGCTATTTTTGATACTTTCAAGAGATTGGAGGTGAACATTCCGTTTCTAGATCTTCTTCAGTCGGTTCCTAGGTATGCGAAATTTTTGAAGGAGTTATGCACCATGAAGAGAAATCAGAAGGAAAGAAGTCAGAAAAAAGTGAAAGTGGTGGAGCATGTGTCTGCGGTCTATCAGAAAAAGATGCCAAAGAAGTGTAGTGACCCTGGTATGTTTGCAATTCCTGTTTCGTTTGGGGGGAGTAATTTTCATAGAGTCATGCTTGATTTGGGAGCTTCAATCAATGTAATGCCATATACATTGTTTGAAGAACTTAAGTTGGGTGAATTGGAGGATACTAGAGTTTTGATTCAGTTGGCGGATAAGTCCAACGCATACCCGAAGGGGGTGGTTAGAGATGTGGAGGTGAAGGTTGGCGATTTGATATTTCCGGCGGATTTCTTTGTTCTTGATATGGAGACTGATTATGAGGCTCCCATTCTGTTGGGGATGCCATTTATGTCTACTTCGGAAACAAAACTTGATGTGACGAAGGGCTCTTTAACCATGGAGTTTGATGGGAAAGTGGTGAGTTTTAATGTGTTTGATGAAAAGACCCTTCCCAAGAATGTGTGCAAGGTTTGTGCCATGGATTTGAGAGAGCCAATTATCAAAAATGGGGCAAAGGTAGAGAATGATGGTGTTGAGTCTCCAAAAGTGAAGCCGGAGAAAAATAAGAAAGGAGAGCCACCAAAGGGGAAAAAGAAAGTGAAGTCGAAAAAGGAGAAGCTAAAATGGTCTCCAATGGGGAGGCATGTCATTGAACCGAATCATCTTGTAGAGGTAACTCAAAAAGATTACTTTCATCCCCCTTACTTTGATGAGTCTCGTGTTTGTGGGGCCTCCCGTCCCATAACTTAGTTTATTTAGAGTATGCTATGCCGGGGGCTTACCCGGCATTTGGTCTAGCTAAAGACGGTAAAGAAGGGCGGCTTACCGGGAGGCAACCCGAGAATTTCGGTATTTTTATCTTTGTTTTATTTCTTTTTATTAATTTATTTGTGTAGAATCGGTGCTTCTGAGGTATTTTGTTTGTGGTGTTTTGTGCAGAAATTGGCGAGTACGGACGAGGATGGAAAAAAAACAAAACGCCTGGGACTGTTTCAAAAAATAAAAAAAATAAAAAAATCAATCCAGGCGCCCGCCCCATTAAAGGCCATGCGGCCGCCTCAAGGGCCGAAGGAGGGGCCAAAAATCAGATTGTCCATGCGGGCGCCCTGTTTCAGTATGAGGCGTACGCCTCATTTCAACTTAAAAAAAAATAAATAAAAAAATAGAGGCCTGTAACATATATATACGTATATATATATATACATATATATATATACATATACATACATACATATACATACATACATATATATATACATATATACATACATATACATACATACATATACATACATACATATATATACATACATATACATACATACATATACATACATACATATATACATACATATATATATATACATACATATATATACATACATATATATATACATATATATATACATATATATATATATATATATAAATATATATATGGCCCTGTAAAAAAAATTCGTAATTTCGGAACGAAAGGAAGTACCCTAGCCAATGGGCCATTTTCTCGGCCATGGGCCAAAACCTCGGCCACCCCTGCTCGGCCAGCCCCAATTTCCTAGGCCATGCCCCTTGCCCACCACCTGGTTGATAACATTTGTAATTCCATGTTTTTCACCTTGGTCCCTCCCTTTTCCAGATTTTCATTTTAGCCCCTAAATTTCCTAAAACCAATACTCCCTCTGTCCCATAAAACATTACCCCTTTTACTATTTTGAGCGTCTCACTTTAAAGTCTCACTTTCCTAAAAAGGAAAAAAATTTTACTATTCTCTCCACTCATTCTCTCTCCTCCCACTCACAACACTTTTCAAATTTACTATTCTCTCCACTCATTCTCTCTCCTCCCACTCACAACACATACTTTAATAACATTATTTCTTATTTTCCGTTCTCAATAGTAAAGGGGTAAAGTTCTCCGGGACGGAGGGAGTATTTCCCCTCTTTTCCCCATATTTTTAATGTAACCACCGAACTTGTTATTTCCAACTTATCCCCTCCTTTTTCTATATGTTTCACTTTGGCCCCTAACCTTTCAATCCAAACTTACCTCCCCCATTTTCTTTCTTTTTTTTTTCATTTTAGCCCCTATACTTTTCAATCTCTAGAAAATGGGCCATTATTCACCCATAATCAGCAGCAATTTGAGAGTAGCTTTAGCCAAGGACAATCATGGGATCCAGATTAGTTCCCACCGCCTCAGTATTCCCGAAAGGTATTCTTATCCCTTTCTTATTTATTTTGTACTTCTAGTGATGCATTAGGGACAACGCATGTTTCAGTGAGGGGGTGGGGTTTGTATAGTTTTTTTTGATTTGTATAGTTATTTTTCTTGATTCTTTCTTGAAAAAAAAAAAACTTTGAAAAAAAAATGAAAAATGAAAAAATATATATATATATATAAAAAAAAATTTGAGAGGCTAAGTGAAAATCCGAGAGGGCACTTAGGCAAAAGGAGAGGGTGTGTTTTGAAAAAAAAAATAAATGAAAAAATGAGAGGCTAGGTGAAAATCGAAAACGACACCTAGGCAAAAGGTGAGTGAGTGAAATACTTTCTATTCTTTACATCACCGGAGTTGGAGACATAAGGGAGGATTGGAGCGTAGGGTAGGATTGATCATTATTGGCGTAGGAGGTTTGGTTTAGAGGCGGTAGGATAGAAAATCCTCGTAATTCTTCTTGGTGATATAAGGGGTTTATTTTTGAGGGAGTAGTAGTGAGAGGATAGCGTGGGGGAAGCTTAGGACATTGTAGTTCCCCCTAGCTTTTTGATGTGTGGGCTTTAGCTTGAATGTCCCATTTTTGCATCTTTGGAGTTGGGGTCGAGCTAAGGCCATTGGTACCATTGTTATTTTTGGAGTGATAAGGAGCGGAGTTCCATTCTCTGAGTAGATTGATTGAGTTGTTTGAGTTTGTTGACTTTTGATTTGGAGGTTTAGAGGAGATTAGGGATCATTTTCCTTCCATGCTATGCTGATTAGACCGGTGCTTAGAGTGGGGTTAGGATATTACTCAGGGACGAGTAATGGTCTAAGCGTGGGGGAATTTGATGTGGCGAATTTCACTATATGTAATTCCCTAATTTTCTAGACATTTTATCATTATTTTAATAATTTAGATTAGTTTTGATGTAATTTTAAGTAAATGATGAATTAGTGAGTTTATGAAAAATCTTTGTAATTGTGAGACAGTCATTTTGGGAGAATTTAGAGACTGAACCGTTAGTCATATGTTGTTCGAAGAAATTTCAGACCAAATCTTACCATAAAACTCTTCAAATCAAATCGAAGTAAACCATTAAATTGCGATTCAAACCGCAATTTAATTAATTTTGCCGAACAATGTTCTTGGCTGTAAAATGTTGTATTTACAGTTTAGTTTGAAATCTTTTCAATGTCTATCTATGATCCACCTGCTCTACTTCTATCATAAACAATTAAAGTCTCTACCTACTTTCCTTTTCTCATTGCTGCATTTGTCTGTCCCTATTAAATGATTTTACCAATTTATTTTTCATAGCTCTTAAAAACTTAAAATACTCTCACCCTTTTGATCATAAATATAACGATGAGCCCGGACCAGCTAGACCGGGCCCAAGCTCGGTCTGATCCAAAGACCCAGTATAACGTGGCATTCCCTAGACCGCCAGAGTCAAGACCGCGGACAGATAGGTCCTCAGGGTCAAGACCGCGTTCCTCTCCTCCGTCCCAGACAGGATCGAAGGGATCCTGACCGTCGACCAGGTGATCGCGGACATGGTGACCGCTCCATTCGTGCCCACGTCAATATCATTGACCGCGCCCAAGATGTTGACTGCGGTCTGTGAGTACCCCGACCCGAACTCGTGTTTTTGGGTCCACTTTCCTTGGGTTTTTGGGCTCATCTATTTGCTAAAATGCATTTAGAGCCCAATTATCCATCCTTGCCTTGATCCATTGGGCCTGCCATTCCTGCGGCCCAACTTAGCAAAAAGATGTACGCTGTCGTCCGACATAGGACTCTCCCAAGGCGGTGGAAACCTTCTGTCGGACGACATAGGACGTCTCATCAGCCTGCCTATAAATAAAGGGCATGGCTGATCATTTTAAAGGAACTTTTGGAAGGAGGACTCTTAGGAAGCAAGGAAACTCTGTCAAAATAGAGTCTCATCCTCTCTCTCTCACACACATTCACCTCCCTCCTCATACATATACACATTCCAATCCAAGATCCAAAGAGAAACTTCCTTTGTTGGTGATTTGAAGGGGTAAACACCATACTATTGGTGCATTTACCTTGTGGACTACAATAGGTAGCCACTAAACCCTCTCTTTCTCTGATTAACCCTTGCACATTCATCCATATCACCTTGCATGCTTACATGTCTTGATATAATGTGAAATATTTGGGATTTTGCATGATAAATGTGGTTGAGAGGTGAATCTTCCATATTCACTTCTCCCCACCTCAGATCTGAACATTTGGTGACCTTAGCACCATTAAAGTTCAAATCATGGTTAGTTTCCTTTGAGTTAGGAGGAGATGGCTACATGATAATGGCCATAGATATGTGATTTATCACATTTGGCCATTAAATCCATGTGATCCTCCCATAATAGTCACGTAGTGCTACTATTTTACTATTTTCAGTTAATAAAATAGCTTAGTATTGCATTGAGAGCAAGGTGGAATCAATCTGGCTGAAGGGCACTGAAATAGGCCTCTGGTGTCGGATGACACAGGACTCCTCAAAGGATCCTGTGTCATACGACATACAGCTCCCAGAAAGCCATCTGGCTTTCAAGGACTTCAGATCCACTCAGAATGGTTCCCTTTGTAACTCAAGGCTATGTGTAAATTTTAGTTTTAGTTCGTTTAACACTATTTGGGAATCTAAGATCTCTTCGGGTGCAATAAATCGATGGAGGCGGTTTGTCATGTGACATGGACACTCTCGGGTGTCCTATGTCATATGACATCCGTATCATTAAAAGTCAATCTTGACTTTACTCCACTCCAATCAACCCCGAACTGAGCTTAGACCCTGGATAGTGCCTTTTCTCAGTTAAAATAATCTTGCTCCAGTTCCAGAGTAGATGTGGTGTTGTAAGAGACAATCTGACCATGAGGCCTTATGTCGTCCGACATCCCCTTCATGGGAAGTCCTGTGTCGAACGACATCGGAGCTTCCTGAGCAGACTGTCTCAGCTCTTGCCTTAGAATGCAAGTCATCGTTTGTAAAGGGTGTGGCCCCCTGTCATGGCACACAAGTTGTACCCCATTCTGAATACTATCAATGAAATACCAGTTTGCACACTTTATTTGTTGACACAAATCGCACACACTTTGAATGTTTATGATTGTCCAATGTTTGATTGAAATTCTCGAAAGAGGCATGTTGGGTGAACTCCCAAGTTCTTCCCAACACGTAACCAGACTCCCGAACCCAAATTCTCTTTAAAAAAGGTTTTTCAATGTTTTTCCTTTAAAAACGGCGTGGCGACTCCCAAAACTACAAAATTTCAAAAGATAAACAACAACCAAAAGACGATTCACAAAAACATTTAAACGAGGTTGTTGTTTGTTTTGTTTTCATTTTCGGAGTCCGTTCCTTCAGTGGCGACTCCGCTGGGGACCACATTGAAAAACTTTTTGTTTTTGGAAAAAAAATGAAAATGATACTTGGTATATAGGTGGAAACCATTAACCTTCCTGTATCGCTCCCTAACCCGGGGCTTGGGATAAATTGTGGTTTAACAATCCCACGTACCGGTATCGTTCTTCTTTTTTGAAAAAAAAAGGGAAAAGTTTTTCTTAAGAGGGTCTATCTTTCTTTAAATCAACTTGGACAATTTCTTCATTCTCCTTGTGTGCAATTTGTGTCATTATGTGTGCTCCTATGTGCCTTGCCATGATTCTGTGCCTATATCATTTATATGTCTTGGTACCTAGTATTTTGGGATAGTGGGGGTTCCCCCCTTTGCAGTTTGCTTGGCCCTGTTGGTAAGCACTCCCATGTCGGACGACATCCCTTCCGTGGAAAGTCCTGCGTCGGACGACATAGGGAGGCAGTGCAGAAACAGGTCGAGCTGATCAGATGAACATGGCAGGACGATTCTGGAATACAGCTGCTGGTTATCTTTGGACATTTGGGGCAGTCCCCTTTTGTCGTGCTTTGGACTCAATCTCTTGTCTTTCCTCTTTTGCATATTGCATAAAAAAAAAAAAACAACAAAAAATGTTTTCCTAGAATATACCTTCACACTACTCGCACGCTACCCGCACATAGAGTTAGAACCCGGGAGTGTACGGACGACATCGCGAACGGTGACGTGTTTCGCCTACGTTTGAGCGCCTAAAGTCCTCCTAGCCAATAGAGTAGGAGCCAAGACTTGTCCGTGACACACTTCTACCGTGACCAGTTGGTTTTTGGCAAAATGCTTTTCAAACTCGGTTTTCAAAATTTTCTCACAAAGTCCGAGTCATGCTTCGTCTCCAAAGTCTTGGCATACTCTCCCTCTTCATGACAAAATTACGACATAACTCAACGAGAGTACATGTCAAAACTTTGACATGTCTCGAAATGAGTACATGTCGATTTCTCGACTTGACTTCGCAAGAGGTCATGACGAATTTTCGACATGTGCCAATGCGAGACCATGTCGAATTCTTGACACGTACTAACGGGAGGTTATGCCGAAACTCCGCCATGAAGCGACGAGAGGACATGCTGGATTTTTGACTCGAAAAGAGGAGAGGTCATGCCGAATTTTTCCAGGATTTTACCTGCAAATTGCAGTCTCGTACATTCAAACGTACTTTTGACCCTCTCTCCTCCCGAGTCTAGACGTTGACTTGGACTTGGTTTTGAAAATCTCGAGTTTTACTTGTATGCCCATAGGTCCGTTCTCCCTTTTGATTGGTGGGTTCCACGTGCCCTATAGGACCTCTGCCGGGATTGTCTGTCCCGGAGGTGCAATACAGGTGGAATACAGGGGGTCTATAGACGTAGTGATGGAACCCATTGATCCAGGAATAGTGTAGACTGCGAAAAAGAAGGTGTCCCCCTTTTCCAACCATTCCTAGGATTAATAAAAAAAAAAGAGAAAAAAAATATAAATAAAAAAGAGCATATGCATGAGTCCGTCCTAAGCCTATCCTCTCCCCTACCTAAAACCGTTCTCTCCCCCTTTCAGCCAGCAAGTATTGGGTCAGAGTTCCGGGCGGTTGGTTAATCAGTTTTTCTCCAGTCAGAGATTCGTTTCCAGCAGTCTCAGAAATGGCAGATTCGCAAGCTTCAGTGGGTTTGGGTCCGAATGCGGGTGTTGATCCAGCTCAGATTCAGAATGTCAGTCAAGGTGTAGGGCCAGATCAAAGTCAGAATGTGGGGCAGAATGTCGAAGATCCGGAATTTGGATTCCCTCTCGGCCTTGAGAGCAATGAACGAACCAATCCTCCCTGGTCCCACTTTAGCAGTTTCCTGCAAGAATATGAAGATCGCCTCTTCTCAGAGGAAGGGAAAGATGATATTAGGGAACTGGGACTGTTCAAATCAAATCAAGAGAAAGTCATTTACACAAGATGGCTAGAGCAATCAAAAAGGATCGAGCAAGAAAGCTTCAGGCGGGTACCTGTACTGGGACTTATTAGTAAGGAAGCCGAAGTACACCTTGAGGTAATACACTTCTGCAAATTGGTTTTGGGAGAGGCCGAGTACAGCCCTGAAGATAGTGAGGGCGAAGAATCGGAAGAGGAGGATCGCTTCTATATCCTGCCCGGAGTCAAGTACATACCGCCCCCTCCCACTCTTCCCCCGCAGTTCCTGAGAGGAGAAGCTGAGTCTCAGCTGCCGTCCCCGGCATTGGGGGCCTATGACAATTTCTGTGGTTGCACGTTGTAAGTGCTCCAATTTGAGCTTGTTAGAATTTTCGTTAGAAAATTAACGAAAGTTATAACATTACAAACATTTCCTAACAATCCTAACATTTCTAACCAAGTAAGGGTAGATTAGGGATTGCCAAAAAAAGATAAACCAAGGAAAGGAATCAAAAAAGCAAAAGAAATAAGAAAAACCAAAAAAAGAAATGGCTGGAAACATAATCTGGCTGGTTAATTTGAATTTTAAAAAAGATTATTCCTCTTGTCCAAAGCCTGGAGCAACATTTAATGAACAGTGCACGCTGCAGGTCCTATCCGCGCGGATGGGATTGCAATTTTCAGAGGGCTATAAATTGAGCCCTCCAGTCACAAAAATAAGGGGGAACAAGAGCACAATTCACAGTATTTGGCGAATATACTCGAGAAAACAGTGAGAATTCTATAAGAATTGTCACCTTTTTCTCTTGAATCTTCCCAACCTTCACTCACTCAAATCAAACTCACTCACCATCATATTCAAAGCCTCAAACACTCATACATTCAAGCCAAAGCCCCAAAATACAAAGAAGATAGGTATAACCTCCCTCTTCTTACCCTAAATCTCTCATCCATGCATGCATCTTCAAACTACAAAATGTAGTTCATTCATCTTCTTGTCTTAGATCCAAGAAGATCACCATGGAAGTTCATCTCCATGGATGATCTTCTACAAGGATCAACATCATTTTCAAGTTCTCTTACTTTCTTGCAAAGAAAACTCATTTTCAAAACCCTAAAAACATTTTCAAGCATCAAATCTCATTTTCAAAGGATAAAAATCCCCTTCCCAAGCAAATGAAGTGCTTAGTCCTAATATACCCCAAGGATGGTTTGGTATAGTTGACTCACCACTAAAATGTCAAGTGATCACTAACCAAAACCTAGGGAAATGGGGACAAGCATGGATGCAAAACCCCCCTTAAAATCATATTTTCTTTCTTGAGAAGTTGCTGTCCAGTAGCAATTTTCCAAGATCCCAGTCCATTGTCTTAATTTTTGGACACAGATAAACTTGGAATTTGGTGTTGACTACAAAACACTTTTTGTAGCCAACATCCAGAGCTTTCCATACATATTTTTACTTTATTTTTTGGCTGAGTAAAACTCTCTTTTTCAAATTTTCTTTTAGAGGCTAGTTCATCAGCTTCTGGAAATCCAGATTGCATATCTGATATTTCCAGAAGGTTTTGACCCCTCAAATCTTCTCCAAAATGGAAAATTCCTTCGTACAAATCTTATTTAAGGTTTCTGGAACAACTTTCATTCTCTGAGTTTATCCAGATTATGAAATTTTAAGACCCTTGAATCCATTTCAAAATCAAAGGTCCACTGCCTTTTTCATTCTGGCAGAAGTGACTCTCAACTTCAAAAGGTCTTTTGAGTACCAAATCTCAATCCAAAAATCTTCCAAAAAATCATGGGATAAGTTTAAAGTATTAAAAAGATATCCCAATTTTTACTTTTCTGAGTTTCAAATTATTTTGGCCAAAACAAACACACACACACACAAATGATTTTCAGCTTGGAAGACTCGTTTTACGAGGCATTCCGGGTGCACACTAACGTCCTTCCCGGCGTGTAACATGACCTCCGAACCCAAATTTCTGATCTCGGGCATTTTTCAAAGTTTTGGCCCTTAAAATAAAAATGGCGTGGCGACTCCGTTCTTTTTCCGGGTTTTATTTGGTTTTTTCAAAGAAACGCAAAAAATCGAATTTTTTCCCGCGAATGGCGACATCATCACAGTGGCGACTCCGCTGGGGATTTTAAGCTTTTTTTTTTTTTAAAAAAAAAATGATATTTGGTATATTGGTGGAAACCATTAAACTTCCCGTTACCGCCTCTTAACACGAGTCGGGGATAAATTGTGGTTTAACAATCCCACGTACCGGTATCACCGTTTTCAAAAAAAAAAGAAAAAGCTTTTGAGGGTCAAGCTTCCGTCCCGGCTTTGAAAATCATTTGTGTGTGTGTGTTGATTTTTGCACATTTTTCGTGTTGTTTTGGCCGCCTCGGAGAAAGTCAAAATTTTGACTGTCGGAATAATGTCCCTAATTGTTGGCATTTTTGTGATTATGTGCTTATGTGTTCATTAAACTTCAAAAAAAAAAAATTTCAAAAAAAAAAGGATTTTCAAAAAAAGAAAATTTTCAAAAAAAAATAAAATCATGCATCTTATTTTTAAGACACATAAAATTTTTTTCTATTTTACTCAGAAAAAGAATATAGACTGCTTGCACACTACGCGCACGTGACCGTACACTGCACACTACGTCCCTAACCCGGGGAAATCCTTGTCGCGGTCCGTTTGGTCTTATTACGCCTCTCGGACGAGCACAAGACTACCCAAACATCCCATGGAGCCTCGTGTCGACCATGCACTTGTCCGTGACACACTTTGTCCGAGATCCGGTTGGTTTTTAGTCTGGTCTGTGTCATGCCACATGTACGTGTATAGACCTTTCCTTTCAAGCCTTTGTCGGCATACCGACTCAATGTCTTTCGGGGACCCTAATCGGTCGAAGTTACCGGTTTTCCGCCGCGGACTTTGACCAAGATATTGACCGGCGCCTTGACTTCGGCTCGGCGGCACAAATTATACACGGACTCCCGGCATTGTCACGAGTCATCAAGGATTAATGATTATTCCATGCCTAATTACGGCTTAGCGACGACAAGTCAAGATCAATTGTGGACGCTTATCGGTCAAATCATGTCGACTTTTCGTCGAGCCCTCGGACATGATCTTGACTTTTGACGTCAGCTTTGTCCGTAATTTACATCGAATGCTCATTAAGACTCGATTACCCGCCGACTTTTAGGATCATTTTCTTTCGGTCGGTGGGACCCGCTTGCCCTATAGGACCCTCGCCGGGGCCGTCCACCTGGGAGGTCGAAATACGGGTGGAATACGAGGGGCTTATAGACGTAGTGACGGGGCCCACGATCCGGGATCCCGAGTAGTTTGCGAAAAGAAGAGCAATCTTTTCCAACCGATTAGGTTAATAAAACATGTTTTAAGTAAACGTGAACAAATAACTGCATGTTGCATGAGCCCAATGCCCAAACACCTACCCTCCTTCCATTCCCAGACATCTGAATCTTCGTGTCCTTTCCCCTGCAGCTCCGCACAAAGGTTGGTTCCGGACGCCGGGTCATCGTTTGATTAGTTGGGAAGAGTCAAGCGCGTCATCAGCTTCGCCGTTTGTTTCGACTCCGGGTTTCAGAATGTCTGCGTCAGCCGGTAATGATGGGGATAACGTCACTCCGCCTCCCGGGACCCCTCGGAGCGGAACGGCGGTGGAATCGGTTAGCGAGAACGGAGGAGGTTACGACAGGAAGCACAGCTAAATAGCCTTATGGAGGCTATTAAGAGCCATGGTCTGGCCGCCAGCCGCAATCCCGATGGCACCTTCACCGTGGAAGAAGACGAGGATGCCAACCCCACTCTCGGTCGCCACGACTACACCGGGATGCCGCCACCCACCTCCTATGGTGCCACTACCGAGAACCCATGCTCCTCGATTTTCGGGTCGGTCGGCTCCCAACCACGAGACCACCGGATCCATGCGGCCGACGGCACAAACCGGTTCGCGAGTCCCTCACTGGGGACAAAGCCGACGGAATGTCTTCTCATGGTTGGGGCTATCTCGGAATGCCACGGCTAATCGGGATCCCGCCACGGTTTGGAACCGATCAATCCGGGCCTTCGCGGCAGGTTCAAAGGGCCGCAAGCGGCCAGCGATTCGGAATGCCGCCACAACTTGGTTACGGACCACGGTCGGGAGCCCCTCCTCGAACGATACTAGTTCAGTTGCTCCTCACACAAATCCATTCCTCACTCCCGAGACTTCTATGGGTTACCAAGCCTCCATCCCGGTGTCATCCGAATCACCGGGACCGCAGTACCCCGGGTTATACACCTCGCCTCGGCCCGGCCATGCAATTCAACGATCGGGGACGGCGGCCCGCACTCAAGCCTACTTACGGGCCCCACTCTGGAAATCCAAGTTATCCGGCTACATCGGAGCTGCCTCCACCTACTTTGCCGGTTGAAAATCAATAGCGAGCCGCAAGGTTCTTTCCCTTCGCCCAAGCTCCTACTCATGCTCCCGGGGTAACTCGGCCCCGGACGGGTTTTCACCTACGTCCCGGATCGGCCGTTCCCTCCACCGATCTGCCTCCCGGTGGTAGCTCCTCTCTCTAGCTCGGCCACTAGCTTTGAATGCCATGGTTCCACCACAGACCCTTATCGGCCTGGTTCATGGAACAGCACAAGGAAATGAAAGCGCGGTCGGCGGCGCCAAGAAGTACGCTCCGGCCTACAGACCCGAACTCCATTGTTCCTCTGCCCCACAAATTCGTGATGCCTAACTGGGATCTCTTTGATGGGACTGCATGCCCGAAAACCCATTTGGACACATATACCTTGGCGATGAAGGCGAAGGATGCACCAATCGGCGGTTAGGCGATTATTTCGATCTATCCTTGAAGTCCGGTGCCTTAAAGTGGTTCTTTCGTTTGAAACACGAAGCCGGGGCTACGTGGGACCAGATTACCAATGCCTTCACGAGAGAAATATAAGGCCAACTTGGAGTGAGAAACAAATAGAGTTGACCTACAAACAACGGTGCGGCGTCTGATGAGAATGTTGGGGACTTCTACAAGCGGTGGAATACGAAACTCGGTGAAATGGCCATCCCTCCTTCCGAAGAGGAACAACTGGACATCTTCCAGTCATGCTTGAAACCACATCTGAGAGCCTCCCTCAGTCACTTCCCATACTCAGACTTACGGGCCATGGTTAACTCTGCAGCTAAGTTTGAAAAGGCCTACAATCAGCAACCGGCTGCTGCGCCTGCTTACAGATATCGAGCTCCTCCTTCAAACACTGCCCCCGCTCCCGCTAGAGGCAAAGAGGTGATTAACTACGCGGGATAGGAATGTAATAACACAACTCCTTTTGCCCCCAGAAAACCAGCCGAGCCCAGACCACGGGTCATGAATCTTGAAAACTTTGGAATGCCTCTGAATGACATCTTTAGGGGACTAGTGAAGGAAGGCTTGCTGCGGCCTTTGGAGAATTTCCAACCCAGGAATCCGAATGCTCCCGTGGATACTACAAAGTATTGTGCTTTTCATCAAGCCCACGGACATCTAACAGATAACTGCTTTACTCTGAAAAAGGCAATTCAGGGGCTGATAGAGCAAGGAAAGTTGGAAGGCCCCGAAGGGCCTAATACAGTCAAAAATCCGCTGCCAAGGAACCATAATCAGGTAAATATGATTGAATGCGGAGAATCTTCGCATGCCCAGGAAGATGCTGATGAAAGTCCCCAAATACCCGTGGCCAACCTCGTCGAGGATCCTGAATTAGGATTCCCCCTCAGCCTTGAGGATATCGAACGAATCAACCCATCTTGGTCTCATGTCAGAAACTCCTTGCAAGAATACGAGGCCCGCTATTTCTCGGATGAAGGGAAGGCCAATACCGAAGAACTGGGGCTGTTCCGGTCAAAATATGAGAGAACCATTTACACAAGATGGTTGGAACAGTCAAGAAAAATTGAACAAGAAAGCTTTAGATGGGCGCCTGTACTGGGGCTTATTAGCAAAGAAGCCGAAGAGCAGCTGGAGCTAGTACACTTCCACAAACTGGCTATTGGAGAAGTCAAATACGACCCCGAAGGCAGTGAAACTGAAGAATCAGAGGAGGAAGAACCCTTCTACATTCTACACAGTGTCAAATACGTGCCACCCCCTCTCACTCTTCCCCCGCGGTTTACGGGAGGAGAAGGCGAGTCGCATCTACCACTTCGGGAATGGGAGCATATGACAATTTACTGCCGCACGCACCCATATTCCCTAACGGGTTTGATCGGCGTTCCCTCTCCGCCGAAATCCCGGTAGTATGGGAAGATGATTCCGATGGCAGCCGACGACGATGATGATGACGAGAGCGAAGAGTCAGCGAGGCCCCGGATCCGGAAACAATCGGGAACAATCACGCCGGAAATGAGCCCATGGGAGCCAGGTACAATGGTTGGTTGTCAGCAAGTGACGATGAAGGACCACCGGAAAATGCAAGTCAAATGCCGGTAGGGGTGGACCCCCAAGAACTGCACCTCGTAAGATGCACATGCGGTCAATGTCCGGATACTTCGAGAGGATGAGGGACATGAAAGCCCGCGCCCGGATCCGTACATATACGAAATCCTAGAACACAACGTTCCTTATAAGAACTGTTGGTGAATGGAAAGGGTTTATTGAAGCACTGGTCGAGAATGGAGGGTTTCAGCCACCAGGAAATGAAGAATTCGTAAACGTTATCGGATCTTTTTCTTCCTTCCCGACAACGGATGGCATAACAACCGTAAGGGTCACAACCGGGCCGCTCGAGCGCAGCGAGTGCCTGCAATCACTGAAAAGGGTTATTGATCTGAACGTCTCCCCAGTGGCCTTCATACCTATGAATCCACATGACGCCTTCCTAATTGCTCCGAGTGCCGACAACGGACCCCGGTGCTCCTTATTTGGACACAAATCTATCGAGCCGCTACATCAAACTCCGAAGGAAGCGTTGCCTATCCTTCACTTGTGGCTGCCCTACTTGCAAGATTGAAAGAAAAAGGATATACGATGAAATGGAGGCTGATAGCCATAACTCTGTGGGCCATCCCGGGGATGAAATTGAAAAGCCGCCGAGTCCCGACAATAGCGACTCTTGTTGCATGATAACTATGAGCAAGGCAGACTATGGGAGTGAATCTGAGGACGCCCTAGCTATGTGGGCCACACAAGGGGCAACAACACAACCCCAGACTCAAAAGCCTGTGACTTGGGAAGCAGTTATAAGGGCCGCCCAGGAAGGAGCTAGTACAGCTCAGCCCCTCACCGTTGCTAGACTCCGTCAGAACCAGTGGCCAATAGCCAAAAGGGCTCCCCCGTTGACCTTAGCAGCATTGAAGAAATCCAGTCAAGAGATAACTGAGGAGGAAGTTAACCTGTTGACCCGATCCGGACAGATCTTCGAGGAATCCCAAGGCAGATAAGAAGGCCACAGATCAAACACCGAAAGAAGATCGCCGCCCCTATGCTAAGACAGCTGAAACTCCAGACCCCGAAAAAGAGGATCCCGTGCTCACCCAGTTGAAGCAAACACAGGCCAACATTTCCCTCTGGTCTCTACTCACTTCGTCCTATCCCCACAAGCTAAAGCTGGAAGAAAGCTTAGCCCGCACCTTGGTCCCTATCGATGCTACTCCCGACGACGTGGTACAGTTGATTGGAAACATCCACTACGGGAACATAATCACTTTCACAGATCTCGACCTCCCCCAATTTGGGGCTGATCATAACGAGCCTCTCTTCATCACAGTCCAGTTGGATGAACGACGCCTCCCTCGGGTCCTGGTTGATAATGGGTCCGGAATGAACATTCTTCCGGCAAAGATCATGAGCTTGCTTGATATCAGGACTACAGACTTGAAGCCTTCCTCCCTCACAGTCAAAGCTTACGACTCAACATCTCGAGCAGTCCTTGGAGTTGCTACCTTGGACCTCTGGTTTGGCCAGAAATTGATACCTGTGGAATTCCAGGTTATCGATATCCCGATCACTTTTAATGCCTTATTGGGGAGACCTTGGCTGCATCAGGTCAAAGGGGTTGCCTCAAGCCTCCACCAGTGTGTGAAATTCGTCTCGAATGGGGACCTGATGACCATTTACGGGGATTTAGTCACCTTAGAGGGCACAGATACGGGCGGAATACCTATTCTAGAAATCAAACATGACGAGGAAGGTCTCATGCTAACGGGCTTCACGGTCGAGCCTCCCAAGGCCCAAGTGTGCAACATAGATCTGACGGTCACTCGGGATAAAATCTCACCGGTCTTGAAAATGATGAGAAAAATGAGCTATCTACCTGGCTTCGGTCTGGGGAAGCACCAACAAGGAACTCACAAACTCATCGAAGTGAAAGGACAGAATACTCGCCACGGCCTAGGATATGAGACCTCCTCAGTGGACACTGCAAAAGGAAAAGGATTTGAAGCTGCCACAGGAAGGGTCCCGGTCGACGACCCTAAATCTCTCCCCTTCAGTCCTAATTTGGCTGACTACTTTGTAAAGGGTCCCACACAACCAGGAAACATCACAGAGCCCACTCCTACGGCAGGGTGGCTAAAGCTACAGGATAGCCTCAACAAGTTCAGGGGAGCCAAAGCCAACCCGGTCCGCAGAATGTTCCTGGACCTACCCAAGCTACCCGGGGCTTCCACCACCATGAAGAGTGAGTATGCCTTCAGAGGCGTGCCAAGCCTAGTGGAACAGTTCGAGAAACTCACAACCACAATTCCTACTGCCCATGAAGGTCCGAAACCTGAATTCGAATTGACCGTGCCGAAAGCCAAAGCCACAGAAGTCTTTTCAGATAATTGGGATGGCCCCATCATGCAGCAGTTGTTCGGGGAAGAGGTCCAGGTGCCAGATCTGATTGATTTCAGCTCGGTCAAAGAAATGGTAGCGATGATCGAGGGAGACAGCTCCCGAGTCATGAGGCCACTAACAGCAATGCCGCTAAAGAATCGGGAAACTCTCTCAGGCCCGTCCGCGACCAAAGAAGAAATGATCACCAAGCCTGGATTGGTCCCCCATCCCTTTGTGTCAACCTAGGAAAAGTCCTCAGAGTCTTTCATTGTTAAGGTCGAGTCTCTAGAGTCGTCCGACGGCCTTACGCCTGAAGACTACGAGTCTGTAGCAAGCACTGTATTCCTTTTCGTTTTCAATGAAATGACGAACCTTTATGAGTATCCCTTGATTGCCACTTTAACTAATGATGAATTAATTAATAAAAAATTTTAATAATAATTCATTAGATAAAGAAGCAGACACATTAAACAACAAAAAAAAAATCAAACAAAAAAAAAGAGAGGATCTTTAAGCAGGTTGTCCGAAAAGAGGAAAATCGAGCCCAAGCTGCCGAAGAGATTTTGACGAGTGTGAATCTGGGAACTGCGGAAGAGCCTAAAGAGACGCAGATTGATGATTTCTTCAAAGGAACTGGAAAGGATGCCTTGCAATCCTACAAAATCCTCAACTCAAAGAAGGTAGCCCTCTTCATCAAAGAAAACATCATATGCAGATACGGGTTGCCAGCCGAAATCATTTCAGATAATGGATCCCACTTCGAAGGGGAATGCGACAGGCTGCTGGCAGAATTCCGAATAACCCGTCACAAGTCATCTCCTTACAGGCCCCAAACCAACGGAGCCGTCGAAGCAGCAAACAAGACTCTGGAAAATATCATCCGGAAAATGGTCGTTCGAGGCAGAGATTGGCCCGAGAAGCTACACCTGGCACTCTGGGGCTACAGAACATCAGTCAGAACGACAACTGGGGAAACACCGTTTGCCCTCACATACGGAATGGAAGCCGTACTCCCAATCGAGCTAGAAATCCCCTCACTCCGTGTACTGCTGGAAAGTCAGATCAATGAGGTCGAATGGCTCCAAAGTCGCCATGATGAATTGGCCCTACTAGATGAGCGCCGATTGAAAGCAATGGAACACATCCGAGCCTACCAAGGAAGAATGGCCAGAGCCTTCGACAAGAAAGTAAAGCATCGGGAGATCCGAGAAGGTGATCTCGTTTTGAAAGAAAAGCCCCCAGTCCGTGTCAACCCCCTCGGCAAATGGGAGCCTCAGTATGGGTCGGGCCATACGTCGTCCGTAAGATCTTCTCCGGGAGGAGCCATGCAACTTGCGGACCTCGACGGAAATCCCTTTGTACACCCGGTGAATGGTGACAAGGCTGCGCGAGATACTACGCGTAAAAAAAAAAGAAGAAAAAAAAAGAGTGCTAAAAGAGTAATACCCAACTAGGTTGAAAACCCGAAAAGGGCGGCCTAGGTAAAAAAAAGGGTTGGACCAAAAAAAAAAAACAAAAAAAAAAACAAAAAAAAATAAATCGGGTTGAACTACGAAGACCTGAGCTCCTCAAAATGAGGGGAACGTAGGCGGCGGAAACGGTTCGGTCTAAAACACAAATAAAAGTCATACTTTGACATCAATACACCGATCGGACCATGAAAGCGTCTCGAAAAACTACTGAAGCAATTCAAATATTCATTACAAGTTAAAAACTTTTTGATGAGTCTAAGCCCGATTCATTCCTACAGCGGCAACCTGCTAAAAGAAAACTAAGATACATAATCAAACTAATGTGTACGCCATGACAAGAAAGGGATACTCGGAAACCTCGAGTCACTCCATGCCACTCGAACCGGCCTCTCCCCTCTTCTTCCCCCTTCGAGTCTTCTTCTTACGAACCGGAAAAATGTCGGTCTTCCTCCTACCCAAGCTCACGGTATAGGAACGGGATCTATCGAAACCGGCCTCTGTCGGGGCCTTAGTAGCCTAGCGTCATCTCTCATCTCCTGTAGCCTAGCTGGTAGCATAGGAGCCCTCCTCCCTTGTCTCTTGACGTAAGCCTCATAGTCGGTCACAGCGTCTCCGCTCCTGTCATGAGGGTTGGCCCTCGCATCGGCCCTCCTCCTCTCAGAAACAGTCAGGTCCTCCGCACCCATAATGGCCTCACGCCGCCTCAAAATAGCCATCTGACTCTCTCCTAAATTCCTCTCGTACTAATCCAGGTACCAAGTGGTCAGGAACACCGGTCTCGGACGCCTGAGAATAACCAGAGGAGGAAAGGCGTCATACCTCCATGCTCGGGAAAGAAATGGAAACACCGAGGGATCATCCATAGAAACAGGAGCCACCACCCTGGTGGCTATATCATCAAAGTCCTCCAAAGGAACCTGCTCCAGCCGAGCTGTCTCGGAACCAAGGACGGAATATAGAAGGCTGGGTGAGAAAGCCCGGAAGCATGACCACATGAGACCCGTCTGAAGCACTCTGCGAGTCTCCACCCGCCAACAAGGCACCGACCATCGATATCTTACGTCGGCGACCAGCCATCCAACGCTCCCATGAGCCCACGATCATCGAAATCCACAGAACCCCCTCTGGCAAATGTCCTAGGCTTGATCATGTCGGGAGTTTCCCTGAAGAATCCCCAGCGCTCCATCGGCCACGGGGTCAAGAGGCAGGCTGCCCCCGTGCATATACCGCTTCCCGGTAGCCGACTATCGAGGGCATGAAAAGTCTCCCCGGGATCGGAGGTACAACATCTCTGCCCAAGCGATAATGAACGACTACATCCAGCAGAGACCGATGACAGATCCCAAAAGAATAGACCATAAGCAAGGTCCCGAACATGCAAAGTGCAAAGGCATCCCAATAGGCATCGTCAAGCAAACCTAAGCCCCTAAACCTATCAGGGAGACCGGAAATATCAAAATGATCGGGACCACGGATCATACCTTGCGCTTCCTCCGGGGAAAGATGAAGGAGGACGCACAATCTGTCAACGAAAGAAGCCCCTCCGGGCAAAGGAACCGCTATCTCTTCCACCTCCGGACCACCAAGCAAGGCCCGAAATTCTTCGACGGTTGGGACCATCTCGTTGTAAGAAAGGCAAAAGACATGCCTCCTAGTGTCCCAAAATGAGGAAGAAGCCCTCAAAAGACCGTAATCCGGAATCAATTCCTTGAGAGACCATAAGCACTTCACCTTGTACCTTTCTTCAAAGAAGGACCTCCTCTCATGCATAATCTCCCGGGACCAATCCTTGAACTTGTTGAAGAACGACATTTGGGATTCTTGGGACAATTTTGATGGAGCTTTTCTAAGGTTTTCCATGGATTTTCTCTCTTTCTCCCCGAAAATGGCTGTTTGGACTGGAGGTTGAAGAGGATATTTGAATTTGAAATAAAGTGAGACCAGATCTGAAGCAAAATTAAAGGACAATGTCAGATGCAGGACTCCTCCGCGCGGATATGTTTGCTTTCCATCAGAAAAATCTGCAACAGTCCAAGCTGCTACACCAAAAGAGGAATATTCCGTCCCGGTTGCTCGGAACCTGTGCAAAAACCTCCCCAAATCAGTCCATATACCAAACACTAACACCCTTGCCAAAAAAAAACCAAGGCTCATGCAACATTACATTCATACTGCATTACATCCATAAAAGAATAAAATCCTAAATTATTACATTCCAAAAATAAAGGGAGTGTGCAAAAAAAAAAAATGTGCATAAGCTGTACAAATCTCAATCCCAGTCATAAATCTCAAAATCTCAGAAAACCAGTCTAAAAAAATCAGGGGGGGGTAATCAATCAGAATCCCTAGCGCCCGACGTCTGTCCCCGGTCCCTCTTGCGACTCGGGCCTGCCTCCTTAGGAGCCCTGAAAATCTCGGGCTCAGAATCGTCCTCGTCTCCCGAGAAAGAGGCTCGTCGGGACCAACCGGCACGCTACGATAGGGCAAGCCGAGATCTGCAAAAAATCATATTCGAAGGTGAAGGCGTCGGACTCACGGACGTACGAAGATGACCCACCATCTTGCCAGACGTGTCCCCTGCCCGTGTGGATCCCAGAGAATGACGTGATCCGAAGCGTGCACCGCGCGGGGATCAATGAGAGGAGACGAGAGGAGTCTCTGAAGAAGTCTACGAACGAATAGGGGAAGCCTCCCGCCCGACGGGCGCCGGTCGTGGTCGCCTCGCTCTAGCACGAGGAGCCCCGCAAGCGACCATCCTCCTGATGAATCTCTTATCTCCGATCACTTGCTTCGTCGGCTTCTCGACGACCACCTCCGAAACCTGCACAAAAGCGAAAGCGTCGAAAGCTTGATTGAAGCGAGAAATGATGACGGGAAAGAAAAGAAAAGACAAAAGTAAAAAAGAAAAGAAAGAAAGAGAAGCCATACCTTCATACCCGGACGAGGCCGTAAAGCTCGTGGAAGCCGCTCGAGTGAGGGATCTGCACCCTCAATCGGACCCCATCCTGGATATATGAAAAAGCCGTCCGAGGGTACCGCGGGATTCCAAGCCCCTCTCTATCCAGAACACAGGGCATCCTCGGCCTCCTCAAGACAAATACGAGTACGGCTCAATCGCCACAAATGCCGAGAAGTGCTGGCCGGCTCGGTAATCATCCCAGGTCATAGATCTGTCACTCGGGTGCATCATATCGGCGGGAGGCTTCACCGGTGTCCTCAAAGGCGAGTTCACGCCATGCTGGCGCGTCACCCTCTCTCCCAGATAATAGCCATCGCAGGTCAGACCTCTTAGAATCCTCCGCTGCACAGTCCAAATCTCGGCGCCCTTCAGCTGCGCCACCTCGAAGCGATCCCAGGAATAAAATATCATCCTCTCATCCGTCTCAGCCTCCGTCAAAGGAAGGCAATCCGCGTATCTGAGAGTCGTACGCCCCCTGGAGCTTATCTTCTCCCGGGCATGCTTGGACCAAGAGTGCATGGCCGGATACGCCCCGACGTACTCCGCCGGCTGTCGCCACATCGTGACGTGGAAAAACTCCAACGCCCATACCTGCGAAAGGTAAAAATCCAATCAATCCAGTGCAAAAGAAAAGTGTGTGCTCAAGAAAAAGAAAGGGAAAGCAAAAAGAGAGCTTATACCTCCAGGGCAAACTCAAAGCAGTACAAGGAGCTCACAGCCTTCCGGCTATACCTATCAAGAGCAAAGTAAAGCTCTGCCAGCCCGGCTTCTCCCCAGGAGACGTCTCCAGCCATCTCCATGTCCTCCAAGGACCTCAGCAAGGCAAAGACTGCCGTCCCCTCAGCATGTCCAAAGAGGGTGCTCGAAAAAGCAAACCACAAGAAGGCCACGGCAATCGATCGGCGCCTATCCTCTCCTCCCCAGCCTCGTAACTCACAATGGTCTCCACAATCTTCCCGTAGACCACCGCATACTCCATCCCCATCGCCTTTTTGGGAATAGGGAAAAATCCCGAGAAGAGCACAGTAGATCCGCATCGCTGTAGCCATCCCGCCACTCAATGCTTTGCGTCCATTGAAGGACAAACCCGTGATCGCGGCATAGTCGGAAAGGCGTAACCGTAGCCTCGCCCCAAAAGAAGTGAAACGTGTGGGTCGCATCCCACCAATGCTGCGCCAAAGCAAACATCAGGCCCTTGCTCTTAGGGAACTTGACCAATCCCCTCAAGCACTCAACAAACTCCCAAAGCCCGGTCTCAACAACAATCTGTCTCGGACTCGGCAAAGCTCCTCGGCCCGCATTCGGAAGCCGGTCCCACAAGTCAACTACGGACTCCACCGATCCTCGAGTCTTCATCTTGTTCAGCTGCTCCGTAACGTAGTTGTTTCCACCCTGCAATAAAACAAAAAAAAAAAAAGAAAATGTCAAAAAAAAAAAATTGCATTTGCATTTGCACAAAAAAAAAAAAGCATACATATGCATCATGAAATTTCAAAGAAAATTCGACAGCATAACAGCATACAATGAGCATAGCCCCATTTTCCTCGCACAAAAAAGACAGTTTTCAGCAAATCCCAATCAACATTCATACAAAGAGTCAACGGAAGTAAAAACCCCGTCCCATTTTCAAAAAAAAAAAGAAGTTCCTATGCATGCATGCATATCATTCATCATCTCAAAAAAAAAAAAAAATCCTACATTCATACATCCTACGGAAGCAAAAACTCCGTCCCATTTTCATAAAATAACATGCATACATTCATCGAAAAAAAAATGCATTCCTACGGAAGTAAAAACTCCGTCCCGTTTTCACAAAATAACATGCATTCAATCAACGGGAGGAAAAATCCGTCCCACTTTTCAAAAAAAAAAATCATACATTCATATCATCATCTCATGTTGGCAAAATGCCAATTCTTTTCTCAAGCAAAATGCACATTTTGGAACACCAACAAATTCATTGCAACATGCATATCATCAAAAATCAATATTCAAATTTCAAAAAAAAAAAAATCACAATTTTCATCCATAATTTTTGGATACCAAAAAAAAAAAAATGGCGAAAATGCCAATTCTTTTTCCCAAGCGAAATGCACATTTTGGGTTACTCATATACTCATAACATGCAAAGCATCAAAATCAAGATTCAAAGCCAAGAACATCAATCATTCGAATTTTCAAAAAAAAAAAAATTCAAAAATCACCCAAAAAATCTCAAGCAAGAAATCAACAAAGGGAATGAAAAGATTCGAAGTATACCGTTCGGAGACTCGGATCAGAAGCCCAATGTTGCCAAGCATCGGGGTAGGGCTCCTCCGCAATCGATTGCGAAAGAGTATAGTGCCTCCTCATCCGGACGAGCTCCAATCGTCTCTCCGCTACCGGGCCACGTCCTTGGCCTTGAAAAGCACCTTCCCCGTGTTCCATTGCTCGAAAATCGAAGAAAATCGGAAGATTTCGAAGCTTTTTTTGCCCAACAATGGCGGTTTTTTGCATTTTCTCTCTTCCTCTCTCGTAATTTTCAGTAAAAACAGGAGGGGAAGAAGAAAGGGGCGGCCTCATTTAAAACCCTGCGAACACGCTCCTATCCGCGCGGATAGGATTGTCAGGGTCAAAATGACCCTTTTGCCCTTTAAAAATCTGGGACTCTGCAGTTCAGTCCCCAACTTGACAGAGTTAACCAAAGTTAACCAAAGTCAACCCTCTTTCATAAAAATCATTCCCGGCAGTCAAACGTAAGACCGATCTCCCTGAGAAAGATAACGAGATCCCGTATCTTTCATCAAAATTACCAACGGCAGTCAAACGTAAGACCGATCTCCCCGAGAAAGATAACGAGATCCCGTATCTTTCATCAAAATTACCAACGGCAGTCAAACGTAAGACCGATTTCCCCGAGAAAGATAACGAGATCCCGTATCTTTCATCAAAATCTTCCCCGGCAGTCAAATGTAAGACCGATTTCCCCGAGAAAGATAACGAGATCCCGTATCTTTCATCAAAATCTTCCCCGGCAATCAAACGTAAGACCGATTTCCCCGAGAAAGATAACAGAATCCCGTATCTTTCATCAAAATTACCAACGGCAGTCAAACGTAAGACCGATTTCCCTGAGAAAGATAACGAGATCCCGTATCTTTCATCAAAATCATTCCGGCTAGATCAAACGTAAGACCGACTTTCCCGAGAAAGATAACGAGATCCCGTATCCTTCATCAAAATCTTCCGGCGATCAAACGTAAGACCGATTTCCCAGACGAATACGTCGATTTTCCCAGCGAAGGCTAAGAAAATCCCAGCAGAAGTTAACGGAATCCCAAAAGCCAACGAAATCTCGAGTAGATCTCGAACTACGAAAGGGCTTGATTCCCCACTAGGGATACGTAGGTAGCCTATCACTAGGTCTAGCCCCTCGACCAAAATGGTCACCCTCTCCTTCGGCAGCAGACAAAGTCCACCGAAAGGCCATTTCAAATCAAGGTTCGAGGCACCTAAAAAGCCATCATCTCCAAGGTTCGAGGCACCTAAAAACGCCATCATCAAGGTCCGAGGCACCTAAAACGCCATCTCCAAGGTTCGAGGCACCTAAAACGCCATCTCCAAGGTTCGAGGCACCTAAAACGCCATCATCTCCAAGGTTCCAGGCACCTAAAACGCCATCTCCAGGGTTCGAGGCACCTAAAACGCCATCTCCAAGGTTCGAGGCACCTAAAATGCCATCATCAAGGTCCGAGGCACCTAAAACGCCATCTCCAAGGTTCGAGGCACCTAAGACGCTATCACACACAACACTAGGAAAGCGATAAATCGCAATCATCCCCAGCAGAGCGGATAGCCACCAGACCAAAAATAGTCATTCATGTCCCCAGCAGAGCGGATAGCACTCCGACCGAAAATGGTCATCTCTTATCCCCAGCAGAGTTTCTCTCCAACAACCGACTGCAGAACTCGCTCATCAGGTTCGAGGCACCTAAAACGCCATCATCTCCAGGGTCAAAGACCCGAACTATGGCCAGCTTGATTCCCACTCGGGATACGTAGGTAGCCTATTGCTAGGTTCAGCCACTCGATCACTCGATCATCCTGCCAAATATGGAGCCTTACTCTTATCGACGACCCCGCTTCCTTCGAAAGCGCCGTCGCCGAGGGGCTACTGTAAGTGCTCAAATTTGAGCTTGTTAGAATTTTCGTTAGAAAATTAACGAAAGTTATAACATTACTAACATTTCCTAACAATCCTAACATTTCTAACCAAGTAAGGGTAGATTAGGGATTGCCAAAAAAAGATAAACCAAGGAAAGGAATCAAAAAAGCAAAAGAAATAAGAAAAACCAAAAAAAGAAATGGCTGGAAACATAATCATTTGGTTAATTTGAATTTTAAAAAGATTATTCCTCTTGTCCAAAGCCCTGAGAGCATTTAATGAACGGTGCACGCCGGCAGTCCTATCCGCGCGGATGGGATTGCAATTTTCGAGAGGGCTATAAATTGAGCCCTCCGAGTCACAAAAATAAGGGGAACAAGAGCACAATTCACGGTATTTGGCGAATATACTCGAGAAAACGGTGAGAATTCTATAAGAATTGTCACCTTTTTCTCTTGAATCTTCCCAACCTTCACTCACTCAAATCAAACTCACTCACCATCATATTCAAAGCCTCAAACACTCATACATTCAAGCCAAAGCCCCAAAATACAAAGAAGATAGGTATAACCTCCCTCTTCTTACCCTAAATCTCTCATCCATGCATGCATCTTCAAATTACAAAATGTAGTTCATTCATCTTCTTGTCTTAGATCCAAGAAGATCACCATGGAAGTTCATCTCCATGGATGATCTTCTACAAGGATCAACATCATTTTCAAGTTCTCTTACTTTCTTGCAAAGAAAACTCATTTTCAAAACCCTAAAAACATTTTCAAGCATCAAATCTCATTTTCAAAGGATAAAAATCCCCTTCCCAAGCAAATGAAGTGCTTAGTCCTAATATACCCCAAGGATGGTTTGGTATAGTTGACTCACCACTAAAATGTCAAGTGATCACTAACCAAAACCTAGGGAAATGGGGACAAGCATGGATGCAAAATCCCCCTTAAAATCATATTTTCTTTCTTGAGAAGTTGCTGTCCAGTAGCAATTTTCCAAGATCCCAGTCCATTGTCTTAATTTTTGGACACAGATAAACTTGGAATTTGGTGTTGACTACAAAACACTTTTTGTAGCCAACATCCAGAGCTTTCCATACATATTTTTACTTTATTTTTTGGGTGAGTAAAACTCTCTTTTTCAAATTTTCTTTTAGAGGCTAGTTCATCAGCTTCTGGAAATCCAGATTGCATATCTGAGATTTCCAGAAGGTTTTGACCCCTCAAATCTTCTCCAAAATGGAAAATTCCTTCGTACAAATCTTATTTAAGGTGTCTGGAACAACTTTCATTCTCTGAGTTTATCCAGATTATGAAGTTTTAAGACCCTTGAATCCATTTTAAAATCAAAGGTCCACTGCCTTGAAAAGCACCTTCCCCGTGTTCCATTGCTCGAAAATCGAAGAAAATCGGAAGATTTCGAAGCTTTTTTTGCCCAACAATGGCGGTTTTTTGCGTTTTCTCTCTTCCTCTCTCGTAATTCTGTAAAAACAGACTGGGGAAGAAGAAAGGGGGCGGCCCCTCATTTAAAACCCTCTGAACACGCTCCTATCCGCGCGGATAGGATTGTCAGGGTCAAAATGACCCTTTTGCCCTTTAAAAATCTGGGACTCTGCAGTTCAGTCCCCAACTTGACAGAGTTAACCAAAGTTAACCAAAGTCAACCCTCTTTCATCAAAATCATTCCCGACAGTCAAACGTAAGACCGATCTCCCTGAGAAAGATAACGAGATCCCGTATCTTTCATCAAAATTACCAACGACAGTCAAACGTAAGACCGATCTCCCTGAGAAAGATAACGAGATCCCGTATCTTTCATCAAAATTACCAACGGCAGTCAAACGTAAGACCGATTTCCCCGAGAAAGTTAACGAGATCCCGTATCTTTCATCAAAATCTTCCCCGGCAGTCAAACGTAAGACCGATTTCCCCGAGAAAGATAACGAGATCCCGTATCTTTCATCAAAATCTTCCCCGGCAGTCAAACGTAAGACCGATTTCCCCGAGAAAGATAACAGAATCCCGTATCTTTCATCAAAATTACCAACGGCAGTCAAACGTAAGACCGATTTCCCTGAGAAAGATAACGAGATCCCGTATCTTTCATCAAAATCATTCCCCGGCAGTCAAACGTAAGACCGACTTTCCCCGAGAAAGATAACGAGATCCCGTATCCTTCATCAAAATCTTCCCCGGCAGTCAAACGTAAGACCGATTTCCCAGACGAATACGTCTGATTTTCCCCAGCGAAGGCTAACAAAATCCCCAGCAAAGTTAACGGAATCCCAAAAGCCAACGAAATCTCGAGTAGATCTCGAACTACGAAAGGGCTTGATTCCCCACTAGGGATACGTAGGTAGCCTATCACTAGGTCCAGCCCCTCGACCAAAATGGTCACCCTCTCCTTCGGCAGCAGACAAAGTCCACCGAAAGGCCATTTCAAATCAAGGTTCGAGGCACCTAAAAAGCCATCATCTCCAAGGTTCGAGGCACCTAAAAACGCCATCATCAAGGTCCGAGGCACCTAAAACGCCATCTCCAAGGTTCGAGGCACCTAAAACGCCATCTCCAAGGTTCGAGGCACCTAAAACGCCATCATCTCCAAGGTTCCAGGCACCTAAAACGCCATCTCCAGGGTTCGAGGCACCTAAAACGCCATCTCCAAGGTTCGAGGCACCTAAAATGCCATCATCAAGGTCCGAGGCACCTAAAACGCCATCTCCAAGGTTCGAGGCACCTAAGACGCTATCACACACAACACTAGGAAAGCGATAAATCGCAATCATCCCCAGCAGAGCGGATAGCCACCAGACCAAAAACAGTCATTCATATCCCCAGCAGAGCGGATAGCACTCCGACCGAAAATGGTCATCTCTTATCCCCAGCAGAGTTTCTCTCCAACAACCGACTGTAGAACTCGCTCATCAGGTTCGAGGCACCTAAAACGCCATCATCTCCAGGGTCAAAGACCCGAACTATGGCCAGCTTGATTCCCACTCGGGATACGTAGGTAGCCTATTGCTAGGTTCAGCCACTCGATCACTCGATCATCCTGCCAAATATGGAGCCTTACTCTTATCGACGACCCCGCTTCCTTCGAAAGCGCCGTCGCCGAGGGGCTACTGTAAGTGCTCCAATTTGAGCTTGTTAGAATTTTCGTTAGAAAATTAACGAAAGTTATAACATTACTAACATTTCCTAACAATCCTAACATTTCTAACCAAGTAAGGGTAGATTAGGGATTGCCAAAAAAAGATAAACCAAGGAAAGGAATCAAAAAAGCAAAAGAAATAAGAAAAACCAAAAAAAGAAATGGCTGGAAACATAATCTGGCTGGTTAATTTGAATTTTAAAAAAGATTATTCCTCTTGTCCAAAGCCCGGAGCAGCATTTAATGAACAGTGCACGCTGCAGGTCCTATCCGCGCGGATGGGATTGCAATTTTCAGAGGGCTATAAATTGAGCCCTCCAGTCACAAAAATAAGGGGGAACAAGAGCACAATTCACAGTATTTGGCGAATATACTCGAGAAAACAGTGAGAATTCTATAAGAATTGTCACCTTTTTCTCTTGAATCTTCCCAACCTTCACTCACTCAAATCAAACTCACTCACCATCATATTCAAAGCCTCAAACACTCATACATTCAAGCCAAAGCCCCAAAATACAAAGAAGATAGGTATAACCTTCCTCTTCTTACCCTAAATCTCTCATCCATGCATGCATCTTCAAACTACAAAATGTAGTTCATTCATCTTCTTGTCTTAGATCCAAGAAGATCACCATGGAAGTTCATCTCCATGGATGATCTTCTACAAGGATCAACATCATTTTCAAGTTCTCTTACTTTCTTGCAAAGAAAACTCATTTTCAAAACCCTAAAAACATTTTCAAGCATCAAATCTCATTTTCAAAGGATAAAAATCCCCTTCCCAAGCAAATGAAGTGCTTAGTCCTAATATACCCCAAGGATGGTTTGGTATAGTTGACTCACCACTAAAATGTCAAGTGATCACTAACCAAAACCTAGGGAAATGGGGACAAGCATGGATGCAAAACCCCCCTTAAAATCATATTTTCTTTCTTGAGAAGTTGCTGTCCAGTAGCAATTTTCCAAGATCCCAGTCCATTGTCTTAATTTTTGGACACAGATAAACTTGGAATTTGGTGTTGACTACAAAACACTTTTTGTAGCCAACATCCATAGCTTTCCATACATATTTTTACTTTATTTTTTGGCTGAGTAAAACTCTCTTTTTCAAATTTTCTTTTAGAGGCTAGTTCATCAGCTTCTGGAAATCCAGATTGCATATCTGAGATTTCCAGAAGGTTTTGACCCCTAAAATCTTCTCCAAAATAGAAAATTCCTTCGTACAAATCTTATTTAAGGTGTCTGGAACAACTTTCATTCTCTGAGTTTATCCAGATTATGAATTTTTAAGACCCTTGAATCCATTTCAAAATCAAAGGTCCACTGCCTTTTTCATTCTGGCAGAAGTGACTCTCAACTTCAAAAGGTCTTTTGAGTACCAAATCTCAATCCAAAAATCTTCCAAAAAATCATGGGATCAGTTTAAAGTCTTAAAAAGATATCCCAATTTTTACTTTTCTGAGTTTCAAATTATTTTGGCCAAAACACACACACACACACACAAATGATTTTCAGCTTGGAAGACTCGTTTTACGAGGCATTCCGGGTGCACACTAACGTCCTTCCCGGCGTGTAACATGACCTCCGAACCCAAATTTCTGATCTCGGGCATTTTTCAAAGTTTTGGCCCTTAAAATAAAAATGGCGTGGCGACTCCGTTCTTTTTCCGGGTTTTATTTGGTTTTTTCAAAGAAACGCAAAAAATCGAATTTTTTCCCGCGAATGGCGACATCATCACACACGTTCCCATCCTCCCCTAGTGGATATGATCGGAATTCTCTTTTGGCTGAAATTCAAGAAGTATGGGATGACATTTCCGATAATAGTGATGACAGTGATGACGATGAGAGCGAAGAATCAGTTGAAGCCTTAAGCCCAGAATCAGTTCAGAATGATAATGCTGGGAGCGACCTCATGGGTGCAAGGCATAATGGGTGGTTGTCAGCTAGCGACGACGAAGGGTCACCGGTAAACGTGGATCAGATGCCAATGGAAACCGACACCTATGAGGAGTTTTTCTCAAGATGCAACTGTGTCCTATGCCCGAATACCTCAGAGGAAGAGGAGCAATCCGACCCATCTGAAGATGAATATGAGTCTGAGATATTGGAACACAATGTCCCCTATGGAAAGCTAATCGGTGAATGGAAGCAGTTCATTGAAGCACTAGTTGAAAAGGCAGGTTTCCAGCCTCCAGCAGACAACGAATTTGTGAACGTCATTGGATCCCTTTCTTCTTCCCCTACAATGGACGGCATCACGGCTGTGAGAGTCACTGTCGAACCTCTCGAGCACATTGAGTGCCTGGAATCACTCAAAAGGGTTATGGACTTGGAAGCCACTCCCGTTGCCTTCATACCTATGGATCCACACGACGCCTTCTTAATTGCCCCAATACCCGAAAATGGACCCCGAGTACTCCTCATTTGGACTCAGGTATCCCGAGCTACGACGTTAGGCCAAAAGAACGGACATTGTCAATCTTTCACTTGTGGTTGCTCAGCCTGCAAAAACGAGAGGAAAATGGTATACGATGAGATGGAAATCGACAGTCAGAAAATTGAAGAAGTTTCGGAGGACGACTATGTAACCGAAGACATGAAAGCCATGTATTTTGCTGGGGCTGAGTATGTGGACATCATGGAATTCAATACCGCTTACCGTGCTTTGGGGAAGGGATTTTCGAACGTCCGATCCAAGAAAATGGTTGAAGATCTGTTAGAAAAGGGAAGACTAACTCCTATCCTCCCCGATGAGAGGGTAACCATTGTTAGATCAAGCCCACCCAGTGGCAAAGCAACAATCCTCGTCAGAATTACCAAAGGGGAGGTCACTTTTCCCGAGTGCATCTAAGCTCTGAGGAAGGTCTTAGATACTGGCACGATGTCTGATACACCTCCTACACAGAATGCCACAATCATCTCAAGCGCTGAGTGTTACAAGAAGAATCTGGGATTGCTGCATGATACCGGGAATGAAAAGGAAAAACCGCCGATCCCTGGAAGTAGTAGCTCCCGTTGCATGATAACCTTCACAGACCTTGATCTTCCCCAATTCGGAGCTGATCATAACAAGCCCCTCTTCATCACGGTCCAGTTGGGTGAACAGCGTCTTCCCCGGGTTTTAATTGACAACGGGTCTGGAATGAATATCCTCCCGGCAAAGATCATGGGCCTACTCGGCATCAAGTCTACAGATATGAAACCTTCCTCCCTCACGGTTAAAGCATACGACTCAACATCTCGTCCAGTACTTGGGGTTGCTACTTTAAACCTGTGGTTCGGTAAGAAGACGATACCCGTGGAATTCCAAGTCCTTGATATCCCAGTCACCTTTAACGCTCTGTTAGGAAGGCCGTGGCTGCATCAAATCAATGGGATCGCCTTAACTCTGCACCAGTGTGTCAAGTTTGTTCAAGACGGCGAGTTAATTATCATTCATGGGGACAGTGTTACCACCGAGTTCGATAGAGGCGAAGATGTCGCAACCTTGTTCGAGGAGGCAGATTTATCAGCAACTACCGGGGCTGATCCGCTGATTGAAGCACTGCTGATTGATTTAGAGGCACCGCTGATTGCCGGGGATGTGGCTAAGGATCCTTTTGGTATGGTTGACCTTCTGACCGGGGATGATTATGTACCTGCGATTGATCTCCTGACTGGGAATGATTACGTATCAGTGATCGAGTTTGGTGGAGACAAAGAGATTGATCCGCGCACCTTCGTCAGCACTTCAGAGATGCCGCTCCGAAATTGGACTTCCTTCAAGGGACCGATCGCCAGCCGGGAAGTTATGATTGAAAAGCTCGGGCTGACCCCTTGTCTGGTGTGTACGAGTCTAAGTCTGTTCCTGTAATCTTGAGTCAGTCCTCAGAGTCTCTTGTTATCGAGTTCGAGTCTCTAGATAGGTCTGATACTCTCACGGCTGATGATCATCGCCGTGTCTTTGACTCTGTCTTCCCTTTTGCGTTGAATGAAATGGTTGACCTTTCTGCGTATCCCTTAATTGCCACCTTAACAAATGATAAGTTAACTAAAACAAATCTTAATGACTTAAAAGTGGTTAATAATGATTCATTTGAAGAGGACACAGACTTTTTAGACGAAAACTTTTTAAATGATAATATAAAGCAGGTTTTTGAGCCAGACAACAACCGGGCCCA
Source organism: Adenophora triphylla var. japonica (assembly GCA_022495995.1). NCBI lineage: Eukaryota > Viridiplantae > Streptophyta > Magnoliopsida > Asterales > Campanulaceae > Adenophora > Adenophora triphylla. The sequence goes on from JAFEMH010002200.1 coordinate 281,032, forward strand.
AGCTGCCGATGAGGTATTGACTACAGTGAATTTGGGAACTACTGAAGAACCCAAAGAGACACAGATTGGCAGTTTCTTCATCGGGGAAGAGCGGGAAGCCCTCATTGATTTGCTCAAGGAATACGTGGACGTGTTTGCCTGGTCCTACAAGGACATGCCCGGGTTGGATACTTCAACTGTTGAGCACCGAATACCCCTGGACCCAGAAGCCAGGCCTGTCAAGCAGAAACTTCGCCGGATCAAGCCAGAATGGTCTCTCCAGATCAAAGAAGAAATAGAGAAGCTGCTCAGAGTGGGTTTCATCAGAGTGGTCGAGTACCCGAGGTTAGACATGGGCAAACCGGAACCGGAACCGGGCGGAACCGGAGAACCGAACCGGAACCGGCAGAACCGGAACCGGCGAGAACCGGAACCGGCTAGAACCCGGAATCCGGCGGTTCCGGTTCAATCTCGGTTCCTACTTTTTGAAAACCGTGGAACCGCCGGTTTTGGAACCGGAACCGGAACCGGAGAACCGGAACCGGGAACCGGCGGTTCGGAACCGGAACCGGCGGTTTTGCGAGAAAATTCAAAAAATTCAAAAATTTGCCCGTTTTTTCACCTTTTCACCAAATTTGCCCGTTTTTTGACTTTTTAGACAATTTTCGTAATTAAAAATAAATAAAAAAATAAAACAATCCTTACCTTTCACCTATAAATACAAATTCACCTCCACCATTTTATTTTCACAAAACTCTCTTAACTCTCTCTTAATCTTTACTCTCTCTTAACTCTCTCTTAAGTTCTTAACTCTCAAGTCTCAAGATCAAAGCCTCAAATCACTCACCAACATTCATATTCCATAATCCATAATTCCATCCTCATTTTCCATATTTTCATCCATTTTCATAGTCATCATCACTCATCACTCATCATACACACCAAATCACCAATACACCATCATGTCTTCTTTCCTTAGAAACTTAACAAAAAAAACGGGTAGCAAGAGCAAAAACAACCAACCTTCTTCATCTTCTCGACTACCACCACCACCACCACCACCACCAATTCCAAATGATATTCCCTTTTATGATGGGGGAATGGCGGGGAGAAATGAATGGGAAAATTTAGAAGATGAGGAGGAGGTTCAAGTTGGAGACCAACAATTTCCAATACCGCCTTTCATGTCACAAGAACCACAATATGTAGGAACTCCAAGTACTGAAGAAAGTGATGCACATAACCTACCACCACTTGCACCAAGAGGAAGGGGTCGCGGTCTTCGTGGAGGCGGTCGACAAGGTCAACCGCCTTCTCCTAAAATTCGTGAACCGAAGTCCTCAATTTTTATTCGTCACTTTAGGAAGGAGTTCATCAATTTATGGTGGTGCTAGTACAAGTGAGGCTCCTCCTCGTCAAACTAGCGAAACGGACAACTCTTTTTTGACTTCTTTTTATGGAAATAGAAAGCGCTCTAGAGGAAGCGGTTCTAATGCGGAATTTGAAAAATATTTGAACACGGAATTTGAATATGATGATGAGGTTGAATTTTGCATTTTACATTGGTGGGCCAAGAGGGCGAGTTCTTATCCTATTGTTTCTAGGATAGCAAGAGAAATATTTGCTTCTCCCGCATCAACGGTTTCGGTTGAGCACGCTTTTAGCATTGGTGGAAATATTGCGGATCCGCAACGTGCAAATTTAACTGTTGAAAATTTAGAAAATCAAAATTTGTTGAATGATTGGGTCAAAGCGGAGAAAAGAGATCAAGAGCCAAAGTTTTCCTCATCCGATGAAGATTTCTTTGATTCAACATCGGGAAGTGACGAGAACAATGACACAATCCCAATGGCCCAAATGTAAGTTGATGTAATTTATATAGTTTAATTTGTATAATTTAATTTGTTGCTTTGTTTTATTTTATATATTAGGTTTTTTTTGTTTAGATTAGATTGTTATAATTTAGATAAATATTGTAAAATACTAAGAACGAGGTTAAGGCTCCTTATGTCCTCCCTTACTTATAAAAGGGCAAGGTTGGTTGTCCCCCTCATTGTAACATTTTAACAATTATTAATAAAATTTAAGGGTACCGTCCCTTTTTCTTTTATAAAATATGTTAAAATAATTTGTTTATTATTCATCTTCATCCAAATTTGTTAGAATCTTAACAGTTTTGATGGCTTAAAAGAGAAGAAAAGGAAAAGGAAGTGACCAAAGTGCACTGACCAAACTTTGGGGTTGCTGGAATTTGGCATGGGCGGTCGCCCACATCTCTATTGGGCGGTCGCCCATGTGTGCAGAGAGTTAAACATTGCTTGAATTTGGATATGGGCGGTCGCCCACCTCTCTTGGGCGGTCGCCCACCTGGACAGTTTTCAAAAAAAAAAAAATAAGGCCAAAAAAGGAACCGGGAAACCGTGGAACCGGAACCGGAACCGGCATCAAGGAACCGGAACCGGGAACCGGATTTAGGCGGTTCCGTCCCGGTTCCTCCCTACCCCGGAACCGGAACCGGCGGTTCGGAACCGGAACCGGAACCGGGAACCGGATGCCCATGTCTACCCGAGGTGGTTGGCCAACATAGTGACGGTGACCAAGTGGAATGGCAAAGTCAGGGTTTGTGTAGACTTCAGGGACCTAAACAAGGCTAGCCCGAAGGACGATTTTCCCTTGCCCAATATCGATCTGTTGGTGGATACTACTGCCAGTTACGAAGTCAAGTCATTTGTGGATGGCTTTGCGGGATACAATCAGATTAAGTTCGCCGAAGAAGATCAGGAAAAGACTGCCTTCACCAGCCCTTGGGGAACCTTCTGCTATACGGTTATGCCCTTTGGTCTGAAGAATGCCGGCGCCACTTACCAGCGAGCAGTCACTGCACTTTTTCATGACAAGATCCATAAGGAGATCGAGGTCTACGTTAATGATATGATTATCCATTCCAAGGGATCAGACGGTCAACACTTGGTCGACTTGAGGAAGTTCTTTAATCGGCTGCGGGAACATGACATGAGATTGAACCCGACAAAATGTACTTTTGGCGTAGTCTGAGGAAAAGTTATGGGATATATGGTCACGGAGCGAGGAATCGAAGTCGATCCGAGAAAGATTAAAGCTATCATGGAGATGAAGCCACCAAAGACAGTCACATAGGTGAAGGCTTTCATGGGCCGTCTCCAATATATCAGCCGATTCATCCACCAGTTGACCTGTATTTGTTAGCCGATCTTTAAGCTACTCAAGAAGAATCAGGAGGTTGAATGGAACGAGCAGTGTCAGATCACCTTTGAGAGAATCAAGGCCTACTTGGTCCATCCCCCAATCCTCTGTCCTCCTCATAAGGACAAGCCTTTGCTGCTATACTTGACAGTTACAGTTACAGCCGTCGGCGCCATGCTCGCACAAGAGAAATCAGATTCAAAAGTGGAGAATGCTATCTACTTCGTCAGCCGGAAGCTTCAGGGCAGCGAATTGAATTATCCAGCTTTAGAGAAAACCTGTGCAGCTTTGGTATGGGTGGTCAGCAAATTGAGACATTATCTGTTGGTGCATACAGTACACCTGGTATCAAAGATGGACCCCACCAAATGCCTATTCGATAAGTATTCTCTGTCATCAAGGCTTGTGAAGTGGTCATTCTTCTTAGCCGAATTTGATATCAAGTTTGTGACCCACAAGGCAATCAAAGGCCAAGCTCGGTCAGATCATTTGGCAGATTTCCCGAGCTCAGAGGCACGTGGACTCGACCCCCAGTTTCCAAACGATGGAATTTTCATGGTGGAAGGCATGCACCGCCGCGCTATTCTTTGATGGTGCCGCCAACAAGAGGGGCAATGGTATCGGTATGGTGTTGGTTGATCCGAAGGATGTGCACACCCCCATTGCTATCAAGTTAAATTTCTCGGCTACTAACAACGCCGCGGAATATGAAGCCTGTATAGCCGGTCTCGAGGCAGCCCTGGAGCGAAATGTCGAAGAGTTGGATGTGTATGGAGACTCCCAGCTAATCATCAATCAGGTGTCCAATAAGTGGAGAACCGTGGACCAGTACTTGCAAATGTACTATGCTTGCATGGAGGATCTGATCAACCAGTTCAAGGAGGTCACGTTCCATTACCTACCTCGGGACAAGAACAAGTTCGCGGATGCCCTGGCCACTTTAGCCTCTTTGGTAGAGATCCCGGAGGGAAAGTCAGTAAAGCCATTCAGAGTGGGGAGGTGCGAGAACCCTGCCTACTGTTGTCAGATTGAAATGGAAAAGGTTGATGACTTGTGGTATAGCCAGATCTTTCAGTACCTTAAGCATGGCAAAGCCTCGTTCCCGACAGAAGAGGACGGTAGGCTGAAAAAGGGTCTCCGCGCCAAAAGCTTGCAAGCTTTGAAGAGGTTGTCTGCACAGTATGTTATTCTGGGAGATGACTTGTGGAAGAAAAGACACCGAGGACCACTTCTGCTCTGTATCAACAGGTCCAAAGCTAAAAAGGTCATGGAGGAAGTCCATGGTGGTGCATGTGGACCACATATGAACGCCCGAGCCTTGATGTTCAGCATACTCCGGATGGGCTACTATTGGATCTCCATGGAGACTGACTGTATTCAGTTTGTGCGGACCTGCGATAAATGTCAGCGGTTCTCCAACCTCAATCATATACCTCCCCATGATCTCTACTGTATGAGCACCCCTTGGCCGTTCGCAACTTGGGGAATCGATGTTATTGGAAAGATAACTCCTTCCGGTAGTAATGGGCATGAATTTGTATTAGTGGCTGTCGATTATTTCACCAAGTGGGTCGAAGCAGCATCCTACAAGGTCCTCAACTCCAAAAAGGTGGCCCGTTTTATAAAAGAAAACATTCTGTGCCGGTATGGAGTTCCGAATGAGATTATTTCTGACAACGGTTCACACTTCGAGGGAAATGCCGACAAACTACTCGCAGAGTTCAGGATCAAGCGACACAAATCATCCCCTTATCGCCCTCAAACCAATGGTGCTGTCGAGGCCGCGAACAAGAACCTGGAAAGGATCATCCGGAAAATGGTCAAAAGGAGCCGGGATTGGCCTGAGAAGCTTCACTTAGCACTATGGGGCTATCGCACTTCAGTGAGAACAACCACCGGTGAAACTCCGTTCGCTTTGACATATGGAATGAACGCCGTCTTGCCCATTGAATTAGAGATACCCTCTCTTCGGGTTCTGCTTGAAAATGAAGTCAACGAGATAGACTGGCTTCAGAGTCGACATGACGAGTTAGCTCTCCTAGATGAGCGAAGGCTCAAGGCAATGGAGCACATCCGGGCTTATCAGAAGCGCATGGCTAGGGCCTTTGACAAGAAGGTGCATCCCTGTGACATTAAGGTGGGTGATTTGGTCTTAAAAGAAAAGTCGCCGAATCAATTCAGTCCGTTGGGCAAGTGGGCGCCAGTCTGGGTGGGCCCATATTTGGTGAAGGAGATCTTCTCTGGCGGAGCAATGAAGTTGACAGATTTGGATGGTAATCCCTTCATGCACCCGGTGAACGGCGACAAATTGCGCCGCTATTACATTTGAATCGAGTCTTCCCCTCTCTAAAAAAAAAGAAAAAATAAAAAAAAGGAAGAAAAAAATAAAAGCGTGAAAATAATGTACCCAGACGAGACTGAAAACCTCTCAAAAGGCAGTCCGTGCAAAACAAAGGGCGCGCTAGGTGTTGAAGAATATACCCAACTAGACTGAAAACCCTAAAAATGGGCGATCTAGGTAAAAAACAGGGTTGCACCACTTGTCTCCCTTCTATCTACCCTTTCTTAAACACAAATTAATTGGGTCGAACTACGGAGAACTGAGCCCCTTAGTCCATCTTGTAAAAGGGGAACGTAGGCAGCCGTTAGCGGTTCGGTCTAAAAAAAAACATAAAAATCACCAAATCCTGTCAACAGTGGCATTTTTGTGATTACCAAGATGTGTCTTGATTAAGTTCTAAAGTAATTTCAACTTTCATCACATTAATACATTCATTGATGAGTTCAAGCACGGTCTACTCTCAACTCATTAACATTAGCAGAAATAATATCTTTTAAAAAGTACATCTAGACTGTCTGTGTCGACAATAAGGGATACAATGACCGGTCATCTAATCCTAGTCACTCGTTCCCGCTCCCAAACTAGCATTCTTCTTCTTCCTCTTCCTCGGTCCTCGGGAGGTCTTTGGCTTAGCTATCCCAAACAAATCTGTCTCCCGTCGTCCCGGCTCAGGAATAATACGCGTCGGTGAGTCAACCAATCTGGCAGCTCTCAGTGCCGCCTGGGCAGCCCTCTCCTCTCTCAAAGCTGTCCTTCGGGCCATAACCTCAGGGTCATCCCTCAGCTTGGCACTCCTCTCTACGAGTCTCTCAAAATCTGCTGCCGGATCGTCGGTCACGTTGTCTGGGTCAGTCAGCGCCTCAGCATCGCGTAACTCCCAGCTAGTTTGGTCTCCTCCTTGAATCCCTTGGCAATATGCCTCAATGGAGTGTTGGACCGGTCCCATCTTCTCCCCATACCAAATGAGATACAAGGTGGACAAATATGTGATCCCCCGGGTCTTCCGTATCAGTGAGCGGGCGGGAAAGCTGCTCCCGAAAAGGCCCTGGCAAAAAATCTGATAGTCTCGCAATCAGTCATGTCAAGAGGAACGGTATCCCGGGCCATCTGCTCTCTGAATCCACCAATAGCCTGCTGTGGGTATCCATACTGCCTCAGAACATGTAAGGGGACACTAAATGATGAAAAGTGTAATCCCGACAGCCTCACGACAGCAGAGTCATCCTGCCTGCCACTCATGGTCTCAAGCCTCCATCCGGGAACCCAATACTGAATGTCCGTGGTGGTATACCTGGCCAATCGCCTCTGCCAGCTCTCCTGTGAAGTCTCTGGAGCCACTCGCCTCTGCTGTGTAACCTAGGGTGCAGCAGTCTGCCCTGCGGGTAATGGGGAAATAAGTCTCAACCGCTCAAAGAGCCATAATGATAAGAGACTGGGGCTGCCACGTCCCATGTATAATGACCCTCCAGCCAGCCGGTCCATCCCATGATATGTCTCTGCCAGCAAAATGGGTACTATGTCTCTCTCTCTCCCTGCCCGGGTCGGATCTCAATCAATGTGGTACCTCGAAGACCCCGTATCTGCCTAACAACTCCTAGCATCAAGCCGGAGCATACCCCGTCATACTCACAGAAGCAGTATAGGGAGATCATAATCAGCATGAAAATGTCCACGGCCGTGGATAGGTCAAACAGCTCCGGACGTGATACAGCTAACCGGGCTATCTGAGCCAGGTCAATGAAAGATAGGTCGAGAATCAGATCAGATACCTGCTCTATGTGAAATCCCAAGAAATCGGCCACCTGCTCGGTCAAGGGTCGTGAATCTCGTAGGAGGACTGCATCTCTGATCTCAGCTCCCCCAGTCAGTGCCCGGAACTCTTCAATAGTGGGCGTGAGGTCATTATACGAGAGGGTAAAGACTTGCCTCTCGCAATCCCAGTATCTAGACGCGGCCCGAAGAAGATTCCAATCTACCGCCCATTCCTTCAATGTCCAGAGACATCTCAACCCATATCGTTGGTCGATAACCCTCCTATTGTTGCTATGATGACGGCGGGTTAGATTGATGAGATCGGAGTGAAATTGGCGCTCTTTGATCCTAGATCTCTCATTATAATGCTCCATTTCGGGTCAAAGGTCGAATCTTGGAGTCGATTTTGGGGTTGAAACCAGTTCGAAGTCTGCTGTGACTGCTGGAATGTGCCTTTTACGAGTCTGCCTTTTGTAGAATGCTGGGGCTTGCTGATCAAGAAACCTGTCCCCCAGACTCTCCATGTCGGACGACAGGGAGGTCCCATGAAGTCCAGTGTCGGACGACATGGGAGGTTCCATCGAACCGCAGTGCAGCAATCGCAAAGAACTCCTCAAAGAATCCAATACTTGCTCAAAGCCTGCCCAAACCTATCCAAAACATCCAAAAAACCATACATATACACTCCCCTTCACTCATGAAGCCCATGGGAGAGGATCCGGCATATCCAACACCCCCGCAGACGCGTAAACATCACCCAATACATACAAAATCACAAAAACACCCAATCACATCAAAAGCCACCATTTTTGTTCCTTTCTTGGGACGGACTTGTGCATATAAACAGGCGAATATACAAATAAACAAATGTTTTAGTTGTTAAAATACAAAACGCAATAAAATACTTATTTTTACAAAAAGCAAAAAATAGTGCATGCATCTCCTCTCTCTCTCCCTAAAGAGTCCAAAGCATGACAAGAGGATATTGCCACGATCAATCCTACTCGGAATCATCCTCCCCATCCTCCTCGGAGCCACTATCGTCCTGGACGCTGCCTACCTCCTCCTCAGAGCCGCTCTGCTCCTGGCCATCGCCGCCACCCTCCTGCACCTCATGAATCTCGCCGTCAGAATCATCATCATCCTCATATTGGGCCCAAGGCCGAGGCTCACCATAATATCCATGCCACTCGGGCACTGTGGAAAATGGGGGCTGATAAGGATCATCCTCGCCATCATCATCATCAGGCTGGGGCTGCTGACTCGACCCACCCGCCTGTGAGCTAGAAGGAGCCAAGGTCGGCCTATGCCTCTTCTTGGGAGGCACGACGTCGCCAGGCTGAGAGCTGCATCTCCCTTTCCAATGTTCTGCGCTCTTCTAAAACTGGCGCAGCATCTTCACAGCCCCAGTGAGCGCCTTGGCCACCGCCCTATAAGTCCTGGCTGGAACTTGTTGAATGAACACAAAAGAGGCAGTCAGAAGCAATCGATACAGGCAGTAAAGCAGTAAAAGATTTGAACAAAGCAGAAAAGAAAAGAATGCTCACAGAGGTAGTACCGCGGGGAAGCCGCAGATGGGGATGAGTCTCAGACATATCAAATGAGGAGCGGCGGATGGCACCCCCGGCCTCATACTCAAAAAACCGGGGAGGCATCGGTATCTGCATCCCCGCTGCCCTCCTAGCAGCCATAACCTGAGGGGTCACTAGCCGGGTAAAGACGAACTGGCCATAATCCCCATCATCAGACAGCTCTGCAGCGTCAATACCAGTCCGCAATCGCTCCAGGTCAGGCAGGGCCCGGGTATACCAAATCCCCTCAGGAGGATCGTGAGGAACGCGAGCGGCTGCACCATATCCGTGCTGCCGACAGACTCTCTCTCCCAAATACAGGGCATCTCCCTCCAGGCCGATCAGAAGCCTCCTCATCCTGGTCACCAAAGCAGCATCACCAACCACATCCTCGCCATACCTACCATGCCAAGGAAACAGCTGTGAATGTGGTGCCCAAATTTTGGTGTTGGATTCACGCGAGTTTGAAGACATCCGAGTTATTTGAAAAAACGGAGTCGCCACGCCATTTTGATTACCTCAAAACTTTGAAAAAAAGGTTGTTTTATGGGTTCGGAGGTTAAGTTACCCCTTGGGAAGAACGTTTGGCGTTCACCCAAAGTGCCTTGCCGGAGCAAGTCTCCCGAGATTTCATTAATCGTGCTTGCTTGCGTGCTTTCTTTGTGTGCATGTGTTTGAGAGTAAAAGGGGGAATGTCCCAAGTTGTCTTCCGGACGTACAAACCATTTGTTGGTTGTCGCTCGGGATTCCTTGGAATTTTATGTATTCGGGATTATGATCCCTTCCTCATCTTATGACTTGTGATCATCGCATTTTAACCTCGGGACCCTCGGGACTTGCGTGATCGAGAGAATGACTCTCTTTTGGTCAAAGATGAGGTTCTTTAGAAAAGGAGGGTCCTTAGCCCATCAATCCTACACTTTAAGACGGTCGAGCTCGTATAGAGGCTTCATACTCTTTCTTAAGCGATAATCGGAGATATAGGGTTCAAGGTGTCCCTTTCTAAAGAAATCGTGAACCTTTAATGGAAGGAACGATGTAAAGATAGGATCTTTTTACACTGGTCCGTTCCAAGGTTGGGGAAAGGGGGAATGCATGATGAAAAATGACTCTTTAATGAAAAGATGACATTTTTGGTTTTAACAAATGATGCTTTTTGATTGAAAGAAATGATCTTTATGCAAGTGATGCGTAAAGATAGGATTTTTATGCAAATGATGCATTGAAAAAGGGGTTTTGATGCAAAGGATGCATTTTTATTGAAAAAGATTTGATCTTTATATGCAAATGATGCGTAAAGATGACATTTTTATGTTTGCAAATGATGCTTTTTTGATTGAAAGAAAGGATCTTTATTGCAAATGATGCATAAAGATAGGATTTTTATGCAAATGATGCATTAGAAAAGGTTTTTTGAATGCAAAGGATGCATTTTTATTGAAAAGATTGGATTTTTATGTGCAAATGATGCATAAAAATGACATTTTTATTTGAAAATGGGGGGTTTTAGGTGCAAAGGATGCACCTTTATGAAAAAAGACTACATTTTTATGACAAATGAGGTCTTAATGCATGCAAAGGGGAAGGGGGTGATAAAGATGTGATCTTTATGAATAAATGCCAAGTCCCAAGCAATATATATATGAATGCAATGAGCAAGTATATCAATTAAAATGCAAGGTTAGGGCGTGAGAGGTTACCAATTGCTTCCTTTGCTTCTTTGGTCGGAGCTAGGAGGAGAGATTGGTCTTGGATCTTCAAGGAGGAGGGAGGGAGCTTCTTGGCCTTCTTCTTCACCTTCTTGAGCCTTCACCAATATTCCTCACGTCTTGGGAGTGACTGATTGTATTGCTATGGATTGTATGTATTGTTGTTTTTGTTAAATGGGTAGAGGAGGGCTCTATTTATAGGCAGTCTGGATAAGGCTAATGAAGCCGTGCGGTCAGAGGCAGCGAGCTAATGCAGCCGTGCGGGCTTATCCATTGTGACTCAGCATTCTAGAACCATGCAAGGTGGCATTATTCTAGAACCTTCCCTCCTAATTAAGAAAAACGTGTTTCTTAATTAGGAAGGATTCCCTTCAGCCTTTATTTAATTAAAAACAGTTCCGGAATGTTTCCGGAACACTAGGAAGGTCTGGGGAATTACCGGAAAACTTACCGAAATTGCCGGGAAATTTAATCGGAAGGCATGAGCCAGATTTGGGTACTTACAGAAGCCCCTCGGCAACGTCACTTGCAAGGCGAGTGGGGTTGTCGATAGAAAATGATCCGATCTGGCGAATGCCGAGACGGATTGGGTGACCAAGGTGGTCGAGTGGCTGAACCTTTTGGAAGGCTACCTACGTATCCCGGAGGAATCAAGCCAGGCCGTAGTTCGGGATTAGGATCCGTTGGGGGAGGAAGAAGAGAAACTGGTCTCTTCTTTGGGGAAAAAGAAGAGAAAATGACCTAGGAGGTCAAGCAATTGATCCTACTGGGGATATGCTAGGAGTGACCCAGGTGGTCGGATATCTGAACTTCTATGAGGGGGCGCTTTATCACTGAGAAGTGACAAAGAAACAGGGTGACCAAAGTGGTCGAATGGCTGGACCTTTTATAAAAGGCTACCTACGTATCCCGGAGGAATCAAGCCTTGATCGTAGTTCAAGCATCACTAGATAGTTAGGAACGATGTCTAGGATCCTTGAGATTTTGACAATTCGGAGGTCATCACTGAAGAAGCTAGAGCTTATGGCGCTATCTCTTTATGATGGAGATAGAGGTAACTTAAGTTGGGAAACTTGAGCGTACGTCACTATTCGCGGATAGAGATAGCACAAGTTGGAATGACTTGGGCATACGTCACTATTCGCGGATAGAGGTAGCACAAGTTGGAATGACTTGGGCATACGTCACTATTCGCGGATAGAGGTAGCACAAGTTGGAATGACTTGGGCATACGTCACTATTCGCGGATAGAGGTAGCACAAGTTGGAATGACTTGGGCATACGTCACTATTCGCGGATAGAGGTAGCACAAGTTGGAATGACTTGGGCATACGTCACTATTCGCGGATAGAGGTAGCACAAGTTGGAATGACTTGGGCATACGTCACTATTCGCGGATAGAGGTAGCACAAGTTGGAATGACTTGGGCATACGTCACTATTCGCGGATAGAGGTAGCACAAGTTGGAATGACTTGGGCATACGTCACTATTCGCGAATAGAGGTGGCACAAGTTGGAATGACTTGGGCATACGTCACTATTCGCGGATAGAGGTAGCACAAGTTGGAATGACTTGGGCATACGTCACTATTCGCGGATAGAGGTAGCACAAGTTGGAATGACTTGGGCATACGTCACTATTCGCGGATAGAGGTAGCACAAGTTTAGAGTTCTGACAATTCGGAGGTTGTCACCTAGTGTTATCTCGTTATAACGGAATTAACGGAGGCGGCGGGAATAAAGCTTGATTGCTAAAGAGATAAGGGATATTTTACGAAAAGATGTTATCTTGGTTAAAAGATAACGGAAATTGCATGCCCAAGTGGAAGGTCCGGGCGGGATTGTAATTTACGCTCGGAAGCGAATGAAGCCGCCCGGCATGAGATGGAGAAAAAGGAGCCGTACGGCTAGAGACCTGTTTTTTCCAGATTATTTAAAACAGGTTTGAACGGGCATTGGGCATTATTGCCGCCCAAGAACTGCCGAGGAAGAGAGAGAGAAAGGAGAGAATTTCTTCAAAATTCTTCAATTCCCTTTGCTTCTATTGATTGGAATGGATCCGGAGGGCAATCCCATACCGAGGCAAGCAAGAAGGAACATCTCCGCGGCTGCGAGAAGGAGGAGAAAGGAGCTCGTTCGGACGGAGAGGAAGTATGACTTCCTTACGCCTCCATCGGAGCTTTACCCGGGGAGAAGGGAGCATAAATCAACGAACCCGCGATCGGTTGGGGTAAGCATTCTCATTTTGCTCAAATCCGATGATTTTTGCTTGAATTTTGAATGATTTAGGGCTTGACCCGAATTTTAGGATTTTTTGAATGATTTTTTTTTTTGAATGATTTTGAGATGCATGAACAACCTATGAGGCTAAGAATATGCATGTGCAACTTGTTTGACAAAAATTATGAGAATGACTCACTTTTTTCTCGCAAAATGAAGTAAGAATGAGAATTTTTCAAAATATGAGACGGAGTTCTTGCCTTGTGCTAGAACTAGGTCAAAATTCTGATTTTCAATGAGAAAACATGATTTTGGAAGATGAAAATGATTCATGCATGCCATTTCTGAAAGAATAATGCTTATGTGCAAAAAATTGTGAAAATTGTGATTTTGTGCCTTAGGAAAGCAACGGGACTTGACATGACGCGTTTCAAGTGATGAAAGACGCTTTTTTGATGCAAATAATGCTAGAAAAACTTTTGTGAATGATTTTCTTTTGAAAACATGTGCATTTTTTGTGAATATATGCATGCTTTTGAAAATGATGAAGGACTGACACTTCTTTTTTTTTTTTTGTGCTTGTCTACGGAGAACAAGTCTAGAGGACCATCGGAGATAGCGGTTAAGCTTTGGCGAGAGGATGCCGGATTTTGAGAAGAATGGGGTGAACCCCAAGAATTTGGTGAGGGCTACCGGCTGGATGCGTTTGTAGAGGCCATCGGCGGGGGTGTTCACATCACCTCTAAGAGCAAGGGCTTGGTCCGGGCCCTTTACGAGTTACGGTGGGATAGTACTCATAGCTTTCACAGGGTGGGGAGAGCGACGGTGACTCCTGCCGATTTCACGGCTATTGCGGTCTACGAGTTCACCGGGAGGCTCGTGACTTGGAGAGACCACATTACGGCCCGAGGAGTTCCGAGGCTTTGGTAGGGTTTGGTGATTCCCAGTGGGCAGGGATGGAGACGCGGAACGTCGAGGTAGCGATTCGGACTTGCATGCGAGAACTTTCTTGCTAATGATGTGGCTCCTTGCCAGTAGCTAGAGCATTCATATGGTTGATGCTATCGGTCACTATCTTTTCTAATTGCAGGACGCTGGCCATGACTTGCCTCCTCGACTCTTTGGAGGATGTGGATGGGATAGGGACGGTCTCTTGGGGAGAGGCCGGATTGGCGGAGTTGTACTTCTCTTTGGACATGTACGGTCGGAACAAAGTTTGCTTCCATGGGTACTTCTCATTTGCCCTTGAGGTAGTCTCCTTTCTTTTCTCTTTTCTCTTTTCTGTCTTGAGACTTTTATGAGAGAGAATGACCTTTTGATGTTTTGAACATGCGGGCCTGGTTTTGCTAGGTGATCGGGTTCTTCCCTTGGAACCCGGCCAGTGATGTCACCATCTTCCCTGCTATGGTTATTTGGAGGAGATGCGAGAGATAAATTCACGGGGAAGACCCGGATTACCTTCGATTACAAAATGGTGAGGCCGGTCATCAACGGGGATGGGCACGACGGAGTGGACTTCTTCCACTTGGGGCGGTATCAGGAGATTTTCTTTGGGAGATGCCATTGAGGCGACGAGGCGAGAGGAGGTGGCTCACTGGGCGACATGTGATGTCATTTACTTGGGGACCGTTTCTCGAGGCGGCATGGCCATGTCCCTCCATTAGATGCCATTACTCCTCAGATCCTCCAGCACGGATGCTACGGCCCGGGGATTGGCCGAGAGGATGAGATAGCGAGGTACCGGGCGGGCGTGGCTGCGAGAGGAGCACTTTTACATGGACACCCCCTCTGTTGTGTTTGTGGAGCGGCGCACGAGGACGCCACAAAGCTAGTGAAGCTAGCGGTCACTCGGGGATATGGGGAGGATGAGCCTGCTTGACCCGCCGATCCCTCCTGCGCATCCGTCCTATGTGGTCCATGGAGTGCCGAGGAGGATGAGGATACCTGTCCCCGATGCTAGGGAGCCCCGGTACACCTTGCCGCCCGATAGCACCGTAAGTATACTCTTAGGGTCTTTCCCTTTTTAGCTTTGCATTTTACGCTTTTGCAATTTTACGAGATTTTACGAGATTTTTCTCTTCTTTTTCTCGGGTTCCGGCTCGCACTTACGATAGGGTGGTCGGGCGAATAGGGGCTGGAAGGACATGTGCCGGTCTCTTACGAGGAAGGCGGCTGCGCTTGAAGGCGGCGGCGGATGTACGGGAGCACAGGCGCAAGAGACGGCACGTCGGGGGCACGACGTCTACCTCATCGGCCTCGGAGTACTCTTCCGGTGCCATGCCTCGGGGCGGGGACCCCAGCCGACGTGCAGGCGGTGGTGAGTACGGGCACGATAATGTCCATTTGTCGCGTGAGCGACCAGGAGGACTTGATGAGGGAGGCTAGCATTTATGAGCTGAGCAGCGATGAGGAGGAAGAAGAATCGGAGGCCTAGGAGGTCTCTAGAGTAGATTTGGAACGAAAACAAACAATGGACAATTTTTATGCACAACTTGTTTATTTTTTTGCTTTATTTGGGCGCCGATGGGGCGAAAACATTGTATTTACATTTTATTTACTTTTCTAATTTATGCTTTCTCAATTTGCATATTATCTGAGCCTTGTGGCGATTTTTGCTTGGAATTGGGGAAAGGCTGGGCCAAAATGATTTATAATGGTATATAAATGCTTGAATGGCTTACGGATATGTTTTTGTACGGGTTTTGGTTGAAAAAGTGGGGTGAAAACTCCCTTGGGCAGCAACTTTGGTTCTTTGCAGAATTTTCTGCGAGAGGGCTAATGTAGCCGTGCGGATAGGTCTGAGGGTAAATGAAGCCGTGCGGCTAACGGTTACACAGTTTGGTTATTTTACGAATAAAAGCAAGGCTTGGCCATTTCATTTCATTTTCACTCTAGACTTGTCCCAATTGTTCCCGAGCATATTTTGGACCGAAAGACCATCTTTGAACACTTTGCGATGGAGAATCCCGTCGGATTGCAAAGGGAAGCGAGACCATTTTCTATCCGGTCTTCAATCTTGGGCGAGACATAACTTCCAAAATCACAAGGGCCTGCTTGATTCTTCCTTCAAGATCAAGTCTTTATGGCATTTGAGGGATCTCCCGCCCGATTGGGAACTGTTGAGAGCCGCGGCAAAGTTACGGGACGTCAGGAGACATGTTTCTTGCTTCTCTTACAACGAAATTGTCCCAACGCACGAAGACTTGAGCCTTGATTGGGGGTCCCGAGGCGAGGCTATATCTATTCCGCTGATCGGAGACGTGCGGTGACGGTAAAGCTTGCATCTTTTAACGAGATTCCTTTGGGAGAGGTGAGAGGATGATGGTAGCCCGGATAGGATTGACCTTTCGATATCCGGGCAGGTTTGGGTCTCCGGATATGGCCGCGACCACGGTGGCTATGGATGTTTTCATTCTCTGCATATTCTCTGTTTTGTTCAACTGCTGAGTCAGTGGGGATCTGTCATAGTGGCCTCTTGGACATGGTCGAGAGGCTGCGAGTGGGAAGGATATTGTCCCACTGGTTTTGGGGGAGACTTTGCATGGGATCGACGGGATGGCTCGGGAGACCATTTCATGAGGTCAGGAGTCCGGCTATGTTGACTTTGTGGGCTGCGGGGAGAGGCTCGGGGCTTTGCACGGGGCTTTGCCGACTCGGTGCCCTTGGGTGATTTCTCGGAGAGGTGCGCCTAGGCGGCGAGGAACGGGGTAGGCGGGAGGCGATGATGGCTAGGCTATCCACTTCGGACATCCGTTGGTGGATACCACACTGGAGGTTGCGGACCCGAGGAGGATATTTCGGGAGTCTTATCTTTGTGAGGGTTCCGGGATTCTGCTGGTCATCCTTCTACATACCCTGCTTAGTATCCGGGCGGTTTGGGGCTTTACGGGAGCCTTTGAGTGATTGGGAGGACATCCGGACCATGGAGGTGGTGTCATTGGACATGAGTGATCCGGCCGACTTCTCTTTCTTCTCGAGGGCTTGGACATATCTTGCTTTCCCACCCGGGGCTATCTTCGGGAGCGGGGAAGAGCACCATCTTGACCACTTGTCTACTTGGGTAGTACGAGAGGGAGATGGGAGCGACTCGGGTTATCTTGGAGGATAGACGTCGAGCTTTATTGGGAGGCGGCTGCGACTCGAGTAGGACTCTGAGGGAGGCGAGGCTAAGGCGAGTTGCCATAACCGGTCGGGTGATTTGGTCGGAGATATGGAGGCTCGGTACAAGAGGTTGTCAGAGGTCGCTCCTTTGGCGAGGCTCGAGAGGGAGGAGGTGCGGACTCGTGCTCGGATAGAGAGAGCACTCATTGACACGGGGTTGGTAGAGGCTCCGGTGAGGATACCGAGAGGTCGGGATGAGGGATACCGACATTATTGAGAAGAAAAGGAAGAAGACTCGACGAGGCCAAGGAAAAGGGAAGAAGACCGAAGAAGACTCGGCGAATGACGGCGACAAGTCTTTTCTCAAGATCCTCTTATTGCCATTTGCAAACACATTAGTTTATTTAGGCATTTTATTGTATTTTAGATCTTTTTAGCGAGGTTAGCGAGTCAAGAGGTAGACCGTGCTTGAACTCATCAAGAAGTTTTTAACTTGTAATGAACAAGGCATATTATCTTAAAAATTAATCAAGACACATTTCATGGAAATTAAAATGTCTTTATTGATTGGGACCCGTTTTATGAAAAGCGAAATACCCTTTATTATTTAGGACGCACTTCATGGAAGCTTGATTGTCCTTTTTATTGTTTAGACCGAACCATATATGGTGCCTACGTTCCCCTTTTACAAGAAAGGCTAAGGGGCTCGGAGTCTACGTAGTTCATTACAGTGAACTAATTTTTTTTTTTTTTCGTGTGCGGCCATTTGTTTTTGCCTAGACCGCCCTTTTTGAGGGTTTCGGCCTATTTGGGCATTACTCTTTTGCACTAAGATTTTTTCTCTTTTTTATTATTAGACATAGTATCTTCGGAGTTTATCACCGTTATTTGGGTGGACAAAGGGATTGCCATCCAAGTCTGCAAGCTTCATTGCTCCTCCGACGGTATCTTACGCACCACATAAGGGCCGATCCAAACGGGTTCCCATTTTCCCGGGGGTTGTCTACGGTAGGGGGCTTTACTTTCAGCACTAAGTCACCTTCTTTGATGTCTCTGGCCTTGACCTTTTTATCAAATGCTCTGGCCATTCGCCTCTGGTAGGCTCGGGTGTGTTCCATGGCTTTTAGCCTTCTCTCATCAAGCAGGGCTAACTCATCATGCCGGCTGCGCAACCATTCTACTTCATTGACACTGTTTTTCAGGAGGACCCTTAATGACGGGATTTCCATCTCCACTGGTAACACTGCTTCCATCCCGTAAGTTAGGGCAAAAGGAGTTTCTCCTGTGGCCATTACGACAGACGTTACGCCCCGAGTGCTAGGTGCGGCTTTTCGGGCCAATCACGACCACGGGTGGCCATCTTCCGGATGATCCGCTCGAGTGTCTTATTAGCGGCTTCCACGGCTCCATTGGTCGAGGTGCATGTACGGGGACGACTTGTGGCGAGTAACTCGGGCCGACGGCGATCTATCGCGATCTCCTTCGAAGTGTGACCCATTATCGAAATGATCTCGTTGGGCACCCCATATCGCACATTATGTTTTCTTTGATGAAGCTGGGCCACTTTTACGGAAGTGAGGACCTTGTAGGACTTGGCCTCTACCCGCTTGGTGAAGTAGTCGATGGCTACCAACACGAACTCGTGCCCATTGCTTCTGTCGGGGTTATTTTCCCTATCACGTCAATGCCCCAAGTTGCAAACGGCCAAGGAGTTGTCATGCGGTACAGGTCATGAGGTGGGAGATGGTTGAGGTTGGCAAACCGCGGCATTTGTCGCGAGTTCGGACGTCTTGAACGCGATCTGTCTCCATGGAGATCCAGTAGTAACCCATTCTGAGGATCACTTGCATCAGGGCTCTGGCATTCATGTGAGGACCGCAAGGACCATTGTGGACTTTGGTCATCAACTCTTTGGCTCTTTCTTGAGTGACACATAAGAGGAGTGGCCCTTGATAGCATTTCTTGTACAGGTTGCCTCCTAGAATGACATAATGGGAAGCCAACCTTTTCAGGGCTCGCAAGCTTTTGGCTCTGACACCTTCTTTTGGTCTACCTTCTTCGTCTCTGAAAGCTGACTCTCCGTCTTTGAGGAATTGGTAAATCTGATTGTACCAAGGTTCCTTTATGGGCTCGGGTCCCAGGTCCACTTCACAACAGAAGGCTGGGGCTTCTCTTCTACCCACTCTGAAGGGCTTTATGGCTTTTCCCTTGGGGATCTCTACCAATGAGGCTAGAGTAGCTAAGGCATCTGCGAATCTGTTCTTTTCCCTCGGCAAGTAGTGGAAAGTCACTTCTCTGAACTGTCCAGTCAACTCCTCCATATGGGCATGATATCGTTGCAGATTAGGGTCCACAGTCTTCCACTTGTTGGAGACTTGGTTGATGATCGAGTGAGTCTCCGTAAACTTTGAGCTCCTTGACATTTCTTTCTAAGGCGGCCTCCAAACCGGCAATGCGAGGCTTCATACTCGGCGACATTGTTCGTGGCGGGAAAGTTCAACTTGAGGGCTATGGGGGTATGCTCATCTTTCGGATCGACCAATAGCATTCCTACACCATTTCCTCTTTTGTTAGCGGCTCAGTCAAAGAACAATTGCCATCTATTCTCGAGCTCAGCTGCAAAGATCCCTTCATCTCGGGAATTGGGGTTCGGGCCCTCTGTCTTCATTGCGGGGAAATTCGCCGGGTGATCGACAATGCTTGACCCTTGATGGCCTTTACGGTCACATAGTTGATGTCGTATTACGCCAAGAAGAAGGACCACTTCGCTAAACGCATTGAGAGGGAAGGCTTGTCAAAGATGTACTTGATGGGGTCCATTTTCGAGACCAAATTCACGGGGTGGGCTTGCATATAATGCTTCAATTTGCCGACTACCCGGACCGATCCTGCACGAGTCTTTTCACATCTTGAGTAATTGAGCTCGCTCCCTGTAGCTTCCAGTGACAAAGTAAATGGCGTTTTCCACGAGAGTCTTTCTTTTCTGAGCAAGCATAGCCCCAGCTGCCGTGTATGCAGGACGGTGAGATAGAGCGAAGAGGTTTATTGTCTATGTGGGGGGCATAGTGCTTAGGGGATGTACTAAGTATGCCTTGATGCAGTCAAAGGCATCTTGGCATTCTTCGGTCCATTACGTGTCCACATTCTTCTTCATGAGCTTGAAGATGGGCTCGCACATAGTGGTCAGCGGTGTGAAACGGGCGATGTCTTGCGGTTGCCCATAAAACTCGACCTGCATGCAGGTTTGAGGTGGCCTCATATCCATGATGGCTTTGATCTTTCGGGGGTCAACTTCTATACCTCGCTCAGTGACCATATACCCAAGCACTTTTCCCCTTGTCACTCCGAAGGTGCATTTTGGCGGGGTTTAGTCTCATGGAATCTTTGTCTCGGCCTCTCAAAGAATTTTCGTAGGTCAACAAAGTCTTTGCCCACCTTCTCCTTTGGAGTGGATTATCATGTCATCTACGTAGACCTCAATCTCCTTGTGGATCATGTCATGAAAAAGCGCGGTCGCGCCCTTTGGTAAGTAGCCCCGGCATTCTTGAGCCCGAATGGCATTGCTTGTATAACGATGGGTTCCCCACGGTGTGGTGAAGGCTGTCTTTTCTTGGTCTTCCTCGGCCATCTTGATGCAGTTGTAGCACAGCAAAACCATCAACGAAGGATTTGACTTCGTAGTTGGCGGTGGAATCCACCGGGATGTCTATGTTTGGCGAGAGGGTAGTCGTCTTTGGGGTGGCCTTGTTCGGATCTCGAAAATCCACACACGGCGCACCTTCCCATTGGCCTTGGTTACGGTCACGATGTTGGACAACCATGTCGGGTATTCAATAACTACGATGAACCCTACCGCGGTAGCTTCTCAATTTCTTCTTTGACCTGTAGAGACCATTCCGGCTTGATCTTTCTCAATTTACGCTGCGGCTTAGCATCGGTGCTAGAGGAATTACGTGCTCTACTATCGAACTTGTCTAGCCCGGCATATCTTCGTATGACCATGCAAACACGTCGACGTATTCTACGAGCGGCTCGATCAATCTGTCCCTTTCAACCCCACAGGAAGAAGCTTCCAATCTGTGTCTCTTTAGGTTCCTCAATAGTACCCAAGTTCACACTTATCAAAACCTCCTCGGCGGCTTGGGCCCGGTTTTCCTCTTTTACGAAACACCTTAAAGATTTCTTTAATGTATTGTTCGTTTAGTGTGTTTGCATCTTGTTCAAATGATTCATTATTAAGCTGTTGTTAAGTTTTGAGTTAATTTATCATTTGTTAAGTTGGCAATAAGAGGATAATCGAAAGATTTGTCATTTCATTCAACATAAGGGGAAAGATGACATCGATTACATTTTCATAATCCTCGGGCGTGAGGCCTTCGGATGACTACGAGGCCCGGAATTCAAAGATTCTGACTCGGCGAATAGACAACACGACTCTAGACCCTACGCTACTTATTGACTCGAGGGGACTTGACAAGGGTTGGGACCGGGATCTCACTCCTTCTTCTTTGTTGCCACTGGGAATAACGAGTCTTGCCGGCGTTTTCGGAAAGTTGGAGACTTCGAGCGATCAAAAGCTTGCCGGAAATCATTGTGGCCGGTGCTTGTGGAAAGATGGTGAGGGGAACTAAAGTAACTTGTTGCAATCTTTCGGCTAGCTCTTCCGTAGCGACTGGACTCATTATTTGAAGGGTCTGGCTCATCTTATCAATGCGCTTCGATAACTCATTTTCTCTTTGAGATCTTGGACACCACGACCTTGTCGGTGTAGCCAATGAAGGGTTGGCACGGATAATCTTTGATGAAGTCTTCTTCGAGAGGATCTTAATTCTTCCTTGGCGCTACGTATTCGGTAGGCTTTACGTATTACGCTTCTAGATCCGCCGGCTTCTCATTGAACTTCACGATGGCCACAAATTCGCATTTTACGCTTCAAGAGGATCACTATATATGGGGGTATCGATTTGGACTATGCTTGGGGTGACGGTTTCCTTGGCATAATTGACATAGTAGTCGAACTTGCCCGAAGGCTCTCCCAAAGTTCCTACGCTCTTGTCCCCAGCTTCGTATCTTTCCTTAAGCTTCTGTTGTGTGGACTTTCTCTTCTTCTTCTTCCTTGAAGGAGCGTCCTCATTGATCCATTCTTGATACTCATACTCTAAGCAGTCTTCACAATCACATACATCATACCGGATGTGAGGCTTGGGTTGAACCAGGATAGCCCCTCAATTGCTTGGTCATTACCGTTGTGGATTACCATGTTGGCCATTTTGACACGAAAAGGCGACAAAGCGAGGATTACAGCGACTGTCGAGGATTACGCGCTAACAAGTCGGCCGACCCGGTGTTCTCACCCACTTCTTTCTCGGCTGCGGGAAAGGGATAGGAAAGGTTTAGACTCGGGGTAGGTGTTTAGGTGAAGGCTCAAGCAATATGCAAATTAGAATCTTCAAGTTTACTTAAAACAGTGTCTTTTATTAATATCTATTTGGTTGGAAAAGGGGTTACGCCCTTCTTTTTCACAACTACTCTAGATCTGGATCGGTGGGTTCCGTCACTACGTCTATAAGCCCCTCGTATTCCACGTATTTTGACCTCCCGGGGTGGACGGCCCGGGCGAGGTCCTATAGGGCACGCGGATCCCACCGACCGAGAGTAAAGAAACGCTCCTATCGGGTCTAGCGGGTCATAGGACTTTTCAACGCACGACGTGCGAGATTATAGTCAAGGCAATACCGGGAAAGTCTCGTCTCTGCCTTGACGGATCTTTGACGAGTTTCGCTTGAGCGAATGACGGTTTTTGACTTTCGGTAATGTCCGAGAGAATAATAGGCATGGGTCGGGCGGTAAAAAGCCGGATGACACGGTGTCACATTGAACTTCGTTGCATACGCGGTGCGTGGGTCGGGAATCGAAGTCAATGCCGGTCAAGATCTTGCCAATTTTTCCTTGTCGGAATTTTGGCGAGCTTCGCTTGAGCGAAAGATCTTTTTATTTTTTGGCAAAGACTCGGTCTTGACTCTTACGCATTCCGTGCGGGTCAAGGTCAATAGTCAATGTCGGAGTCAAGATCCCACCGATTTTTCCTTGTCGGAATTTCGGCGGAATTTCGCAGCGAAAATCTTGGCTTCCGTTATGAGCTAAGGCTTGACCTTTACGTGGGTATGCAAGCGGGCTATATGACACGGACTAGACCAAAAAACCAACCAAAAGTCACGGTTTTTTGAAACGTGTGACACGGGTGTGCATTGGTCGACCTGTTGCCATGGGGAGGTTGGGATGATTCCGTGCGCGCCGGGAGCATCGTAAGGCTGTCCGTGGCTGCAGTGGAACCACCCTCGGGTTTGAAGGACGTGCGTGCAAAAGTGTACGGGATATATCGGGTGCGCGTAGTGTGCGGTCTCCTAAAAATGTTCCTTTTTGAGTTAAAACAGAGATTTTCATAAATGTGTTTTAAAGGAATGATTTTCGGGACGGGGAAAATGCAACACATAAGCACGTAAATTTTAAGGAGCCCGATCGGTCATGGGCCGAGTAGCCCCAAGCTGCTAGGACTGCCAGATTAACCATGATTTCTCTGGTGGAATTGCCCTTTGAGGTCGCCCGGTCAGAATCCAAGGAGGATTGAGCCGTACGACTGCATGGATCAATTTTCCAGGTTCCACTCCTTTTGCTTTTTCGGGTTGTTTCCCGTTCAAAGTATGCACAGATTCCAAGATGCAAATGATGCAATGCATGGTAAAGAAAGCAAGCATGATTAATGAAATCGACGATGGGAGTCTAACCCGCTCAAAGGGAAAAGCTTTCTTCTATTTTTTTCAAAATTGTTTTTCGAAAAGGGATACTGGTACGTGGATTGTTAAACCACCGATTATCCCAACTCCCACGTCAGGGAGTGTACAGGAAGGGTAAGTGGTTTCCACCTATATACCGAGTATCGCTTTTTGTTTGGAAAATAAAAGCTTTTCTCCTTTGGGATTTCCCCAGCGGAGTCGCGAAACTGTGAATGTGGTGCCCAAATTTTGGTGTTGGATTCACGCGAGTTTGAAGACATCCGAGTTATTTGAAAAAACGGAGTCGCCACGCCATTTTGATTACCTCAAAACTTTGAAAAAAAGGTTGTTTTATGTGTTCGGAGGTTAAGTTACCCCTTGGGAAGAACGTTTGGCGTTCACCCAAAGTGCCTTGCCGGAGCAAGTCTCCCGAGATTTCATTAATCGTGCTTGCTTGCGTGCTTTCTTTGTGTGCATGTGTTTGAGAGTAAAAGGGGGAATGTCCCAAGTTGTCTTCCGGACGTACAAACCATTTGTTGGTTGTCGCTCGGGATTCCTTGGAATTTTATGTATTCGGGATTATGATCCCTTCCGCATCTTATGACTTGTGATCATCGCATTTTAACCTCGGGACCCTCGGGACTTGCGTGATCGAGAGAATGACTCTCTTTTGGTCAAAGATGAGGTTCTTTAGAAAAGGAGGGTCCTTAGCCCATCAATCCTACACTTTAAGATGGTCGAGCTCGTATAGAGGCTTCATACTCTTTCTTAAGCGATAATCGGAGATATAGGGTTCAAGGTGTCCCTTTCTAAAGAAATCGTGAACCTTTAATGGAAGGAACGATGTAAAGATAGGATCTTTTTACACCGGTCCGTTCCAAGGTTGGGGAAAGGGGGAATGCATGATGAAAAATGACTCTTTAATGAAAAGATGACATTTTTGGTTTTAGCAAATGATGCTTTTTGATTGAAAGAAATGATCTTTATGCAAGTGATGCGTAAAGATAGGATTTTTATGCAAATGATGCATTGAAAAAGGGGTTTTGATGCAAAGGATGCATTTTTATTGAAAAAGATTTGATCTTTATATGCAAATGATGCGTAAAGATGACATTTTTATGTTTGCAAATGATGCTTTTTTGATTGAAAAAAAGGATCTTTATTGCAAATGATGCATAAAGATAGGATTTTTATGCAAATGATGCATTAGAAAAGGTTTTTTGAATGCAAAGGATGCATTTTTATTGAAAAGATTGGATTTTTATGTGCAAATGATGCATAAAAATGACATTTTTATTTGAAAATGGGGGGTTTTAGGTGCAAAGGATGCACCTTTATGAAAAAAGACTACATTTTTATGACAAATGAGGTCTTAATGCATGCAAAGGGGAAGGGGGTGATAAAGATGTGATCTTTATGAATAAATGCCAAGTCCCAAGCAAGATATATGAATGCAATGAGCAAGTATATCAATTAAAATGCAAGGTTAGGGCGTGAGAGGTTACCAATTGCTTCCTTTGCTTCTTTGGTCGGAGCTAGGAGGAGAGATTGGTCTTGGATCTTCAAGGAGGAGGGAGGGAGCTTCTTGGCCTTCTTCTTCACCTTCTTGAGCCTTCACCAATATTCCTCACGTCTTGGGAGTGACTGATTGTATTGATATGGATTGTATGTATTGTTGTTTTTGTTAAATGGGTAGAGGAGGGCTCTATTTATAGGCAGTCTGGATAAGGCTAATGAAGCCGTGCGGTCAGAGGCAGCGAGCTAATGCAGCCGTGCGGGCTTATCCATTGTGACTCAACATTCTAGAACCATGCAAGGTGGCATTATTCTAGAACCTTCCCTCCTAATTAAGAAAAACGTGTTTCTTAATTAGGAAGGATTCCCTTCAGCCTTTATTTAATTAAAAACAGTTCCGGAATGTTTCCGGAACACTAGGAAGGTCTGGGGAATTACCGGAAAACTTACCGAAATTGCCGGGAAATTTAACCGGAAGGCATGAGCCAGATTTGGGTACTTACAACAGCCTCAACCCAGCTGGGGTGCTCCTAAGGGCAATCATCGTATCATGATAACAGGCCATCTTCCGGGGCTTCACCCCGTCCACTCTCCGGCTCTCCCTAGCTCTAAAAGTCCACCCGCGGATAGCAGGGAACAAATCTGCAGCAATCCTCTCAGCCACAGTCCAAGCATAACATCCAAACACCTCATAGGCCCACACCTGAAATCAGAAACAAGAAGCTTTCAGTGTGCAGCAGTAGTAAAAGAATGATGACAGAAAAGTCAATGCAGCAGTCAAGTTGCGAAAAACAAAAAGCATACCTCTAGAACAGTCTGATAGAAATCCAAAGAGGTCACACTGCCCCTGCTCACCTCATCCAAGCCTCTATACACCTGAGCCAAGCCGGCCTCGCCCCATGAAAAGGTGGATACCTGGCTCCAGTCTCGAAGGGGCTCTAGCAGAAGAGTCAATGCCGTAGTAGAGGCATTACAAAACAGGGGGTCGGAGAATCCAGCCCAAGCAAATGCCCTCGCCAACTGCTCAGCCGTGACTGTAGCAACACCCTCAGAGAAGAGACGACACTGCTGCGTCAAGGCCGAATGCAGGTTCGCCAGTGAAACCCCATTGCCCTTTGGGCGAAGGGTCAGGCCAGTCAGTGCTCTAATAGCATCCGGGCTCAGCACACCAGGGTCCTCAAAAAAGATGAGTCTGCCCGTAAACTACAAACCCGTGATGGCGGTGAAATCATAGGGAGTGATGGTGGACTCACCCCAAGACAGATGAAAAGTGTGGGTAGAGTCCCACCAGTACTGCCTAAAGCCCCTAACCAGCTCCACGCTCCTAGGCGTGTCCCCAAAATCTCCGACGGCAGTAAAGAATGGGCCGAGGCCAGCAGAAAATATCAGGCCCTTGGGACTATCAGGCAAATCAGAAGAACCGGGAAGAAGGCCCCAAATAGTAGCAATCGCCTCAGGGGACCCCTTGGTCCGCAAAGCCTGTAGGTAAGCACAGCACAGGTATCAGAACATACTCATAATAATGTGTGCATTTTCAATCTCTAAAATCACATAATTCTTTCAAAAGGAAAAGAACAAAAAAAGAAATCTTTTCTTGATTCAATGCATCTCATTCCATAGCATGCAATTCTTCTTTGGGTGCAATTTTCCCCAAATTCTACCTCGAGCCCTAGAAATCCAACTTCGAAAAGAAAAGGGAAGGGTCGATGGTTTAGAATACTTACCCCCATTCGCTCCATGGTGGAAGTATGAAAATCAAGGCTCGGGTAAAGCCCATTCCCCTCCGAAAATTTCTTCCGTTTGTTCCGATCGACAAGCTTCCTCCTCTCGGACAACGATCGTTGCACTTGCCTTCTTGATTCCGCTCGTGGAGGCATCCTTGATTTGATTTAAAATCAAAATTGGGAGAAGAATTTTCAAAATTTTCTCTTCCTCTCTCCCTCAAACTCGGCGACTGTGCTGATTTTGGACCCCTGTCTTACGACCTAACTGTTTTAATTAAAACAGCTTCGGGAAAGCCCCATGTCGGACGACATCCACGTTCCAGAAAGGGGTGATCTTCCTTTTTTGCCCCTGATTCATTTTTTCCAGTCCCTCGCGACTGTCTATCATCATTATTCATCATTTCATTTGGGTAAATACACCCTTCTCTCAGTTTTTCTCAAAATTCGCGGGTGACTCCCAAAGAAAAAGTCAAATTTGCGGGTGACTCCCAAAGAAAAAGTCAAAATCGCGGGTGACTCCCAAAGAAAAAGTCAAATTCGCGGGTGACTCCCAAAGAAAAAGTCAAATTCGCGGGTGACTCCCAAAGAAAAAGTCAAATTCGCGGGTGACTCCCAAAGAAAAAGTCAAAATCGCGGGTGACTCCCAAAGAAAAAGTCAAATTCGCGGGTGACTCTCAAAGAAAAAGTCAAAATCGCGGGTGACTCCCAAAGAAAAAGTCAAATTCGCGGGTGACTCCCAAAGAAAAAGTCAAAATCGCGGGTGACTCCCAAAGAAAAAGTCAAAATCGCGGGTGACTCCCAAAGAAAAAGTCAAATTCGCGGGTGACTCCTAAAGAAAAAGTCAAAATCGCGGGTGACTCCCAAAGAAAAAGTCAAAATCGCAGGTGACTCCCAAAGAAAAAGTCAAATTCGCGGGTGACTCCCAAAGAAAAAGTCAAATTAGGGGGTTAGTGCTAAAATTCGGGATTCTCCTTCTTCCTGAAATTTGTAAAACTTAGCATTTCCTGAGGAAAATTCGGTCAAACCACTCTGATCTATCCTCCATTTGAATCGCAAGGCGGGGATGAATTAAAACGCTAGGGTTTCCAAAGCGTACGATTTAGTGGTTTATGTCTTCATTTTGGTATGGATGCAAATCATGTGATTTTTCATCTTGGTGGGATATGAGAATGCCCAAGAATACATGGGTAAGAGTGATTGAAAGCATAGGGTTTAGGGTTTAACGTTTCCAGTTAGTATTCTAACGTTTTCAGTTAGTTTTTTGAAATTACTTGCAATTTTTTAACGTTTCAGTTAAATATTTTAATGTTTTTCAGTTGGTTATTTTGTTAATTAGTTCTAAAAATAATCAAAAATTACATTTTATTATCAGCGACGGAATATTCCGTCACTGATAAATTAAAATAAATTATTTTATCAGTGGCGGAAATATTCCGTCGGTGTTTAATTAAAAAAAAAAACATTTAATTTCACCGACGAAATATTTCCGCCGCTGATAAATTAAAAAAAATAATTATTCAGCGGCGGAAATATTCCGTCGGTGTAATATTTCAAAAAAAAAAAATATTTTAATTTCACCGTCGGAATATTTCTGACGCTGATAAATTAATTTTTTTAATTTATCAGCGGCGAAAATTTTCCGTCGGTGTAATATTTCAAAAATAAAATAAAAAATATTTTATTTTCACCGACGGAAAATTCCGCCGCTGATCAATACAAAAACTCAAAAAATAATATATTTTCACCGGCGGAATAATTCCGTCGCTGATAATGAAATAGCGGCGAAATATTCCGTCGGTAAATCAAGCGCCAAAATAGTGGCGGTAATTAAACGAATATTCGAGGAATATTCGTTTTAGCGTCGGAATCTAGCGTCGGAATTAAATTTCGTCGCTAAATTTGACGCCAAAATAATTCCGCCGCTAAATCTTAATTTCCGCCGCTAAATAGCGACGGAATGATTCCGTCGCTGTTGATTTCGTCGCTAAAACACCTGTTTCTGGTAGTGAGTCAATCTTCGGGGTGACTCCCCTTGGAACAGTCAATCTCGGGTGCAAACGCCCATCTTCGGGGTGACTCCCCTTGGAACAGTCAACTTTCGGGGTGACTCCCCTTGGAACAGTCACTTTCGGGTACGAAGCCCTTGGCCTCTCGTTAGTGCCGCCCCTTCTTTGAACTACGATTTGGCTTGATTCCCCCACGGGATACGTAGGAATCCTTTTCATAAGAGGTCCAGCCACTTGACCATATTGGTCATCTTTTCTCCCCGCCGTTCGTGTCCGGCTCGGGATTTTCATTGTGTCGACGACCCTACTTCCCGCTGAAGTGACGTCGCCGAGGGACTCTGTGAGTACCCCGACCCGAACTCATGTTTTTGGGTCCACTTTCCTTGGGTTTTTGGGCTCATCTATTTGCTAAAATGCATTTAGAGCCCAACTATCCATCCTTGCCTTGATCCATTGGGCCTGCCATTCCTGCGGCCCAACTTGGCAAAAAGATGTACGCTGTCGTCCGACATAGGACTCTCCCAAGGAGGTGGAAACCTTTTGTCGGACGACATAGGACGTCTCATCAGCCTGCCTATAAATAAAGGGCATGGCTGATCATTTTAAAGAAACTTTTGGAAGGAGGACTCTTAGGAAGCAAGGAAACTCTGTCAAAATAGAGTCTCATCCTCTCTCTCTCACACACATTCACCTCCCTCCTCATACATATACACATTCCAAGCCAAGATCCAAAGAGAAACTTCCTTTGTTGGTGATTTGAAGGGGTAAACACTATATTATTGGTGCATTTACCTTGTGGATTACAATAGATAGCCACTAAACCCTCTCTTTCTCTGATTAACCCTTGCACATTCATCCATATCACCTTGCATGCTTACATGTCTTGATATAATGTGAAATATTTGGGATTTTGCATGATAAAGGTGGTGGAGAGGTGAATCTTCCATATTCACTTTTCCCCACCTCAGATCTGAACATTTGGTGACCTTAGCACCATTAAAGTTCAAATCTTGGTTAGTTTCCTTTGAGTTAGGAGGAGATGGCTACATGATAATGGCCATAGATATGTGATTTATCACATTTGGCCATTAAAGCAATGTGATCCTCCCATAATACTCACGTAGTGCTACTATTTTACTGTTTTCAGTTAATAAAATAGCTTAGTCTTGCATTGAGAGCAAGGTGGAATCAATCTGGCTGAAGGGTACTGAAATAGGCCTCTGGTGTCAGACGACACAGGACTCCTTAAAGGATCATGTGTCATACGACATACAGCTCCCAGAAAGCCATCTGGCTTTCAAGGACTTCAGATCCACTCAGAATGGTTCCCTTTGTAACTCAAGGCTATGTCTAAATTTTAGTTTTAGTTCGTTTAACACTATTTGGGAATCTAAGATCTCTTCGGGTGCAATAAATCGATGGAGGTGGTTTGTCATGTGACATGGACACTCTCTGGTGTCCTATGTCATATGACATCCGTATCATTAAAAGTCAATCTTGACTTTACTGCACTCCAATCAACCCCGAACTGAGCTTAGACCCTGGATAGTGCCTTTTCTCAGTTAAAATAATCTTGCTCCAGTTCCAGAGTAGATGTGGTGCTGTAAGAGACAATCTGACCATGAGGCCTTATGTCGTCCGACATCCTCTTCATGGGAAGTCCTGTGTCGGACGACATCGGAGCTTCCTGAGCAGACTGTCTCAGCTCTTGCCTTAGAATGCAAGTCATCGTTTGTAAAGGGTGTGGCCCCCTGTCATGGCTCACAAGTTGTACCCCATTCTGAATACTATCAATGAAATACCAGTTCGCACACTTTATTTGTTGACACAAATCGCACACACTTTGAATGTTTATGATTGTCCAATGTTTGATTGAAAGTCTCGGAATAGGCATGTTGGGTGAACTCCCAAGTTCTTCCCAACACGTAACCAGACTCCCGAACCCAAATTCTCTTTAAAAAAGGTTTTTCAATGTTTTTCCTTTAAAAACGGCGTGGCGACTCCCAAAACTACAAAATTTCAAAAGATAAACAACAACCAAAAGACGATTCACAAAAACATTTAAACGAGGTTGTTGTTTGTTTTGTTTTCATTTTCGGAGGCTGTTCATTCACGGTCTCATACCAGACTCCCGGTTATCTCACCAGACTCCCGGTTACTAGCAAAGCTTATTGAGCAAGTTTACTTACTGGCTCTGACATGCAAGTAGCCGGCTCACTCCCATCGCATTGAATGCGGCTCAGTCAGGCGCCTACTATCGCCATTAATGCGCCGCGCCAACTCTCCCAAATACACAGCTCCTGTCCCTTTCAACGACATCCCCTCTGACAGTGAATCTTCCTTCCCTGACAGAGCCAATCCGATGCGAACACGTGTATCTGGTCAAAGACTAAGATGCCCTTTAGGGCTGATCTCATTGCTTACATTAACAAACACCTCTCCATCACCTATAAATAGAAGACCTTTGTCCCCTTGGACAAGGTAAGTGCCAAATTGATATTGTAAGTCATATAGCTCAAACCCTAAACACATACACACTCTCTAAGACATTCCAAGGTCTTATTCTCAGGTTATTATATCCATCTAGATATCTTATCCTCACACCCGAGGGCCTGAATTGGATTAACATCTGACTTTGACCTTAACGGTGCTTTGCTTTGTTGTGTTCTAGGTACATCCTAAATATATCCTACCAGATATCCTTCAATTGCTCTGACCCCAAAAGCCGTGGCGTCATCAGTGGTTCCATTGCCGGGAAAGATCATAATTTTCTCGTAAATATTTTTGTGTCAAAACACCCACCGTGTTCTAAACATTTGCTGTCAAAAAGCCATTCTTTTTTTAGCCCTTTTTTCGACAACATGTCAAAAACTCTTGGAAATGACGGTTATTTGATGTTACCTGAGGATGACCAGCCTCTCCTTCAAATATCAATCCGGTGAGACCAGCCACCTTAGCCTTTCTAAGGTTGGGGGCTCGTTCTCAAAGCTTGAATAGTCTCTCCCCGGCTCAGAGGGATCTAAAGAGGCTCGCTGAGGAAGCCAGGAAAGAAAAATTTGTGGCCCTCCTAAATAACAGTCCAAGAACTCCTCCTCCACCCACTACTCCTAAAACTCTCATCCCGTCCCCAAATACTCCTATCACTCCAGAATTGATCCTCAAGCGAAACGAAGCTCTGGCCACAAGGTCTAAGCTAATAGCTGAGGCCATGCTCATAAATGATGCCCAATTGGAGTTGGTGGAATTGGAAGCCAACGGAGGAGTGCCCCTCAAAGAGGATTCCCAACGGTTCTCCCAACGAGTCCCCGCCTACTCGCTTGCTAGTCAAGCTAAGGGGACAAAACGGGTTGAACCTACTTTTGACTGCGGCCAAAAGGACCTGGTAGACATTGATGATGAGGAGGAGCGAGGAGAGGAAGCTCAATCCAATCCTCGCCCGATCAGTCCAGAGCAAGATCCTTGGCTCACGCCAAGGGGAAGGCCGTGACTCCGCGTGCTAAAAAACCAAGGATAGATGACCAGAACCCAGAGTTCATCAAGTTCATGCACCAGATGTGGGAGACTCACCAGAAAACTGCCCAGAAGTGTGGCCGCACAATGGACGCCTTCGCGGACAAAATTGCTCGGGTACCCATTCAAAAAGGGAAAACCCCCCAGATAGAAACATATGATGGATCCAAAAATGCCAAAAGCCATATGAGGTGGTTTGAAGGTCATATTGCCCTATTCTCTTCGGATGAGGCAGAGATGTGCAAGGCCTTGGCCGCGACATTCACGGGCGAAGCATTATCTTAGATGCTAGCCCTCAAGCCCAAGTCCATCAGAACCTAAAATCAATTCAGGCACATCTTTCTGAATGCTTTTGCAGGGTCAGGCTAGCACGTACGACCTAAGTCAGACCTTGTCCGAGTCAAGCAGGCTGCGAATGAGACCACGAAGAGATACATCTCTTGATTCAGGAAAGTGAGCGAGCAGATCGTAGATCTAGAAGAAGGTGACATCCGACTCTGCTTTGAGGGCGGTCTCACCTCCAATTTCCTCAAAATGAACTTTGCCTCCAATTGGCCTAAAAGCATGGAGGAGATGTACATGCGAGCATCTGCTATTGCCTCGGTCGAGGAGCCCAATGAAGCCACTCCCCGCGAACCAGCAAAAGAAAGAATAGCTCAAGTGCAGGACGCGGGAGAAGGATCTGCTCGCGGTAATAACCAAGGGAAAAACCGCAACCGGGGCACGGACAAGCTCCAGAAATTAACAAATGAGACAATTTTCACTCCCCTCAATGATTCACGGGCAGCTATTCTGAAAACCATGGTGATTCTTCCTCCTCCTCCAATGGGCAGAAAGCCAAGTGAGAGGAACAAAACCAAATTCTGTGATTACCACAATGACCACGGTCATAGCACGGAGGATTGCTTCCAGCTCAAACGGATCATCCAACAGGAAATCAACAACGGGGAGTTGACCAAATGGGTATAGGGCCACAATGCTAATACGGCCAATAATGCCAATAACAACCCACGGGCACGAGCACTACGTGTCCCCGATAGGAAGGAGAGAGACAACGAGGACGACGATGAGTTGGGCGATTATGAGATCAATTTCATTGGGGAAGAAGCTACATCCAACAAACAGCTCTCCCTACAGATCAGGACCTTGGAGAAAGTCTTCTTGAAACCCCCCCCATGGCTTCGGAAGAAGAGCAAGAAATTGGGTTTAAAAGGAGTGAACTTGCCTCCACCCTTGTTCATTCTACTCAGCCCCTCACCCTCCGTATGAAAATCAACCGAGTAAACATTGGCCGGGTCTTGATTGACACATGGGCTGCCAGAGACATCCTCTACTACCATACCTTGGTAGGAATGACGATGACTGAGGCCAACCTGACTCCTTACGCCGGTATGCTCGAGGGGTTCACCAATCACGCCGTCGAGGTGAAGGGGACGATTGAATTCGAAGTGACTATTGGGGAGAAACTCATGCAGAAGACAACCAAAATAACTTTTATGATGGTTGATCTTCCATCCCAATACAATGCTATACTCGGCGTAACCGCTCAGGCCGCATTGGAAATAGTTTCTTCCGTTCCTCACCAAAGGGTCAAATTTAATACTCCGGGCGGAGTTGCTACAATAAAGAACAAGCCCGGGAGATTCCTCCTGATGGTGGAGGAAAAAAGGAAGGCAGATAAAGGCCAGACTTTCTACCCGCAGAAAGAGGGCGAGGATAAAAGAACTAAGGGCAAAGCTAAAGAAATTATTTCGGCGCTCGTACTAGTTGGCATCACTACCAGAAAAAGGTCATTTAGCGACGGAAATTTCCGCCGCTAAAATTAAATTTCCGTCGCTAAAAATAATCACCGGCGGAAAAATTCCGTTGGTGGTCCGCCGCTACCAGCCCGTCGCAGTGCTCCAACGGGTCAATTTCCGCCGGTATTTTTTTATTTTACCGACGGAATTAAATTCCGCCGGTGAATTAATGGTTACAGCGACGGAAATTTCCGCCGTTAAATCAATTTAATTTAATTAAATTTTCATTTCAGCGGCGGAAATTTTCGTCGCTGTAATAAAAATTAATTTAATTAAAATAATTTCAGCGGCGGAAATTTCCGTCGCTGTAATAAAAATTAAATTAAAATGAATTAATTTCAGCGGCGGAAATTACCGTCGCTGAAATTATTTAATTTTAATTTAAATTTTATTAAATGACGGAAATTTCCGCCGCTGAAATCAAAAATTAAATAAAAATTAAATGATTATAGCGGCGGAAATTCCGTCGCTGAAATAAAAATTAATTAAAATAAATTAATTTCGTGCGGAAAAAATTCCGCCGCCGAAATTAATTTATTTTAATTAATTTTTATTTCGACGGAATTTCCGCCGCTATAATCAAAAATTAAATTCGAAATTAATTTCGGCGACGGAATTTCCGTCGGATTCTCCGAAATAAATTAAAAAAAAAATTTAAAATATCAATAAACCAAAATTTTTTGTACCTGATATAACATTTCAATTTATAAAACTAAAACTATAAAAACTAAAAATCAAATATCAGCGTACCAAATAAAAACTAAATATCACCGTACCACCGTACCAATTCGGGAGGGGGAGAGGGGGGGAGTGGGGGGAAGGGGGAGGGGAGGGAGTGGGGGAGAGGGGGGGGAGGGGCTCCCGCGGGTACCAAATGTCTCAAATGTTTACAAACAAGTATAAATTAATACAAAAATGTCTAAAAAAGTCCGCAATCAACTCGGGGGAGGCTGGAAATTACCCTGGAAGTCCTGGCCGAGATGAGCCATCAACAGCGCCAATTGTCTTTTTGTCTCTGCATGTTGTCTTTGTATCTCTGCATGACGCCGATCATTCTCCTCCTGCATCTGCGTCTGAACCGCCAAAGCCTCCGCAAGCTTTGCCCGCTCGCGTTTCTCCTCCTCCAACGCAGCCTCCAGAGTGTCAACCCTCGGATCATACGTGGGCGGGGCATCAATTCGCCGACGGCCGGTCGACGTCGACGGGCATTGCCGCCCGTAATCCCCCATCCCTAACACTCGGGCTCCTCTCTTTGGATGTCCCTCAGAGGTGACCGAGTGCCAAACATCAGGCACGAAGGGGACGGGCTCGCCGGGAGGCGTTCCTTCGGGAACAACGGCGGCTTGATATGCAGCCTGTCAAAATAAAACAAACAATTATAATCATATACACAATGTAAGGGGCATAAATAAATTTACATATTCAAAATCAAGTCATTTAATGATAGTTTACTTACAAAGGCATTAGCAGAGCGATCATCAACCCATTGCGGAGGTTGATCGGGCGCTGTAGGATTCCGAAGATGGGTGCTAGCGTAAACATCCACAAAACTGATATTCGGACCATACTCCCTTTCCTATAAATAAAATAAGCGAGATTATTACTTTGAAATTGTATAAATGCAACATTTAAACTGATTTAAAAGAATGCATACACTACATTTACACTAAAACTATGGATTTCATAGCATCAACATGGCTCCCAGCTAACATACGTACATAAACCTATTTAAAAGCATCCATACACTACTACATTTAAATTAACATACATACCATGCGGTCGTGATGCTCGGCGACCGGGATCGTCCCCATGGTATGCATCGCCGCCGACCCCGAGGAGCCTGCTCTGTTGGCCTTAGCCTGTTCGGATATAGCCTTCGTCGCATCCGACCCCCAATATTCACAAAATTGACGAAACAATAAATAAATTCTAAACCCTAAACCTAATACCCTAAATAATTGTTTTTATTATATTTTTGAAAAAATAAATAAATCATAAATATTTATTAATTTTAATTTAATAAATATCATTATTTTTATTTATATAAAATATGAAAGTTATTTTAAATTACTCTCAAAAAAATAAATATGAGTCAATAAATATTATTTTTAAAAAAATAAATAAATTCTAAACCCTAAACCTAATACCCTATATATACGTACACTATACACTATACATTATACCCTATACCCTATACACTATACCCTATACACTATACCCTATACCCTATACACTATACCCTATATCCCTAAACCCTATACCCTATACTCTATACACTATACAATATACACTATATACTATACCCTATACCCTATACCATATACCCTATACCCTATACACTATACACTATACCCTATACCCTATACACTATACAATATACACTATATACTATACCTTAGGGGTTAGGGTTTAGGGTTTAGGGTTTAGGGTTTAGGATTTAGGGTTTAGGGTTTAGGGTTTAGGGTTTAGGGTTTGGAGCTTAGGGTTTAGGGTTTGGAGCTTAGGGTTTAGGGTTTAGGGTTTAGATCTTAGGGTTTAGGGTTTAGGGTTTGGAGCTTAGGGTTTAGGGTTTAGGGTTTAGGGTTTAGAGCTTAGGGTTTAGGGTTTGGAGCTTAGGGTTTAGGGTTTGGAGCTTAGGGTTTAGGGTTTAGGGTTTAGGGTTTAGGGTTTAGGGTTTAGGGTTTGGAGCTATTCCCAAATTGGTAAATTGCATACAATTTTAAATTTTTTATCCAAAATAAAACAAAAACAAGATTAGTCCAAAACTAGGAACTAACCAACTATTAGACAACACTCTGGAGATTATTGTCTCATAAGTCATAACTAAGATATCCAGAAAACAAAGACCCACATCATTACTGCTAGCACACTGCACTCTCTGGCCCCTACCACCGTGCATGTCATCATCTTCATCGTAAGCTTCATGCGCCGCCTGTTATTTTCTGCGCATCTCATCTTCAATGTTGACATCGTGAAGGGTTTTCTCCTCGCACTCATCAAGCTCCATATCTGTCATCTGCGATGAAGGCTTAGGAGGCAGCACACCCTCTAGGGCCTTGCATTGTTCGGAAGTCAAGGAATCTGGGAAGTCGAACGAGAAGTGGATGTATAATTTGCCCCTGTCATCACCCTTTCGCTTGAACTTTGGGTGCTCTTTCTGTTGTATTACAAAGACTATGTCTCCAGTAAGAGTGTTAGGAGCTTCATCGGCTTCTCCTGGGAATGTAATTTTCTGTCCATTTTGCATACCCTTCTCCACAACCACTTCCAAGACCTTCTTCTCCTGTACAACCTTTTCGCCCTTGCATTGTGGGCAGCGGTTCTTGTCATTGATAGTTTCTCCAGTACCCTTACGTTCCAGTACCCTTACATTGCATAGGGTATAGGGTATAGTGTATAGGGTATAGGGTATAGGGTATAGTGTATAGGGTATAGGGTATAGGGTATAGTGTATAGGGTATAGGGTATAGGGTATAGCGTATAGGGTATAATGTATAGTGTATAGGGTATAGGGTATAGGGTATAGTGTATAGGGTATAGGGTATAGGGTATAGCGTATAGGGTATAGGGTATAGTGTATAGTGTATAGGGTATAGTGTATAGGGTATAGGGTATAGGGTATAGTGTATAGGGTATAGGGTATAGTGTATAGGGTATAGGGCATAGGGTATAGGGCATAGGGTATAGTGTATAGGGCATAGTGTATAGGGCATAGTGTATAGTGTATAGTGTATAGTGTATAGGGTATAGGGTATAGTATATAGTGTATAGTGTATATTGTATAGTGTATAGTGTATAGGGTATAGTGTATAGGGTATAGGGTATAGTGTATAGGGTATAGAGTATAGGGTATAGGGTATAGTGTATAGGGTATAGGGTATAGTGTATAGGGTATAGTGTATAGGGTTTAGGGTTTAGGGTTTAGGGTTTGGAGCTTAGGGTTTAGGGTTTAGGGTTTGGAGCTTAGGGTTTAGGGTTTAGGGTATAGGGTATAGGGTATAGGGTATAGGGTATAGCGTATAGGGTATAGTGTATAGTGTATAGGGCATAGGGTATAGGGTATAGTGTATAGGGTATAGTGTATAGTGTATAGGGTATAGTGTATAGGGTATAGTGTATAGGGTATAGGGCATAGGGTATAGGGCATAGGGTATAGTGTATAGGGCATAGTGTATAGGGCATAGGGTATAGTGTATAGGGTATAGTGTATAGTGTATAGGGTATAGTGTATAGTGTATAGGGTATAGGGTATAGTGTATAGGGTATAGTGTATAATGTATAGGGTATATGGTATAGTGTATAGGGTATAGGCCAGGGTATTTATTGACTCATATTTATTTTTTAGTGTAATTTAAAATAATTTTCATGTTTTATATAATTATAAAGAATGATATTTATTAAATTAAAATTAATAAATATTTATGTGGTATTTATTTTTTCAAAAATAATATTTATTGACTCATATTTATTTTTATGAGAGTAATTTAAAATAACTTTCATATTTTACATAAAAAAATAATGATATTTATTAAATTAAAATTAATAAATATTTATGATTTATTTATTTTTTTCAAAAATATCATAAATATTTATGATATTTTAATGTTTTTTAGTTTGTTATTTTGTTATTTAGTTCTAAAAATAAACAAAAAATATTAACTTATCAGCGGCGGAAATATTCCGTCGGTGTTTAATCAAAAAAAAAAAAAAACATTTAATTTCACCGTCGGAATATTTCCGACCCTGATAAATTAAAAAAAATTAATTATTCAGCGACGGAAGTATTCCGTCGGTGTAATATTCCAAAAAAAATAAAAAATAAAAAATATTTTAATTTCACCGTCGGAATGTTTCCGACGCTGTTAAATAAAAAAAATAAAAAATGATATATTTCCACCGTCGGAATAATTCCGTCGCTGATAAATATTTAGCGGCGAAATATTCCGTCGGTAAATCAACCGCGAAAATAGTGGCGGTAATTAAACGAATATTCGAGGAATATTCGTTTTAGCGGCGGAATTTAGCGGCGGAATTATATTCCGTCGCTAAATTTGACGCCAAAATAATTCCGACGCTAAAGCTTATATTCCGCCGCTATTTAGCGACGGAATTAGTCCGTCGCTGATAATTCCGTCGCTAAAACACCTGTTTCTGGTAGTGCATGCTTTCTTTCCATTCCACAAAGATGGAGCTCAAGACGAGCAGAAAAGCCATGAAGTTGGGCCCCATTGAAGGGGGGATATATTGATCGAGGAATCCTGGGGGAGATAGATAGAGAGGTGATATACTCCATGGCCGCACTGCCCGAGGCCAGGGACAACCCCCCAGCCATTGAAATTGACTCCCTCCACATCCGAGAAATCAGCGACCTCATACCTAACGATGAGCTCGAGGAAGTGGTAATCAACTTCCGCTACCCCGAGCAAACAGTTAAGGTCGGGCTGGAAATTCACCCGAAAGAGAGGAGGATCTTGATAGAATTCCTCTGAAAAAACAGCAATGTGTTCGCATGGAGGGTGGATGACATGCAGGGGATCAGTGAGGACGTGATCCTCCATAAAATTAATGATGACCACACCTTCAAGAACATACATCAGAAATCAAGGTAATTCTCTCCGGACAAGGAGATATCCATAAAGGAAGAGGTTAAAAAGTTGCTTAAGGCAGGGATAAACAAAGAAATCTCTTATCCTAAGTGGCTAGAAAACGTCGTCATGGTCAAAAAGGCCAATGACAAATGGAGGATGTGCGTTGATTTCACTGATCTCAACAAAGCATGCCCCAAAGACTGCTTCCCTCTTCCTCGCATTGACCGATTGGTAGATTCAATAGTCGGTCACAGAGTATTGAGCTTCATTGACACATACTCTGGTTATCACCAAATAAAAATGGCTCCCGAAGACGTCCCCTCAGTAGCTTTCTTTGCTACGGGCAAGACGTACTGCTACACAATGATGCCCTTTGGGCTAAAAAATGCAGGAGTCACCTACCAACGAATAGTCAATATTGTCTTTAAAAACCAATTGGGTAGAAACCTTGAGGCCTACATTGACGACATGGTTATAAAGACAAGAGAAAACTCCCACGAGCTCGACGTGGAGGAAACTTTCTCAAACTTGCGCTGCAACAACATGAAATTAAACCCCCTGAAATGTGCTTTTGGGGTCAAAGCGGGCGAGTTTCTCGGATTCATGGTCAACCAGCGGGGAATTGAAGCTAACCCTGAAAAAATTCAAGGGCTGTTGGACATGAGGCCTCCTGCCTGCGTAAAAGATGTGAAAAAGCTAAATGGGCGCATCACCGCACTAGGCCGCTTCAACTCGCGGTCCAGAGAGAGATGCCTCCCCTTATTCAAAACTCTAAAAGGGGGGGGGGAATAAAGCTGACAAGTTCGTGTGGAGCAAGGACTGCGGTCAAGCTTTTGAAGAGTTGAAGAGATACCTCGAGCAGCCCCCTCTACTCAGCAGCCCGGTGCCCAGGGAAGAGCTTTTTCTGTTTTTAGCAGTTACTGATCTAGCCGTAGCTGCTGTTCCTGTAAGGGAGGAAAATAACTCCCAAAAACCAGTTTATTATGTATCTAAGGCACTGTCCGCCGTAGAAGGGCGTTATCTTAATATAGAATAATTAGCTTACGCCTTGCTTATATCTGCTTGAAAATTAAGAGCTTACTTTTTTGCACATCCTATAACTGTACTCACTGAGGCCCTGCTTAGAAAGGTTTTACATAAATCATCAGAGTCCTCGGGGAGAATGCTAGCTTGGTCTATAGAGCTCACTGAGTTCCATATCACCTACTCCTCGAGAAGGACAATCAAAGCACATGCCTTAGCTGATTTTGTAGCATAAACTTCATTTAAGCTAGCGGACAGCGACCTGGGAATGAGAAAGCGAACAGAGTCAGAAGAGGCGTAAGGTAGCTCAAACACAGATATTATACAGCCCAAAGAGCGTCCAGAAGAAGTGTGGACTTTATTCGTTGACGGATCTGCGAGAAAGTTAATAAGTGGAGCGAGCATACACTTGATCGCACCCTGCAAGGAAAAATTTACAAGAGCCTTAAGATTCAAGTTTGAAGCATCGAACAATCCGGCTGAGTATGAAGCGATTATAGCAGACATGGAACTGGCCAGAGACTTGGGAGTTCAAAACATTGAGATAAGTAGTGACTCTCAACTCATAGTAACAAATCAAGGGGGAGTATCATGCGATCAACCCAGTACTAGGAAAGTATTGCGATCTAGCCAAATCCCTTCTCACTAATTTCGTATACTATGAGCTGAACTAAGTGATGAGAGAGGACAACACTGAAGCAGTCCTCCTCTCCAGAATCACCGATCAGGAAGTCGTAGACTTAGATTCGGATTGCCAAATAGAGTTCACGGAAGCACCTGCTATAGATCGGATTCAGATAAACAATATTGAGGATCAAGAAAGGGACTGGGTAGATGAAATCAGGGATTACATCGAGAAAGGAACCCTCCCTGAGGATCAAGCAAAGGCTAGAACCATCAAAAAGGTGTCCCCAAAGTATCTCATCCTGGACGAGGTATTATTTCGGCGATCATTCACCAAGCCTTTGCTAATATGAGTCAAAACTCACATGGTCACCAATTTACTCTATGAGGTCCATGAAGGAGTTTGTGGCAGACATCCTGGTGCTCGCACTCTCTCGGACAAAATTAAATTCCAAGGATTTTATTGGCTGGCGATGAGAAAAGATGCAGAAGAGTACGCAAGAAAATGTGACAAATGCCAGCGGTTTGCGGACATTCCTAGACTACCATCAACAGAGCAGACATTGGTTATACCATCGTAGCCGTTTGATACGTGGGGGATTGAACTAATAGGACCGTTCCCAACTGCTCGAGGAGGCATTAAGTACGTAGTGGTGGCCGTGGATTATTTTACAAAGTGGATTGAAGCAAAAGCCTTAGCCACCATCTCCGAGGAGAATGTTATAAATTTTGTCCATGATCACATCTGGTGCAGATTTGGGGTTTCAAGAGCAATAGTCTCGGACAATGACACTCAATTCTCTACAAAATTCATGGCTGAATGTGAGAGAATGAGAGTACAACATCACCCGTTGTAAGTACCCAAATCCGGATCGATAAAATCCGTTAAAAGTTAACCGGAATCCGTTAACTGGCTATTTCCAAGTTAACCGGAACCCGTTAAACTCCCCATTCCCGAGTCAATGAGACTTCCCAGGACTGCCCAGTGCATCCCAAATCCAAAGTGTACTCAACACACGTTATCACACATAAAAGTACCACTTTCCTCGAAAAACGCAATTTCTGGGACTTTTCGGGGCCGTTCCGGACATTTTCTGGACAAGTATTTAAAAAATAGTCAAAACCGGAATTAACGGGACAAAAAACCCTAACTTGGTGACTTACAGGGACACGTGGCACACATGCACAGCCTCTCCCATCTCCATCAATCAAATTCAAGGGTGAAAAGACCAAAATACCCCTGAAATTAAGACATAGGCCGTCCGACCAGTTTTGCATGAAAAATCAGAATCCTCAACAAGTCCCTGAAATTTCCAAAATACACAAAAAAGCCCCAAACTGAAGATGAGGAGGAGACGAGGGCTGAAGCCGAGAGGGGAGCTGCCGAGGAGACACTTGGTGAGGAAGCTCAAACCAATGCCCAGACCGAGCAGACCATCCCTCCGACTACTGACGCCGCGATTGAGGACTTCTTAAAGAAGCGTTTTGACGACGAGCAGACTTAGGATTAGGATTTCCTTTCGATTTTGTTGTAACAGTGTTAGGACTTGTAATTTTTCTCTAAATATTAATGAAAAGTCCTTTTGTTTCAATTCATGTCGTATTGTTATTATGAATTGTTTGGATGCTTGTTTGTGGGCTCTGCACAAGTACAAGTCTTGTCTTGAGGGGAAGCCAAGGAAGGCTCCTCGTTCCTTGCTTATAAGATGAGTCATCAGGCCGAGGTAGGGTTCCTCGGTCTTAACTGAACCTCAAGTCATTAGGCCGAGGAATTCTCCTCTGTCTTGACTGTTGGGGTATTTTCTTCTTTTTCGTCTCCTTGTGCTGAGGAAGATGACTCATGCACAGGTTTTAGACGGGGGAGGCCTGTAGTCATTGTGACAAGGTGTTTCCTTGTCTTGGCGTGAGGCGAGTCAATAGGCCGAGGAGAGGTCCTCGATCTTGACTGTTCGAACCTTTAGTCGTTGAGTCGAGGTGGACCCTCGTCAAGACGTGAGGTAAACCAGTAGGCCGAGAAGGAGTTCTCGGTCTTGGCTATTAGAGCCTGTTAGTCATTGAGTCGAGGTGGGATCTCGTCAAGACGGAAGGCGAGCCAGTAGGACGAGGAAGGGTCCTCGGTCTTGGCTGTTAGAATTTTTAAATGTTGGTCAGGTAGTCGTTTCGAATTTTTGTTGTTAGCCGAGGACAGGGTCCTCGTTGTTCCGTGTGTAGAAGAGTCGAGGATCGGGTCCTCGTCTTCAGGTGTTAGTAGTGGCAGTTGCTTTGCATGTTTGAAGAAGTAAATTTCATAAACTGAATTTGATTACATCGAACTGCAATCCTACCATACTGAAAAGGTAAAAGACTAATAGCTGAAAACTTATCTATAACAAGAAGTAAACTACTAATGATAATACTTTTGAAGGTTGTCAGAATGATATGGATGCTTAAGCTCTTTCCCCTCCTTAGTCTTCAATTTGTAGGTCCCTTCTCGAATGACATGAGTGATAATATAGGGACCTTTCCAATTTGGGGAGAGCTTGTTTTGTTCTGCCTTCCGACCAGTTGCTTCAATTTTTCTAAGTACCCAATCGCCTACTTGGAATACTCTTCTGATGACCCTCTTGTCATGATATGCCTTGGTCCTTTGCTTGTAGTTTACCATCCTCATCTGCGCAGCTAGTCATTTTTCATCTATAAGGTCTAGGTCTAGGAGCCTATTAACCTTGTTGGATTGCTCATCATAATGGGAATTTCTCACAGTAGGGATGGCCATCTCAGCTGGTGCCATAGCCTCAGAACCGAAGGTTAGTGCGAATGGGGTTTCCCCGGTTGGACCCCGGGTGGTTGTGCGAACAGCCCATAACGCTAGGGGAAGTTTGTCCTACCATCTGCCCTCGCGTCCTTCAAGGTTCTTAGTAAGGGCTGTTAGGACCAATTTGTTAGCAGCTTCCGCTTGACCGTTGCCTTGGGGTCTACTTACTGATGACTTGGCGTGACAAACTTTGACTCTTCCCAACTCCGTTGTAAATGCCATAGAGAATTGGAGTCCATGGTCCAATACAATTGTGTG
This sequence comes from Adenophora triphylla var. japonica, assembly GCA_022495995.1. NCBI lineage: Eukaryota > Viridiplantae > Streptophyta > Magnoliopsida > Asterales > Campanulaceae > Adenophora > Adenophora triphylla. Next base: position 325,541 of record JAFEMH010002200.1, read on the forward strand.
AGGAAGCCCGAAACGACACCAGATGTGGTCGTGGACAAAGTTGATTGCATTCTCTTCCGTTATCTTGGCCAATGCTTTCGCTTCTATCAACTTGGAAAAGTAATCAACAACTACTATCACATATTTGCAATTGCCTCGGGCGGAAGGGAAGGGTCCGATGATGTTGATCCCTCACATATCAAATGGCCACGTGGGTATTACAAGTGTCTGCTCAACTGCCGGCAGTCTAGGAATGTCGGAGAATCTCTGGCACTTATCACATTTTCTGACATAGGCGTGCGCGTCCTCCCTCAGGTTTGGCCAATAAGAACCTAGTGAGATGATCTTGTCAGCTAAGGTTCTGGCCCCCGGGTGTCCGCCACAAACGCCTTCATGTACTTCAGCCAAGAGATTCTCAATTTCCTTGGGGTAGACACATCTCAGCAGGGGCTTAGTAAAAGATCTTCGGTAGAGGACTCCGTTCATTACCACGAACCTTGGTGACCTCTTCATAATGAGTTTAGCTTGTGCTTCATCTTCAGGCAGTTGGCTCTTCTCGATGTAGTCTATGTAATCATCGATCCAGCATCTCTCCTCTCTATCTAGGAGCATGATTTGTAGTCTTTCATATGCGGGTTCTTCAGCAAAAACTACGTATGGATTGGAGTTAGACTCAGCACATCCATAGTCGCTAGTTTAGATAGAACGTCCGCGACTTGGTTATCTTCCCTTCCTATTTGCTTGATCTCGAAAAAATCCATCTTCTTCGTCATGTCTAGGACAAGGTCTATATATTTGGCAAGGGTGGGATTTTGGGTGTTATACTCTCCCTTCACTTGTTTGACAACAAGCTGGGAGTCACAAAATGCCGCCACCTTAGTTGCTCCATAGAAGGAAGCCAACTCGATGCCAAATATCAAAGCCTCATATTCATCTTGGTTATTGGAGGCAGGGAACTTGAATTGGATGATGTCTTGCATGGTGTACTCTCCTTTCGGACTTGCTAGTACAATTCCAGCTCCGCTTCTTTCCTTTGTAGCGAATCCATCCGTGTATAAGACCCAACAGTCGGACGGGAGTTCGATGGGAGACTCTTCCTCTTCCGAAGTGTTTTGCTTACGGGAAGTGGGGACGTGTTCACCCATGAAGGCAGTCTCAACCATGAAGTCAACCAAGAGCTGTTCCAGGAGGGTCTTCCTTGGTTGGTACGTGATATCAAACTCAGTAAGAGCGATGGACCAATTTAGGAGACGTCCGGAGCCATCCAACTTGTGCAGAATTTTCATCAATGGTTCATTGGTATACACCGTGATGGGATGCGCAGAAAAGTAGGCACGTAGTTTTATTGAGGCAATAACTAGTGCGTACGTGTAAGTACCCAAATCTGGCTCATGCCTTCCGGTTAAATTTTTCGGCAATTTTGGTAAGTTTCCCGGTAATTCCCCGGACCTTCCTAGTGTTTCGGAAATATTCCGGAACTGTTCCAAATTATATAAGGGCTGAAAGGGAAGCTTCCCAATTAAGAAACACGTTTTTCTTAATTTGGGAAACCTCTAGAATTTGCCACCTTGCATGGTTCTAGAAACATGCTGAGTCACAAGGGATAATGCCGCACGGCTGCATTAGCTCAAGGTCTCTGGCCGCACGGCTTCATTAGCCTTATCCAGACTGCCTATAAATAGAGCCCTCCTCTACCCATTTTAATCATCAACAAAAAAGCATAATACTCTCATAATACAAAGAAGATCCTCCCAAGAGTTGCTGGAAGTCCAAGAAGGTGAAGAAGAAGGCCAAGAAGCTACCTCCCTCCTCCTTGAAGATCCCAAGATCAATTCCTCCTCCTAGCTCCGTCCAAAGAAGAAGAGGAAGCCATTGGTAACCTCGCACGCCCTAAACTTGCATTCTAATTGCTTTATGTGATCCTAATTGCTCATTGCATTTCATACATTGCTATTATCTTGCTTGGGACTTGGTAGTTTATCATAAAGATCATATCTTTATACCCCCTTTCCCCCTTTGCATGCATTAGGCATCCTTTGCCATTAAAGATGTAATCTTTTGAATCAAAGGTGCATCCTTTGCACCTAAAAACCCCATTTTTACATAAAAACATCATCTTCATGCATCCTTTGCATATAAAAATCCAATCTTTATGATAAAAATGCATCCTTTGCATATGAAATCCTTTTTCAAGCATCCTTTGCATTAAAGATCATATCTTTATCCCAAATTAGCATCCTATGCTTTTCAAAATACCATCTTCATGCATCCTTTGCATATTCAAATTCCAATTTCTTCATAAAAATGCATCCTTTGCATAAAAATCATGTCTTTATGCATCCTTTGCAAATAAAGAGCATTTCTTTAAATCAAATGCATCCTTTGCAACCCAAAAATGTCATCTTTTCACTAAAAATGTCATTTTTACATGCATTCCCCCATGTCCCCATTAGCAACCTTGGAACGGACCGGTGTAAAAGATCCTATCTTTACATCGTTCCTTCCATAAAGGTTTCATAATTTCTTTAGAAAGGGACAACCTTGAACCCTATATCTCCGATTATCACTTAAGATGAGTATGAAGCATCTATATGAGCTCGACCGTCTTAAAGTGTAGGATTGATGGACTAAGGACCCTCCTTTTCTAAAGAACCTCATCTTTGACTATAAAGAGAGTCATTCTCTCGATCATGCAAGTCCCGAGGTTAAAAAATGCAATGATCACAAGTCCAAGATGAGGACGGGATCATAATCCCGAATACATAAAATCCAAGAAATCCCGAGCGACAACCAACAAATGGTTTGTACGTCCGGAAGACGACTTGGGACATTCCCTCCCTTATTTTCAAACACATGCACACAAGAAAGCACGCAAGCAAGCACGATTAATGGGATCTTGGGAGACTTGCTCCGGCAAGGCACCTTGGGTGAACGACGATCCGTTCTTCCCAAGGGGTAACTTAACCTCCGAACCCATAAAACCTTTTTTTCAAAGTTTTGAGGTAATCAAAATGGCGTGGCGACTCCGTTTTTCAAATTAAACCGGATGTCTTCAAACTCGCGTGAATTTCCAAAATACACCAAAAAATTTGGGGCACACATTCACAGTTTGGCGACTCCGCTGGGGATGTCCCAAAGGAGAAAAGCTTTTATTTTCAAAACAAAAAATCGATACTCGGTATATAGGTGGAAACCACTTAACCTTCCTGTACACTCCCTGATGTGGGAGTTGGGATAACCGGCGGTTTAACAATCCCACGTACCAGTATCCCTTTTCGAAAAATTTTTTTGAGAAAAAAATAAAAGAAAGCTTTTCCCTTTGAGCAGGTTAGACTCCCGTCGCTGATTTCATTAATCGTGCTTGCTTTCTTTACCTTGCATTGCATCATTTGCATCTTGGAATCTGTGCATACTTTGAACGGGAAACAACCCGAAATAGCAAAAGGAGTGGAACCTGGAAAATTGATCCATGCAGTCGTACGGCTCAATCCTCCTTGGATTCTGACCGGGCGACCTCAGTGGCAATTCCACCAGGAAAAATCATGGTTAATCTGGCAGTCCTAGCAGCTTGGGGCTACTCAGCTCCATGACTGACTGGGGCTCCCAGAAAATTTACGTGCTTACGTGTTGCGTTTTCCCCGTCCCGAAAATCATTCCTTTAAAACACATTTCTAAAAATCTCTGTTTTAACTCAAAAAGGAACATTTTTAGGAGACCGCACACTACGCGCACATGATATATCCTGTACACTTTGCACGCACGTCCTTCAAACCCGAGGGCGGTTCCAGCTGCAGTCACGGACAGCCTTACGATGCTCTCGGGCGCGCACGGAATCATCCCAACCTCCTGTGAATGTGGTGCCCAAATTTTGTGTTGGATTCACGCGAGTTTGAAGACATCCGAGTTATTTGAAAAAACGGAGTCGCCACGCCATTTTGATTACCTCAAAACTTTGAAAAAAAGGTTTTTACTTGGGTTCGGAGGTTAAGTTACCCCTTGGGAAGAACGTTTGGCGTTCACCCAAAGTGCCTTGCCGGAGCAAGTCTCCCAAGATTTCAGTAATCGTGCTTGCTTGCGTGCTTTCTTGTGTGCATGTGTTTGAAAATAAAGGGAGGAAATGTCCCAAGTTGTCTTCCGGACGTACAAACCATTTGTTGGTTGTCGCTCGGGATTCCTTGGAATTTTATGTATTTGGGATTATGATCCCGTCCTCATCTTATGACTTGTGATCGTCGCATTTTAAACCTCGGGACCCTCGGGACTTGCGTGATCGAGAGAATGACTCTCTTTTGGTCAAAGATGAGGTTCTTTAGAAAAGGAGGGTCCTTAGCCCATCAATCCTACGCTTTAAGACGGTCGAGCTCGTATAGAGGCTTCATACTCTTTCTTAAGCGATAATCGGAGATATAGGGTTCAAGGTGTCCCTTTCTAAAGAAATATGGAACCTTTAATGGAAGGAACGATGTAAAGATAGGATCTTTTACACCGGTCCGTTCCAATGTTGGGGGAAAGGGGGAAATGCATGATAAAAAATGACACTTTAATGAAAAGATGACATTTTTGGGTTGCAAATGATGCACTTAGTTTAAAGAAATAATCTTTATTGCAAATGATGCATAAAGATTTGATTTTTATGCAAATGATGCATTTTTGTTGAAGAAATTGGCATTCATTATGCAAATGATGCATAAAGATTGCATTTTGAAAAGCATATGATGCTAGTTTATGGTAAAGACATGGTCTTTAAAGCAAATGATGCTTGAACAAAGGGGTTTTGAATGCAAAGGATGCATTTTTATTTGAAAAGATTGGATTTTTATATGCAAATAATGCATAAAAATGACATTTTTATTTGAAAATGGAAGTTTTAGGTGCAAAGGATGCACCTTTATGAAAAAAGACTACATTTTTATGACAAATGAGGTCTTAATGCATGCAAAAAGGGAAAGGGGGTGATAAAGATGTGATCTTTAACTATGAATGCCAAGTCCCAAGCAAGATATATGAATGCAATGAGCAAGTATATCAATTAAAAGCAAGGTTAGGGCGTGCGAGGTTACCAATTGCTTCCTTTGCTTCTTTGGTCGAAGCTAGGAGGAGAGATTGGTCTTGGATCTTCAAGGAGGAGGGAGGGAGCTTCTTGGCCTTCTTCTTCACCTTCTTGAGCCTTCACCAATATTCTTCACGTCTTGGGAGTGACTGAGTGTATTGCTATGGAGTGTGTGTATTGTTGTTGTTGTTGAAATGGGTAGAGGAGGGCTCTATTTATAGGCAGTCTGGATAAGGCTAATGAAGCCGTGCGGCCAGAGGCAGCGAGCTAATGCAGCCGTGCGACCTTATCCACAATGACTCAGCATTCTAAAACCATGCAAGGTGGCATTATTCTAGAACCTTCTCCCTAATTAAGAAAAACGTGTTTTCTTAATTAGGAAGGCTTCCTTCAGCCCTAATTTTAATTTGGGACTGCTCCAGGACATTTCCGGAACACTAGGAAGGTCAGGGAATTACAGGAAACTTACCGAAATTGCCGGGAAATTTAACCGGAAGGCATGAGCCAGATTTGGGTACTTACAGAAGCCCCTCGGCAACGTCACTTGCAAGGCGAGTGGGGTTGTCGATAGAAAAGGATCCGATCTGGTGAATGCCGAGACGGATTGGGTGACCAAGGTGGTCGAGTGGCTGAACCTCTGGAAGGCTACCTACGTATCCCGGAGGAATCAAGCCAGGCCGTAGTTCGGAATTAGGATCCCGGCCGGGGAAGGAAGAAGAGAAGCGGGTCTCTTCTTTGGGGAAAAAGAAGAGAAAATGACCTAGGAGGTCAAGCAATTGATCCTACTGGGGATATGCTAGGAGTGACCAAGGTGGTCGGATATCTGAACTTCTATGAGGGGCTGCTTTATCACTGAGGAGTGACAAAGAAACAGGGTGACCAAAGTGGTCGAATGGCTGAACCTTTTATAAAAGGCTACCTACGTATCCCGGAGGAATCAAGCCTTGATCGTAGTTCAAGCATCACTAGATAGTTAGGAACGATGTCTAGGATTCTTGAGATTTTGACAATTAATGGAGAGTTTGTCACTGAGGAAACTAGAGCTGACGTCACTATCGAGTGGATAGAGGTAGCTAGAGTTTGGTGAACTTGAGCATACGTCTCAATCTCTTTCGAATCAGAGATATGGGTTGCCAAAGTTAGAATGATTTAAGCATACGTCACTATTCGGGATAGAGGTAGCTTAAGTTGATAGAAACTTAGGCGTACGTCACTATTCTGGATAGAGGTAGCTTAAGTTGATAGAAACTTAGCATACGTCACTATTCGGGATAGAGGTAGCTTAAGTTGATAGAAACTTAGCATACGTCACTATTCGGGATAGAGGTAGCTTAAGTTGATAGAAACTTAGCATACGTCACTATTCGGGATAGAGGTAGCTTAAGTTGATAGAAACTTAGCATACGTCACTATTCTGGATAGAGGTAGGCTCAGTTTAGAGTTTTGACAATTCGGAGGTTGTCACCTAGCGTTATCCCGTTATAACGGAATTAACGGAGGCGACTGGGAATAGAGCTTGATTGCTAAAGAGATAAGGGATATTTTCTGAAAAAGATGTTATCTTGGTTAAAAGATAACGAAAATTGCATGCCCAAGTGGAAGGTCCAGGGGCAGGATTGTAATTTCTGCTCAGAGCGAATGAAGCCGCCCGGCATGAGATGGAGAAAAAGGAGCCGTACGGCTAGAGACCTGTTTTTTCCAGATTATTTAAAACAGGTTTGAATGGGCATTGGGCATTATTGCCGCCCAAGAAGCTGCCGAGGAAGGGAGAGAGAAAGGAGAGAAATTTTGAAATTCCTTCAATTCCCTTTGCTTCTATCGATTGGAATGGATCCAGAGGGCAATCCCAGACCGAGGCAAGCAAGAAGGAGCATCTCCGCGGCTGCGAGAAGGAGGAGAAAGGAGCTCGTTCGGACGGAGAGGAAGTATGACTTCCTTACGCCTCCATCGGAGCTCTATCCGGGGAGAAGGGAGCATAAATCAACGAACCCGCGATCGGTTAGGGTAAGCATTCTCATTTTGCTCAAATCCGATGATTTTGCTTGAATTTTGAATGATTTAGGGCTTGACCCGAATTCTAGGATTTTTGAATGATTTTTTGAATGATTTTTGAGATGCATGAACAACCTATGAGGCTAAGAATATGCATGTGCAACTTATTTGATGAAAATTATGAGAATGACCCACTTTTTTCTCGCAAAATGAAGTAAGAATGAGAATTTTCAAAATATGAGACGGAGTTCTTGCCTTGTGCTAGAACTAGGTCAAAATTCTGATTTTCAATGAGAAAACATGATTTTGGAAGATGAAAATGATTCATGCATGCCATTTTTGAAAGAATAATGCTTATGTGCAAAGAATTGTGAAAATTGTGATTTTGTGTTTTAGGAAAGCAATGGGACTTGACATGACGCGTTTCAAGTGATGAAACACGCTTTTTTGATGCAAATAATGCTAGAAAAATTTTTGTGAATGCTTTTCTTTTGAAAATATGTGCATTTTTGTGAATATATGCATGCTTTTTGAAAATGATGAAGGACTGACACACTTTTGTTGTGCTTGTCTACAGGAGAACAAGTCTAGAGGACCATCGGAGATAGCGGTTAAGCTTTGGCGAGAGGATCTTTGGATTTTGAGAAGAATGGGGTGAACCCCAAGAATTTGAGTGAGGGCTACCGGCTGGATTCATTCGTAGAGGCCATCGGCGGGGGTGTTCACATCACCTCTAAGAGCAAGGGCTTGGTCCGAGGCCCTTTACGAGTTTTGGTGGGATAGCACCCATAGCTTTCACAGTGAGGAGAGGGCGACGGTGACTCCTGCCGATTTCACGGCTATTGCGGCCTACGAGTTCACCGGGAGGCCCGTGACTTGGAGAGACCACATTACAGTGAGGAGTTCCAGGCTTTGGTCGGGTTTGAGCTGATTCCCAAGGGGCTGGGGATGGAGACACGGAACGTCGAGGTGGCGATTCGAGACTTGCATGCGAAATTTTCTTGCTAATGATGTGGCCCTTGGGTAGCTAGAAACATTCATATGGTTGATGCTATCGAGTCACCATCTTTGCTAGTGCAGGACGCCGCCATGACTTGCCTCCTTGACTCTTTGGAGGATGTGGATGGGATAGGGACGGTCTCTTGGGGAGAGGCCGGATTGGCGGAGTTGTACTTCTCGTTGGACATGTACGATCGGAACAAAGCTGCTTCCATGGGTGCTTCTCATTTGCCCTTGAGGTAGTCTCCTTTTTTTTTCTTTTCTCTTTTCTGTCTTGAGACTTTTATGAGAGAGAGAATGACCTTTTGATGTTTTGAACATGCGGGCTGGTTTTGTGAGGTGATCGGGTTCTTCCCTTGGAACCAGCGAGTGATGTCACCATCTTCCCTGCTATGGTTATTTGGAGGAGATGTGAGAGATAAATTCACGGGGAAGACCCGGATTACCTTCGATTACAAAATGGTGAGGCCGGTCATCAACGAGGGATGGGCACGACGGAGTGGACTTCTACCCTTGGGGCGGTATCCAGGAGATCTTCTTTGGGAGATGCCATCGATGTGACGAGGCGAGAGGAGGTGGCTCACTGAGGCGACATGTGATGTCATTTACTTGGGGACCGTTTCTCGAGCGGCGTGGCCATGTCCCTCCATTGGACGCCATTACTCCTCGGGATCCTCCAGCCACGGATGCTACGGCCCGAGGGGATTGGCCGGAGGATGAGATAGCGAGGTACCGGGCGGCGTGGGCTGCGGAGGAGTACTTTGACATGGACACCCCCTACGTTGTGTTTGTGGAGCGGCGCACGAGGACGCCACGAAGCTAGTGAAGGCTGGCGGTCACTCGGGGATATGGGGAGGATGAGCCTGCGACCCGCCGATCCCTCCTGCGCATCATCCTACGTGGTCCATGGAGTGCCGAGGAGGATGAGGATACCTGTCCCCGATGCTAGGGAGCCCCAGTACACCTTGCCGCTTTGATAGCACTTTGTGAGTATACTTTTAGGGTCTTATTCCCTTTTTAGCTTTCGGGTTTTACGCTTTTGCAATTTTAAGAGATTTTTTTTTCTGAGATTTTCTCTTCTTTTCTCGGAGTTCCAGCTCGCACTTACGATAGGCTGGTCGAGGCGAGAATAGGGGCTGGAAGGACATGTGCCGGTCTCTTCGAGGAAGGCGGCTGCGCTTCGAGGCGGCGGCGGATGCACAGGAGCACAGGCGCAAGAGACGACACGTCGGGGGCACAGCGTCTACCTCATCGGCCTCGGAGTACTCTTCCCGGTGCCATGCCTCGGGCGGGGACCCAACGCCGACATTCGGGAGCGGTTGGGCGAGTACGGGCACGATAATGTCCATTTGTCGACGTGAGCGACCAGGAGCACTTGATGAGGGAGGCTAGCATCTATGAGGCGAGTAGCGATGAGGAGGAAGAAGAATCGGAGGCCTAGGAGGTCTCTAGAATAGATTTGGAACGAAAACAAACAATGAACAAATTTTATGCACAACTTGTTTATTTTTTGCTTTATTTGGGCGCCGATGGGGCGAAAACATTGTATTTACATTTTATTTACTTTTCTAATTTATGCTTTTTCAATTTGCATATTATCGAGCCTTGGGGCAACTTTTTTGCTTGGAATTGGGGAAATTTGGCCGGGCCAAAATGATTTATAATGGTATATAAATGCTTGAATGGCTTGGATATGTTTTTGTACGGGTTTTGGTTGAAAAAGTGGGGTGAAAACTCCCTTGGGCAGCAACTTTGGTTGCTTTGCAGAATTTTCTGCGAGAGGGCTAATGTAGCCGTGCGGCATGGCCTTGAGGAAAATGAAGCCGTGCGGCTTACGGTTACGTCTGAAATTTGGTTATTTTACTGAATAAAAGCAAGGCTTGGCCATTTCATTTCATTTTCACTCTAGACTTGTCCCAATTGTTCCCCGAGCACATTTTGGACCTAAAAGCACCATCTTTGATCACTTTGCGATGGAGAAGCCCGTCGGATTGCAAAGGGAAGCGAGACCATTTTCTATCCGGTCTTCAATCTTGGGTGAGACATAACTTCCAAAATCACAAGGGGCGCTTGATTCTTCCTTCAAGATCAAGTCTTTATGGCATTTGAGGGATCTCCCGCCCGATTGGGACTGTTGAGAGCCGCGGCAAAGTTACGGGATGTCCAGGAGACATGTTTCTTGCTTCTCTTACAACGAAATTGTCCCAACGCACGAAGACTTGAGCCTTGATTGGGGGTCCCGAGGCGAGGCTATATCTATTCCGGCTGATCGGAGACGTGCCGGTGACGGTAAAGCTTGCATCTTTTCTGCGATTCCTTTGGGAGAGGCTGAGAGGATGATGGTAGCCCCGGATAGGATTGACCTTTCGATATCCCGGGCGAGGTTTGGGTTTCCGAGATATAGGCTGCGACCACGGTGGCTATGGATGCTTTCATTCTCTGCGTATTCTCTGTTTTGTTCCTTCTTTGAGTCCGTGGGGATCTGTCATAGTGGCCTCTTGGACATGGTCGAGGCTGCGAGTGCAGGAAGGATATTGTCCCGTTTGGTTTTGGGAGAGACATTTCATGGGATTGACAGGATGGCTCGGGAGACCATTTCATGAGGTCAGAGTCCGGCTATGTTGACTTTGTGGGCTGCGGGGAGAGGCTCGGGGCTTTGCACGGGGCTTTGCCGACTCGGTGCCCTTGGGTGATTTCTCGGAGAGGTGCGCCTAGAGCGGCGAGAACGGGGGTAGGCTGGGAGGCGATGATGGCTAGGCTATCCACTTCGGACATCCGTTGGTGGATACCCCATTGGAGGTTGCGGACCGAGGAGGATATTTCGGGAGTCTTATGTTGTGAGGGTTCCGGGATTACCTTTGGTCATCCTTTTATATACCTGCTTGGTATCCGGGCGGTTTGGGGCCTTACGGGAGCCATTGAGTGGCCCGGGAGGACATCCGGACCATGGAGGTGGTGTCATTGGACATGAGGGACCCAGCCGGCTTCACTTTTTCTCGAGGCTTGGACATACCTTTGCTTTCCCACCGGGGCTATCTTCGGGAGCGGGAAGAGCACCATCTTGACCAGCTTTGTCTACTTGGAGTGAGTACGAGAGGGAGATGGGAGCGACTCGGGTTATCTTGGAGGAGAGACGTCGAGGCTTTATTGGGGGGCGACAGCTCACGACTCGAGTAGGACTACGAGGGAGGCGAGGCTAAGGCGAGTTGCCATAACCGGTCGGGTGATTTGGTCCGAGATATGGAGGCTCGGTACAAGAGGTTGTCAGGAGTCGCTCCTTTGGTGAGACTCGAGAGGGAGGAGGTGCGGACTCGTGCTCGGATAGAGAGAGCACTCATTGACACGGGGTTGGTAGAGGCTCTAGTGAGGATACCGGAGGTCGGGATGAGGGATACCGACATTATTGAGAAGAAAAGGAAGAAGACTCGGCGAGGCCGAGGAAAAGGGAAGAAGACCGAAGAAGACTCGGCGAATGACGGCGACGGATCTTTTCTTAGGATTCCCTTATTGCCATTTTGCAAACACATTAGTTTATTTAGGCATTTTATTGTATTTTAGGTCTTTGTAGCAGGTTAGCAGAGTCAAGAGGTAGACCGTGCTTGAACTCATCAAGAAGTTTTTAACTTGTAATGAACAAGAAATATTATTTTAGAAATTAGTCAAGACACATTTCATGGAAATTCAAATGTCTTTTTTTTTTTATTGATCGGGACATATTTCATGGAAACTTAATCGTCCTTTTTATTGTTTAGACCGAACCATATATGGTGCCTACGTTCCCCTTTTACAAGAAAGGCTAAGGGGCTCGGGTCTACGTAGTTCATTACGGTGAACTAATTTTTTTATGTGCGGCCCTTTGTTTTTGCCTAGACCGCCCTTTTTGGGGTTTTCGGCCTAGCTAGGCATTACTCTTTTTGCACTAAGATTTTTTTATATGTGCAACCATTTGTCTTTTGCCTAGACCGCCCTTTTTGGGGTTTTCGGCCTAGTGGGTATTACTCTTTTTGCACTTCTTTTTTTTTTTATTATTATTTTTTTTTATTTTTCTTTTTTATTAGACATAGTATCTTCGGAGTTTATCACCATTATTTGGGTGGACAAAGGGATTGCCATCCAAGTCGGCAAGCTTCATTGCTCCTCCCGACGGTATCTTACGCACCACATAAGGGCCGATCCAAACGGGTTCCCATTTTCCCGGGGTTGTCTCTGGTAGGGGGCTTTACTTTCAGCACTAAGTCACCCGCTTTGATATCTCTGGCCTTGACCTTTTTATCAAACGCTCTAGCCATTCGCCTCTGGTAGGCTCGGGTGTGTTCCATGGCTTTTAGCCTTCTCTCGTCAAGCGAGGCTAACTCATCATGCAGGCTGCGCAACCATTCCACTTCATTGACACTTTGTTTTCCGGAGGACCCTTAATGACGGGATTTCCAACTCCAGCCTGGTAACACTTTGCTTCCATCCCGTAAGTTAAGGCAAAAGGAGTTTCTCTGTGGCCATTCGACGGACGTTACGTAGCCCCGAGTGCTAGGTGCGGCTTTTCGGGCCAATCACGACCACGGGTGGCCATCTTCCGGATGATCGCTCGAGTGTCTTATTAGCGGCTTCCACGGCTCCATTGGTGAGATGCATGCAGGGGACGACTTGTGGCGGGTAACTACGGGTCGACGGCGGTCTATCGCGGTCTCCTTTGAAGTGTGATCCATTATCAGAAATGATCTCGTTGGGCACCCCATATGCACATTATGTTTTCTTTGATGAAGCTGGGCCACTTTTCTCGGAAGTGAGGACCTTGTAGGACTTGGCCTCTACCCACTTGGTGAAGTAGTCAATGGCTACCAACACGAACTCGTGCCCATTGCTTCTGTCGGGATTATTTTCCCTATCACGTCAATGCCCCAAGTTGCAAACGGCCAAGGAGTCGTCATGCGGTACGAGGTCATGAGGTGGGAGATGGTTGAGGTTGGCAAACCGCGGCACTTGTCGCGAGGTTCGGACGTGCTTTGAACGCGATCTGTCTCCATGGAGATCCGGTAGTAACCCATTCGAGGATCACTTGCATCGGGGCTCTGGCATTCATGTGAGGACCGCAAGGACCGTTGTGGACTTCGGTCATCAACTCTCGGCTCTTTCTTGAGTGACACATAAGAGGAGTGGTCCTTGATAGCGTTTCTTGTACGAGGAGTTGCCTCCTAGGATGACATAATGGGAGGCCAACCTTTTCAGGGCTCGCAAGCTTTTGGCTCGACACCTTCTTTTGGTTTACCTTCTTCGTCTCTGAAAGGCGACTCTCCGTCTTTGAGGAATTGGTAAATACGATTGTACCAAAGGTTCCTTTATGGGCTCGGGTCCCGGGTCCACTTCACAACGAAGAGTGGGGCTTCTCTTCTACCCACTCTGAAGGGCTTTATGGCTTTTCCCTCGGGGATCTCTACCAATGAGGCTAGAGTAGCTAAGGCATCTGCGAATCTGTTCTTTTCCTCGGCAAGTAGTGGAAAGTCACTTCTCTGAGCTGTCCGATCCAACTCCTCCATATGGGCATGATACCTGGGTGCGATTAGGGTCCACAGTCTTCCACTTGTTGGAGACTTGGTTGATGATCGGGTGAGTCTCCGTAAACTTCGAGCTCCTTGACATTTCTTTCTAAGGCGGCCTCAAACCGGCAATGCGAGGCTTCATACTCGGCGACATTGTTCGTGGCGGGAAAGTTCAACTTGAGGGCTATGGGGGTATGCTCATCTTTCGGATCGACCAATAGCATTCCTACACCATTTCCTCTTTTTGTTAGCGGCTCAGTCAAAGAACAATTGCCATCTATTCTCGGGCTCAGCTGCAAAGATCCCTTCATCAGGAATTGGGGTTCGGGCCCTCTGTCTTCATTCATTGCGGGAAGTTCGCCGGGTGATCGACAATGCTTGACCCTTGATGGCCTTTACGGTCACATAGTTGATGTCGTATTCTACCAAGAAGAAGGACCACTTCGCTAAACGCATCGAGAGGGAAGGCTTGTCAAAGATGTACTTGATGGGGTCCATTTTTGAGACCAAATTCACGGGGTGGGCTTGCATATAATGCTTCAATTTGCCGACTACCCGGACCCGATCTGCCACGGAGTCTTTTCACATGCTTTGAGTAATTGAGCTCACTCCCCTGTAGCTTCCGGTGACAAAGTAAATGGCGTTTTCTACCCGAGAGTCTTTCTTTTCTGAGCAAGCATAGCCCCAAGCCGTGTACGTGACGGTGAGATAGAGCGAGAAGAGGCTTACGTCTATGTGGGGGGCATAGTGCTGGGGATGTACTAAGTATGCCTTGATGCAGTGAAGGCATCTTGGCATTCTTCGGTCCATTCCGTGTCCACATTCTTCTTCATGAGCTTGAAGATGGGCTCGCACATAGTGGTCAGCGATGTGGCGAAACGGGCGATGTCTTGCAATTTACCCATGAAGCTCTTGACTTACATGCAGGTTTGAGGTGGCCTCATATCCATGATGGCTTTGATCTTTCGGGGTCGGCTTCTATACCTCGCTCAGCGTGACCATATACCCAAGCACTTTTCCCCTTGTCACTCCGAAGGTGCATTTTGGCGGGGTTTAGTCTCATGGAATGTTGTCTCAACCTCTCAAAGAATTTTCGTAGGTCAACAAAGTCTTGCCCACCCTCTCCTTTGGAGTGGATTATCATATCATCTACGTAGACCTCAATCTCCTTGTGGATCATGTCATGAAAAAGCGCGGTCGCTTGCCCTTTGGTAAGTAGCCCGGCATTCTTGAGCCCGAATGGCATTCTTGTATATGATAGGTTCCCCATGGTGTGGTGAAGGCTGTCTTTTCTTGGTCTTCCTCGGCCATCTTGATCTGGTTTGTAGCACAAAACCATCAACGAAGGATTTGACTTCGTAGTTGGCGGTGGAGTCCACCGGGATGTCTATGTTTGGCGAGAGGGTAGTCGTCTTTAGGGGTGGCCTTGTTCGGATCTCGGAAATCCACACGCGGCGCACCTTCCCATTGGCCTTGGTTACGGTCACGATGTTAGACAACCATGTCGGGTATTGATGACTACGATGAACCCTACCCGGTAGCTTCTCAATTTCTTCTTTGACTGTAGAGACCATTAGGCTTAATCTTTCTCGGTTACGCTGCGGCTTAGCATGCGGTGCTAGAGGGATTACATGTTCTACTATCGAGCTTGTCTAGCCCGGCATATCCTTGTATGACCATGCAAACACGTCGACGTATTCTACGAGCGGCTCGATCAATCTGTCCCTTTCAACCCCTGGAAGAAGCCTCCAATCTGTGTCTCTTTAGGTTCCTCAATAGTACCCAAGTTCACACTTATCAAAACCTCCTCGGCGGCTTGGGCCCGGTTTTCCTCTTTTGAAACACCTTAAAGATTTCTTTAATGTATTGTTCGTTTAGTGTGTTTGCATCTTGTTCAAATGATTCATCATTAAGCTGTTGTTAAGTTTTGAGTTAATTTATCATTTGTTAAGTTGGCAATAAGAGGATAATCGAAAGATTTGTCATTTCATTCAAAATAAGGGAAAGATGACATCGATTACATTTTCATAATCCTCGGGCGTGAGGCCTTCGGATGACTACGGGGCTGGAATTCAAAGATTCACGACTCGGCGAATAGACAACGGTGACTCTGGACCCTACGCTACTTATTGACTCGAGGGGACTTGACAAGGGTTGGGCCGGGATCTCGCTCCTTCTTGTTGTTGCCACAGGGAGTAGCGGTCTTGTCGGCGTTGTCATTTGATTGTGCACTCTGCGGATCATTATTGCCTTTGTCGACACCAATTCCATAGGAAGTACTTGGGCGATACGGCGGAATCTCCTTTACGAACTTAACTTCATCCATTTGTACCTCGGGCGGTAGGACCGGTTGTGCTTTCGGCATACGAGATACGGCTATCTTCATCCCAAAAGTCTTACGCTTGTTCACTCTTCTCTCTACCTTTTCCCAAACGGGGGTTGGGAATGATCCTCGAGTAGTAAGAGCCATTACAAACACATTATGCTCATCATGGGTGATGAAGGGTTACGGAGAGACTTTCATTAACATGGCTTGTTTTACTTCAAACTCGCAGTCTTCATAAGTGAGCCTTTCTTACGTAATCTTGACCATAGTTCTTGGTTCGATGTCGTAGAAAAGAGGCCGAGCTCGACAACATTAACGAAATCGGTCCCGACTATGGGTCCAAGCTGTCCCTCCATGGCGGCGGCATTAATCGAGATCTTTCCATTTCCCTGTAATTCGGCATAAGGAACATTGAATTTCGGGATATCTATGACCCTGGATTTCCAAAACCGTTTCCATTTGTTCCTCGAACTCGATCATGTTGACTCGATTGTTAGCGGGAAGAGGATTCTTGACCACATTGGGACCCCGAGGTGGTTCTAGCTTGCCTTCTTCAACTAGGCGAGAGATCGGGAACTTGGTAGGTGCAATCATTAGTGTTATGGCCATGATAATTGTGAAAGCGACGGTGTTTGGTCTCGTCCATTACGATGCTTGGGGTTCTGGGCTTCCGGTTTTCCAAGGTCTGATGAGTCCTTGGGCTGCAAACCGTCGAAGACCTTTTCTAGTGGCATTCCGAAATCTTGGCGGTATAGAAAGGGAGCTTTGGCTTTGCGAGCAGCTTGGCCCCTGCATTACTGTCCCGCTTTCTCATTACGAATGTAATTAACGGCGCCAATCACTTCTTTTCCTTTCACGGTGACAGTGGGGCATTTGACACCGGTGCTTTGTAGCGATAAGGCTGGCATTCTGTGGCGGGGGCCATATTGAAGGCATTCTCAAACTTGGTGCCGGCATTTACCATTGCCCGAAGGTCGGGATAGTAGTAATTGCCAATTTGGACTCTTAGTTGAGGTTTCAAGCAAGATTGGAAGATCTCCATCTGTTCCTCTTCATTGAGTGGGGTCATCATTTCACTGAGCTTCCAATTCCATCTCTTGTAGAATTCACTTCTTGGCTCATCGAACGTTGTAGGGTACCTGTAGGTCATTCCGCTGGTTTCCCAATTCAAATTGGCCTTATACTTTTCTAGGAACGCTTCCTTGATGCGGTCCCACGTAGCTCGGGCTTACGGTTTCACATGCGGGAACCACCTAAGAGAGTGAACCTTTTAATGATAGCTGAAAATGATCGGCCATTTGTTCTTGTGTACAATCTTTGGCTCTCATGGCAAGAATGTAGCTTTCAATGTGAGTCAGGGGACAATCGGTGCCGTTGAACTTTTTCAATTTACGGCATTCGGAATTTTGGAGGGAGAGGGACAACTTTCTTTGGGATCGGTGATACGGTATGCTTTGTCCTCTTGGTGTCTATTTCCCCAAACTTCTCTTGCATGGACCTAACTTGTTCCATTAGCCAAGCCATGTCGGAGTCGGGGGATGGTTTAGGATTGCTTGATTCCGGAGAAGGCTTATCGATTTGGGTGGAAGGACGGTAGGTGGCACGGTGGTAGGCGAGTACCAAGGCTTGGGGATCTTTGGAGGGAAGTAAGTGTAAACTTGACCGGGTCCCGTGTTCCCGTGAAGAGGCTGGCCGGGAGGCATAGGAATTAGGCTCATAATTTCCGAAGTAGGAAAAAGGATACGGAACCTCACGGGGGTCTGTTGGCAAAGTTGGAGGTGGAAGATGCTGTTGTGGCGGGGACATGAATTGAAAGGATCATTGAGCTGATTTTGAGGCCTAGGGAATGCACAGGATGGCCCATGCGAGGAGAGGAGTGAATCCCGTGGGGGTAATGCGGAGAGGCTGCGTAGCAGGGATAGGCTGAAGCGTTTGCTTTACGGTTGATAGGGAACAAAGCTGGGTCTCATTTGAGGAGGTGAGGGTGTCGGGATCTGATGGCTTGAGATGTTGGAAAGGGTGAAGAGGGTAATCTGGATAAGGGATCGTATGAGGATGGAGGAGGGCATTGGTTATAGGTTGATGGAGCTAAGATGGGTGCCATACGGAGGCTCATCTTCTATCATCACCAAGGAGCCGATTGGGCTCGACCACTATTTGAACTCCATGACGACGAAGCGCTTCAATGAGCGTGGCTTGCTTTGTTCCTCATGGGCCCCTTACGGCCCCATTTTCCGGGGCTAAGGTTAGCTCTTCTTCCCTAGTCATGCAGTTACCCAGGCCAGCCTTTGTTCTCTGTCAAATCGGCCATTCGACTCTCGAGCGAGGATTACGGCGAACTATGCAGCGAGGATTACTGCGCTAACAAGTCGGCGGCCGGTGTTCTCACCCACTTCTTTCTCGGCTGCGGGAAAAGGATAGGAAAGGTTTAGACTCGGGGTAGGTGTTTAGAATTTTGAAGGCTCAAGCAATATACAAATTAGAATCTTCAAGTTTACTTAAAACGGTGTCTTTTATTAATATCTATTTGGTTGGAAAAGGGATTACGCCCTTCTTTTTCATAACTACTCTAGATCTGGATCGGTGGGTTCGTCACTACGTCTATAAGCCCCTCGTATTCCACCTGTATTTCGACCTCCCGGGGTGGACGGCCCGGGCGAGGTCCTATAGGGCACGCGGATCCCACCGGCCAGGAGTAAAGAAACGCTCCTATCGGGTCTAGCGGGTCATAGGACCTTTCAACGCCACGAGCGATGCGGATTATAGTCAAGGCAATACCGGGGAAAGTCTCGTCTCTGCCTTGACGGATCTTTAGCGAGTTTCGCTTGAGCGAATGACGGTTTTGACTTTCGGTAATGTCAGAGAATAATAGGCATGGGTCGGGCGGTAAAAGCCGGATGACACGGTGTCACATTGAACTTCGTTGCATACGCGGTGCGTGAGTCGAGAATCGAAGTCAATGCCGGTCAAGATCTTGCCAATTTTCCTTGTCGGAATTTTGGCGAGCTTCGCTTGAGCGAAAGATCTTTTGATTTTTTGGCAAAGACTCGGTCTTGACTCTTACGCATTCCGTGCGGGTCAAGGTCGATAGTCGATGTCGGAGTCAAGATCCACCGATTTTTCCTTGTCGAATTTCGGCGGAATTTCGCTTGAGCGAAAATCTTGGCTTCCGTTATGAGCTAAGGCTTGACCTTTACGTGGGTATGCAAGCTGGGCTATATGACACGGACTAGACCAAAAACCAACCAAAAGTCACGGTTTTGAAACGTGTGACACGGGCGTGCATTGAGTCGACAGCTGGCTGCCGTAGGGGAGGTTGGGATGATTCCGTGCGCGCACGGGAGCATCGTAAGGCTGTCCGTGTTGCGGTGGAACCACCCTCGGGTTTGAAGGACGTGCGTGCAAAAGTGTACGAGGATATATCGGGTGCGCGTAGTGTGCGGTCTCTAAAAATGTTCCTTTTTGAGTTAAAACGAGAGATTTTCATAAATGTGTTTTAAAGGAATGATTTTCGGGACGGGGAAAATGCAACACATAAGCACGTAAATTTTACAGGAGCCCCGGTCGAGTCATGGAGCTGAATAGCCCCAAGGCTGCTAGGGCTGCCGGATTAACCATGAATTTTCTGGTGGAATTGCCAGCTGAGGTCGCCCGGTCGAGAATCCAGTGAGGATTGAGCCGTACGGCTGCATGGATCAATTTTCCGGGGTTCCACTCCTTTTGCTATTTTCGGGTTATTTCCCGTTTCAAAGTATGCACAAATTCCAAGATGCAAATGATGCAATGCATGGTAAAGAAAGCAAGCGCGATTAATGAAATCGGCGATGGGAGTCTAACCCGCTCAAAGGGAAAAGCTTTCTTCTATTTTTTTCAAAATTGTTTTTCGAAAAGGGATGCTTTGAGTACGTGGATTGTTAAACCACCGGTTATCCCAACTCCCACGTCGGAGGAGTGTACGAGGAAGGGTAAGTGGTTTCCACCTATATACGAGTATCGATTTTTTTGTTTTGAAAATAAAAAGCTTTTCTCCTTTGGGATGTCCCCAGTAGTCGCCAAGCTGTGAATGTGGTGCCCAAATTTTGTGTTGGATTCACGCGAGTTTGAAGACATCCGAGTTATTTGAAAAACGGAGTCGCCACGCCATTTTGATTACCTCAAAACTTTGAAAAAAAAAGGTTTTATGGGTTCGGAGGTTAAGTTACCCCTTGGGAAGAACGTTTGGCGTTCACCCAAAGTGCCTTGCCGGAGCAAGTCTCCCAAGATTTCGGTAATCGTGCTTGCTTGCGTGCTTTCTTGTGTGCATGTGTTTGAAAATAAGGGGAATGTCCCAAGTCGTCTTCCGGACGTACAAACCATTTGTTGGTTGTCGCTCGTGATTCCTTGGAATTTTATGTATTTGGGATTATGATCCCGTCCTCATCTTATGACTTGTGATCGTCGCATTTTAAACCTCGGGACCCTCGGGACTTGCGTGATCGAGAGAATGACTCTCTTTTGGTCAAAGATGAGGTTCTTTAGAAAAGGAGGGTCCTTAGCCCATCAATCCTACGCTTTAAGACGGTCGAGCTCGTATAGAGGCTTCATACTCTTTCTTAGCGATAATCGGAGATATAGGGTTCAAGGTGTCCCTTTCTAAAGAAATATGGAACCTTTAATGGAAGGAACGATGTAAAGATAGGATCTTTTACACCGGTCCGTTCAAGGTTGGGGAAAGGGAAATGCATGATGAAAAATGACACTTTAATGAAAAGATGACATTTTTGGGTTGCAAATGATGCACTTAGTTTAAAGAAATAATCTTTATTGCAAATGATGCATAAAGATTTGATTTTTATGCAAATGATGCATTTTGTTGAAGAAATTGGCATTCATTATGCAAATGATGCATAAAGATTGCATTTTGAAAAGCATATGATGCTAGTTTATGGTAAAGACATGGTCTTTAAAGCAAATGATGCTTGAACAAAGGGGTTTTGAATCTGAAAGGATGCATTTTTATTTGAAAAGATTGGATTTTTATATGCAAATGATGCATAAAAAGGACATTTTTATTTGAAAATGGGAGTTTTAGGTGCAAAGGATGCACCTTTATGAAAAAAGACTACATTTTTATGACAAATGAGGTCTTAATGCATGCAAAAAGGAAAGGGGTGATAAAGATGTGATCTTTAACTATGAATGCCAAGTCCCAAGCAAGATATATGAATGCAATGAGCAAGTATATCAATTAAAAAAGCAAGGTTAGGGCGTGCGAGGTTACCAATTGCTTCTTTCTTTGCTTCTTTGGTCGGAGCTAGGAGGAGAGATTGGTCTTGGATCTTCAAGGAGGAGGGAGGGGAGCTTCTTGGCCTTCTTCTTCACCTTCTTGAACCTTCACCAATATTCTTCACGTCTTGGGAGTGGTAGTGTATTGCTATGGATTGTGTGTATTGTTGTTGTGTGTTGAAATGGGTAGAGGGCTCTATTTATAGGCGATGCGGATAAGGCTAATGAAGCCGTGCGGCTAAGAAACGGCCCGAGCTAATGCGGCCGTGCGGGCTTATCCACAATGACTCGGCATTCTAGAACCATGCAAGGTGGCAAATTCTAGGAACCCTCCTTCCTAATTAAGAAAAGCGTGTTTTCTTAATTAGGAAGAATCCCCCTTCAGCCCTTATTTAATAAAAAAGCGAGTTACGGAATGTTTCGGAGCATTTGGGAAAATGCAGGGAATTACGGGAAAACTTACCGAAATTGTCGGGAAAAGTAGCTTAGGAAGGCATGAGGCAGATTTGGGTACCACCCAACGAGGTCCCTTTGCATGAGTAAGGTACCAAAAGGTACTTCCTTCGCGGGAAACTTATGAAATGTTTCCGGAAGTCTCGGGACAGTAGGGAATTTACCAAAAACGCCCCTTAATGCAATTTTATTATATTAAAATGCATCTAGAAGGTTGCGGAGTTGGATTGGCGTACTTACACCCCCCCCCCTCGGCTTTGAGCCAACAATTTTCTTTCTTATTCTCAGGTTAAGGAGATCGAATCAAGCCCGGATATCCGACCGCCCTCATCCTTGAGCCGGACCACCGGTTGCTTACTATTTTCTATTGGTAGCATCAGTAGTATCTTTTAGAAGAGTGAGCCGTCTAGCTCTAGCTAGTGTTTTAGCATGACAAGTTGATATTCTGGAATGAAGCTTATTGAGGATAGTTTGGAATAAAACTTTAGTCACTCGCCCTTTGATTAGAGACAGCCCCAATTATCTATCTTGGGACATATGAGTTTGAATACCTAAAGCCATTTTGGTGGCATGCTTACTGGAGGTAGAGGCTTTGGGGCAGAATAATATGGAGGATTTGTAAACATTAATCATTTTGCCCAAAAATCTTGACGGAAGGAGGATATGGTGGAAGAGAGTAATTGGGCATTTTTAAGCATGTTACGTAAGAAAAGATATATTTATACGATGCAAAAGCATGGTAGCACGGGGGCCCTGTTTTGGCGAATGTTGATCGGGTGTAATTGCTTGGTAACTGTTAAATCGTGTAATTGACGAAGAAGGGGGTCCAATACAATGAGAAACAAATATGGGGATAAGGGGTTACCTTACTAAGGCCTCTTGAGGAAGTAAATGGGGGTACCAAGATGACCATTGATGCTAGTTTGGAAAGTAGCTGTTGTAACACACTCCATTATGAAATTGATCCATGTATTAAGAAACATACTCATGAGAGTGGATTTAAGAAAATTCCAGTCAACTCGATCATAAGCTTTTGAAAGGTTAACTTTAACTGCTATATCCCCTATAGCACTCTTATGTTTACGCATAGAATGCAAAATGTCACGAGCAATAAGAGTGTTATCCTGTATATGGTGATTAGGGATAAAAGCATTCTAATAAGGAGAAATAATTTTAGATATGATGGGTCGCATACGGTTTACCATTATGGCAGTGATTAGCTTGTAAATGACGTAACATAGACTTATTTAGGTTAGTTGTTCCTTCTTGGGGATAAAGATTAGAATTGTTTTATACATATTCTTCTCAATTTTATGTAACTGCGGGACTCATTCGAAAATCCGTAGGGGTATGCACAAACAAACAACTTCTATTGGAAACATTCCTCTAATGAATTCTCTGGGAACTTCTATAGTAAATGGAAAGATATTGAGGGAGTTTCTGTTGATAGAAAAAAGATTGCACCAGATGACAAATTGTGGGACCGATGATGTGACAGTGTGATTTACAAAAATGAGCAGAGAAGCCATCAGAACCTGAGGCTATATTGGGTGGCATGCGAGTTAAGGTGTGATAAGGTTCAAGGTTTGATATAGGTGCTAGGAGAGAATGAGCCTCTATGTCCGTTAAAGTCGTTGGATTAGCAAGGCTAAAAGTCAAAGCTTGCGTACTAGGAGATGCAAATAAAGAATTTGAGTAGTGCTCATTAAATATGGCTTGAATATCAATGGTGTTTGTTATTCAGCCAAAGCTAATTTTAAGTAAAGAATTGATAGAGTAATTGATGCGGAGGCTAGAGATTGTTAACCTAACGAAGAACAAGAACAATTATGAAAGCCTAAGCTTTTCTCTATTAATCAAAATCAAAAACTTATTTTTCTCAAAACCCAACACAACTATAAATACTAAAAGAAAACCTAATAAAACCCTAATACAACTTTCAAAGAAAAAACCAAAATATCCTAACTTAATAATTCAATAAAACCCTAAAAACCCATAAAACACTTAAAGCGAGAATGACTATTTATGCCCCGGTGTCGTTTCTGGCTGCTCATGATGCACGGCCAGAGGCACCAATCTTGCACGGCCGCATCCTTGCTCTGCACGGCCGAGGCCTTCCCTTGCACGGTCGAGGCGGTGATCCTAGAACCTCAAGAGCTGCTTTGAAATGCCTTGTCTCTACACCATCATCCTCCCGTCTTTTGAAAAGACTCGTCCGAGTCAATATCCCCGATAGGAGTACCACGACAATCTGAAAAAATTGTAACATTGAAGGTTGGAGAGACATTGGGATGGCTTTAAACTCCTCTTTAAGATGAACTCCCTTTTCAAAAGGATACTTCAAGATGAACTCCCTCATCAAAATGCTAGAACGGGTGGTATAAGTATCAAAGCGGATCATCGTGCAGGTGATCCAAAGTTGACATCATCAATCTTCCACATTACTTGATTTTGTGAAACTTCAAAATCAACCATTTTCACACGAACAGGATCAGATGGCATCACTTGACAACAGTCACAATGACACACATCAAACATAGGGGGTTTTGACCAATCAACAAGATTTTATTGACTTGAAGATTCGACAAAAAAACCCTCTTTAAACCCAACAGTATCAATCCAAGAATGAAAGGAATCATCAGGATTTGCCTTACCTTCGATCTCCGGAATTTCTATCCTCACATGGACATCCTTAGAAGGGTCAGACGTATACCTGTCATGATGTCCATGATTTTGGGCGAAGAAATCCATCCCCTCTCGATACTCCCTATCCTCGGCTGGAATAACTAGGATCACGAGACCTATCTTTGCTTTGGAAGCACCACGCAATCCATGCGGTTAAAGTATTCGAATGCATCTTCGTATCTCATCTATCTCGATATCACGAAGGTTTTGTTTGCGATGATGGTCATCTTCTTGAGGCTCTGTTGCATAACCGCTCCCTCGACCACCTCGTCCACCATGACTAACGCGTCCTCATTCAGCCATTAATATACGCGCCAGGCGCTCTGATACCAAATGATGCCTTGAGGCTAGAGATTAAAGACCGAACAAGAAAGAACCAAAATTAGTTAAAAGAAAGCTTCAGGCTTTTCTCAATAATTCATAAATAATCAAAGTCTTATTTTTCTCAAAACCTAACACAACTATAAATACTAAAAGAAAACCTAATAAAACCCTAATACAACTTTCAAAGAAAAAACCAAAATACCCTAACTTAATAATTCAATAAAACCCTAAAAACCCATAAAACACTTAAAGCTCAATGACTGTTTCTGCCCAGCGCCATTTCTGGCGCTCATGATGCATGGCCGAGGCACCAATCTTGCACGGCCGCATCCTTGCTCTGCACGGCCGAGGCCTTTCCCTTGCACGGCCAAGCTGATCCTGGAACCTCAAGACTGTCGAAATCTGCCTTGTCTCTACCTGCATCAGTAATCATCAAGCAGTATAAGATAGTAATTGTGGCCTGATGAACTCGGGACAGGAGAAGTCCACAAGTCACTATGAACAATGTCAAATGGAAGAATAGTAGAAGTAGTAGATGGAGAAAAAGGCAATTTAATATGTTTTCCCAAAACACAAGAATCACAAATACCACCCAAAACTAAAGTCTTACAATCAATAAACTTTTTACTAAAAAGGGAGCGAAAAACAGGAGCTCCCGGATATCCTAATCTATTGTGCCATATACGAGAACTAGTAACTGAAAAAGTAAAAGGAGACTGGAACAGAGTACCGGCGGAAGAAGTGATTGGGTAGAGGTCGTCGGTGATATCACATCTCATTATTGGTATTCCTGTCTAGATATCCTTCACAAAAAAACCACAAGTATTGATGAGTGGAATTGTTACATATATTTTACCTATGTTTCCGGATGCTTTACAATGATTTTTGATGTATTTAGTTTAGTTTTGATGTATTTGAGTGACATTTTGTAATGTGAGGTTGTGTGATAAAACTATGAACTTTGAGGGTATTTTTGGCTTTTTATTTGTAATTGGTTGTGAAATCTCGTGGAGCGTGCAAGTTACTTGGCAGTGGAAAAAGGGCAGCAAATTGGTCGAGGTTCGAGCTCGGGGTCAAACACGGTCAAAGGATGAAGGCCAGGTCGAAGCTGAGTCAAAATGGGGCAATTCTGCATTTGGCACGAGTGGAGCACGGCGGAAGAAGGCCGTAGGAAACGACTTGGGAACGAATGGATTCAAGTCAATTCCAACTAGCTACTCGAACGAGTGGGCACCGGTGGCACTACTCGTTCTCACGAGAGTGGGATTCATGCACACCTACGGCATAGCTACTCGGAACGAATGGAGTGGTCTAGCACGACTCGTGAACAAAGACTGGGGCCCCGAAGGGCACGACTCGTGCTAATTAGCACGACTGCGTGCCGTAACGCGTTTAGTGACGTCATCACGGATTTTGGAGCGAGATTTTGGTGGATTTTCTTAAATTCTTTCCTAGTTTATTAAGGACTGCATGAGGACTATATATATATTCCTATTATGATTATTATTAGGTACTTTTGTTATTATTTTCTTGCCTAGGTTTTTGAAGGATTGAAGGATTTCGGATTTTGAAGGTTTTTGCTCTTTTTCTAGGTTTGATGCATTGTTATTATTCATACTTTGTGGTTGTGATCATGAATATGAGTAGCTAAATTTCCTTTTCATGGATTGGATGTAGTAATTGTGGAACCTCTATGCTAATTCAAGTTTGAATTCTTCCAAACTCTCTCATTCTTGTTTGATGAATTAATTATCATTCTTTTATTTGTTTTAGACTGTTGCACTACCGTGGACAGTTTATTTAAAGCACCCTAATTCATCAATTAAGTTGGATTATTGACCTACCGGAATACAATACAACTTAGATTCATATATTTCTCGTGGACTTAATGAGTTTCTTGAATGTTATTTTGACCTACCGAAATTGATAACAAGATAGAAATATTGGGGTTGCAATCCGCACACCTAACGTCCCAACCCTTAACCAAGTGAAAGAGTCTTTGAATGAGATTGTTATTTTGTTTATTAAAATCATTAGCATAGAGGGGAAGCAATTATGAAATCCAATCCGTGAATTTCTTTGATCTGATTAAATCCTAGTTTATTGTTTTTTGTTTTCTTCAATTAAATAGTTTCATTTGTTGCTTTATTAATTTAGTTAATAAATCCAAATCAAAAACCCCATTTTGTTACTTTTAGCATTAATTAAATTTACTTGTTAAATCACACAAGTCTCTGTGGTTCGACCCTTACTATTGTACATTGCTACTTCGGTGACTTGTACACTTGCAAGGTTTTTATTACACAGTGGAATTTTATCCATCAAGTATCTAACTCAACAGTGACATGGTTATCCTTAGTAAAACGACAAACAGAGACAAGATTTTTGACCAATTTAGGGGCATGGAGAACATTAAACAATTTTAGAGGAGTATGGGGTTGGGGTAAAGTCTGTTGTCCAAAACCATATATTGGAATAGAAGTACCATCACCAACAGTAATGGATTTACATAAATTGCTCATATTAAAATAAGATGAGAGAGTACCTGTCGATGCGGTCATATGAGATGTTGCACCCATGCCCATATACACGTTATCATCCGGAGCATTAAGTGTCATGGTGTACAAGGCCTGCTCAATATTAGTGGGAGCATACGAAGAACTTGGTCCCTGCATGGAATAGGCCTAAGCTGGACGAGGAGTAGAGAAACCAGATGGGCCGAATGGGCTAGCGGATCCTGAATATGGTGAAAGAGCCTAAGCAGTCATCGGGTAAGGGAAAGGTGGTGTGGCCCAATCCGGCGGTGCCTAGCCCGGCTGGAACTGCCACCAAGGTGGTGACTGCCAATGACGTGAGAAATCGACACGCTATTGTGGTGGTTGCGTTCCACGACCCCCACAATTGTCGTTATTGCGAGATCGATTAGAATTTCTCTGATTGCCTTGGTTGCCATGACCCATATTTTGACCATTGTTCCTTCGACCCCTGCCAGAATTATTCCTGTTGTTGTTATTATTCTTGCCCGTCCGACTCCGTTGCTAACTAACCATGTCCTGCTGGTCATCTGCTACTGCAGTAGTGGTAGTGAGTGTAAGATTGGAAAAACTCAATTTCTTTATTCACAAACTTGTAAATATATAGTACATGAGAGAGAGTCATATTCTAAACATAATATTGAGTTTCCTAATCTAAATACAATATTTACTTTCCTATTCTAAATACAATAGTATATGTGTAAGAATATTCTAGAAAGATAACACAATAAACTTAGGAAACCTTAGGAGAAGTTTCCTTAATAGATGATGTTTCCTTGATAGTGAGAAGGGCAGCGTTGGCGGCAAGTGTTGTTGTGCTAGCCTGCTTGGCTTTCCTCGAATCCTCCAACACTAATTTTGATCTGACCTCATAAAAAGTGGGGAGTGGGTTACTCTTTGAATGATAGTCGCCACACTATCATAACTTTCATTCAATCCGTCAATAACTTGCAGAACCATGCGATGGTTAGAGATTGGAGAACCCACATTTGCCAACTGATCTGCAATCGTCTTCAACTCCTTGCAGTAGGCAGAAATATCGAAAAAAATCATCTAGCACAATTTGAGAAAATCTATTCTCAAGAGACACCGCACAGGGGTACTTATTGTCTTGAAATATCCCCTGCAAACATTCCCACACTTCTTTGGGCGGTTGACTTGGGGGTTAGGATCGTCTAAAGGAGATCCGGGAAACACTACCAGAAAAAGGTCATTTAGCGACGGAAATTTTTGCCGCTAAAATTAAATTTCCGTCGCTAAAATAAATCACCGACGGAAAAATTCCGTCGGTGGTCCGCCGCTACCAGCTCGTCGCAGTGCTCCGACGGGTCAATTTCCGCCGCTATTTTTTTCTTTTACCGACGGAATTTAATTCCGCCGGTGAATTAATGGTTTCAGCGACGGAAACTTCCATTTGCTATATTAATTTAATTTAATTAAATTTTCATTTCGGCGGCGGAAATTTCACGTCATTGTAATAAAAATTAATTTAATTAAATTAATTTCGCGGAAATTTCCGTCATTTTGTAATAAAATTTAAATTAAAATTAAATTATTTCAGCGGCGGAAATTACCGTCGTTTGAAATTATTTAATTTTAATTTAAATTTTATTACGCCGACGGAAGTTTCCGCCGAAATCAAAATTAAATGATTATAGCGGCGGAAATTCCGTCGTGAAATTAATTTAATTAAATTAATTTATTACATTACGGGACGGAAAATTCCGGCCGAAATTAATTTATTTAATTAATTTTTATTTCAAGATTAATTTCGGCGACGGAAAATTCCGTCGGCCGATTACGAAATAAATTTTAAAAAAATAATTTAAAATATCAATAAACCAAAATTTTTGTACACTGATATAACATTTCAATTTATAAAAACTAAAACTATAAAAACTAAAATTCAAATATCGTCGTACCAAATAAAAACTAAATACCACCGTACCAATTCGGGAGGGGAGAGGGGGAGAGGGGGAGAGGGGTGGGGAGAGGGGGAGGGGGAGGGGGAGAGGGGGAGAGGGGTGGAGCGGGGGAGAGGCGGGGAGGGGCTCCGCGGTACCAAATGTCTCAAATGTTTACAAACAAGTATAAATTAATACAAAAATGTCTAAAAATGTCTAAAAAGTCCGCAATCAACCTTGGGGACGCGGAAATTACCCAGGAGTCCTGGCCGAGATGAGCCATCAACGGCGCCAATTGTCTTTGAGTCTCTGCATGTTGTCTTTGAATCTGCGCATGACGTCGATCGTTCTCCTCCTGCATCTGCGTCGACGAGCTGCCAAAGCATCCGCAAGCTTTGCCCGCTCGCGTTTCTCCTCCTCCAACGCAGCCTCCAGAGTGTCGACCCTCGGATCATGAAACGTGGGCCGGGCTACATTTCGCCGACGGCCGGTCGACGTCGACGGGCATTGCCGCCCGTAATCCCCATCCCTAACACTCGGGCTCCTCTCCTTGGATGTCCCCGAGAGGTGACCTCCCCGCCAAACATCGAGCACGAAGGGGACGGGCTCGCCGGAGGCGTTCCTTCGGGGAACAAACGGCGCTTGATATGCAGCCTGAAAAATAAAACAAACAATTATAATCATAGACACAATGTAAGGTACATAGGGTATAGGGCATAGGGGATAGGGCATAGGGTATAGGGCATAGGGTATGTGGGTATAGGCATGTAGGGCATAGGCATAGGTATAGGGTATGTGGTATAGGGGTATATGGTATAGGGTATAGGGTATAGGGTATAGTGGTATATGGTATAGGATATGTATAGTGGTATAGGGTATGTGGTATAGGCATAGTAAGTATAGGGCATATATGCGGGCATAGTGGCATAGGGCATAGGTATGTAGGGCATAGGGTATAGGGCATAGTGGTATAGGGTAGTAGGATATAGGGTATAGGGTATAGGGGTATAGTGGTATAGTGGTATAGGGTATATGGTATAGGATATAGGGTATAGGGTATAGGGTATAGTGGTATAGGGCATAGGGTATAGGGCATAGGGTATAGGGCATGGGGCATAGGGCATAGGGCATAGCTGGGCATAGGGTATAGGGCATAGGAGTATAGGCATGTATAGGGCATAGGGCATAGGGTATAGGGTATAGGGTATAGGGGTATAGGGTATAGGGTATAGGGTATAGGGTATAGGGTTTATAGGTATATATAGTGTATAGTATATAGGGTATTAGGTTTAGGGTTTTATAATTTATTTATTTTTCAAAAATAATATTTATTGACTCATATTTATTTTTTGAGAGTAATTTAAAATAACTTTCATATTTTATATAAATAAAAATAATGGCATTATAAAATTAAAATTAATAAATATTTATGATTTATTTATTTTTTCAAAAATATCATAAATATTTATGATATTTTAATGTTTTTTAGTTTGTTATTTTGTTAATTAGTTCTAAAAATAAACAAAAATTACATTTTATTATCAATAACGGAATTTTTCGTCGCCGATAAATAAAAAAATATTAAATTATCCGGCGGAAATATTCTGTCGGTGTTTAATAAAAAAAAACATATAATTTCACCGTCGGAAATATTCCGTCGGTGTAATATTTCAAAAAGAAAAATAAAAAATATTTTAATTTCACCGTCGGAATATTTCCGACGCTGATAAATAAAAAAATAAAAATATGATATATTTTCACCGGCGGAATAATTCCGTCGCTGATAAATATTTAGCGGCGGAATATTCCGTCGGTAAATCAACCGCCAAATTAGCGGCGGAAATAAACGAATATTCGAGGAATATTCGTTTTAGCGGCGGAATTTAGCGGCGGAATTAAATTCCGTCGCTAAATTTGACGCCAAAAATTTTCCGACGCTAAAGCCTATATTCCGCCGCTATTTAGCGACGGAATCTGTCCGTCGCTGATAATTCCGTCGCTAAATGACCTGTTTCTGGTAGTGTCATGCATCAACTGTGTGATTTCTTGAGGATGAATGCACTTCAATAAGGGCCTGGTATATGATCTTCTGAACAGCATGCCTCCTTGGATGACATATCTCGGAGCTTTCGTTTTGACAGCTCGAGCCTTCTTCTCGTCTTCGGGGAGCTCGCCACTTTCCAGGTATGCTTTCATCTCCTCGATCCAGCATTTCTCATTTGAAGTGTTTTCCAGACATTGAATCTGAACCCTTTCATAAGCAGGGCTTTCAAGGTAGGAGATGGGCTCTTCATGTGGCTCATCTGATGTGGCCAGTTTTGAGAGTAGGTCGGCTAGCTCGTTGTCTTCTCGACCAATCCTCTGAATTCCCCAAAACTCCAAATCCTTTGTCAATTTCCTCACCAGGTCGTGGTATTTGACTAGCGTAGAGTTCAACACCTCGTATTCTCCTCGGACCTGGTTGACTATCAACTGTGAGTCACAATAGGCCATGATTTTAGTCGCTCCAAAGCACTGGGCGTACTCAATGGCTGCCACTAAGGCCTCATACTCTGCCTGATTGTTGGATGCCTCAAACTTGAACCTTAGCGACTCCTCATACACTGTTCCAGACTCAGGCTTGATCAGAACTATCCCAGCTCCACTGACACTCTTGGTTGCTGACCCATCCGAGTAGACTTTCCAACAATCGTCGGGTAGGTTGATGACGACTTGGGACTCTGGCTCCTTCCCCTTGACTTTCTCTTTCTGAGCTTGCACCTCGCTATCTTCCTTGGTGAACGTCATCTCGACCAAGAAATCAGCTAGAGCTTGAGCCTTCAATGCCTTTCGAGGTCGATACTCGATGTCGAATTCCGTGAGGGCAATTGACCAATTGAGTAAGCGACCTGAACTTTCTGGTTTATGAAGAATTTTTCTTAGGGGGGCATTTGTGAGCACAACAATAGGGCGAGCCAAGAAATAAGCTCGCAGTTTCCTTGAGGCTACGACTAGAGCATATGCGACCTTTTCTGCATTGTAATATCTGCCCTCTACATCTGATAGGGCCTTGCTAACATAATAAACTGGCCTTTGATGACCTTCCTCTTCTCTAACCAAGAGTGCTACCACTGACTTGTCTCCCACAGACAGATACACGAACAAGGTCTCACCAGTAGTCGGGCTGCTCAATAATGGGGGAGTAGCAAGGTATTCTTTGAGTTGTTGGAACGACGAATGACATTCGGCCGTCCACTCAAAGTTTTTCGTCCCTTGATGATTTGAAGAAGGGGAGGGACCTTTCACCGACTTGGATATGAAACGACCTAGGGCTGCCACCCTGCCGTTAAGTCGCTGCATCTCCTTTATACTTGCAGGCTCCTTCATCTCGACTAGAGCCTTGATCTTCTCCGGGTTAGCTTCTATACCCCTCTGGGACACCATGAATCCAAGGAACTTGCCAACTGCTACTCAAAAGACGCACTTGCTAGGATTGAGCTTCATGTCATTTGCTCGCAGATTGGCGAATGTTTCTTTTAGGTCGACCACGTGACGTCCGGCCTTAGTTTTGATGACCATATCGTCGACGTAGGCTTCCATGTTTCGGCCAATCTGTGAAGCAAAGACTTTGTTCACCATTCTTTGATAAGTCGCCCCTGCATTTTTTAATCCAAACGGCGTCATGTTATAGCAAGAGATGCCTCCAAATGCTTGGAAGGTCAAGTTTTCACAACGTCATCCTCGTGCATCTTTATCTGGTGGTAACCCGAGTAAGCATCCAGGAAGCTGAGGGTAGAGTGGCCTGCAATGGAATCAACAAGTTTGTCGATTCTAGGAAGAGGATAGCTGTCCTTAGGGCAGGCAAGGTTTAGAGTGGTGAAGTCGACACACATCCTCCATTTTCCATTTGACTTCTTCACCATAACCACATTGGCCAACCATGTTGTAT
This sequence comes from Adenophora triphylla var. japonica, assembly GCA_022495995.1. NCBI lineage: Eukaryota > Viridiplantae > Streptophyta > Magnoliopsida > Asterales > Campanulaceae > Adenophora > Adenophora triphylla. The sequence goes on from JAFEMH010002200.1 coordinate 358,514, forward strand.
GAGTGGCCTCTTTAATTATACATGCACTCAAAAGTTTTTGTACCTCAGCTTTTATGGCCTCCTCCTTATCACGAGCAAAGCTTCTCAATTTCTGGGGTCTGGGCTTTATAGTCGGGTTGACCTCAAGCCTATGAATGGCGACCTCCTCCTTGATTCCCTTCATGTCCTCTACTCGCCATGCAAAGACATCATTACTTTCTTTCAGCAGCTCAACGATCTCTGCTCGCTCCTCGTCTGACAGCTGCTTTCCTATTTGAATTTTCTGCTCCGGATAAGAGGGATTTGTGATCACTGATTCTAGCTCGTCAACAGCCTCTAGCTCAGGGCCATCCCTGAATTGTAGGGTCTCAATGATAATTTCCTTCACTTTCTGCCTCTCTTCGGCCCCCAAATGTGGAGCTTCCTCAGCTATCATGTCATCTAGCTTATCAGCGATCTCATCGGTGGTGGCCCCCGAGTTATTGTCGACCTGGAGGCATAGGTTGCCTATGATGATTTGGTCAACCATAACTACATCTGGATCAACCGTTGTGGCTTCGGAGTGACGTGTCGACTCAACCATGAGCTCGTCATTTGAGCGATAGGTCGATTCCTCCATGTTGGTGATCGTTGACAGTCGAGTAGTTTTGGTGACTGACTGGGACAGCTTTAAGTATCCTTCCGCCGTTTCAATCTCCAGTTCTCTTTTCTTTCTTTCTCGTAGGACGTGATCTAGATATGCTCGAGCTGTGCCTTGCACACAACCGACTCCAGCAGGGGTTGGAAATTTGACTCGCTGATGGGGGATTGACGCCACCATTCCAAGTGCGACCTGACCAGGAATACCAAGGATAGCAAAGATAGTCACCGTTCACATCTATCACAATAAACTTTACCTTAGAAACGACCCTCGTAAGGGTGTCGGCCTAAGTCGACATCTAGCTCGATCTGTCCCTTAGCGTCGACTCGGTGATTTGTGAAGCCCTCCAACCTCGCCATCATATCTTTCAGCCGCTCATTGGAAAGACCCATCTCCCGGAAGGTTTTGTAGAAACGAGAATGTCTTTGCAGGCCCCGTGTCGACTAAGAGTCTGCTCGTCGTACATCCGTCGATAAGACCTGGGATGACGAGAACTTGCTCTCTAGCCGCCATATTAGTTGCCAACTCATGGGGGTAGAAGCTGATCACCTCATCTCTGACATCTCTCCTTGGAGGCACATGTAGCCAGGGCTTCTTTGTTGAGTTGAAAGATTTTATGTTTGATGGGCCGTGTTCTTTGGCTTGCTGCGTGATGACCCCCAAGTTCAATGCGGGTTTCCTTGGTCCCCGATGTCCTCCCCGCTGGTTGCTCGCCTCCACCAGCTTGAGGCCTTTTAACATAAGCGTCGAGCCTTCCCTGGTTGACCATTCTCTGGATGATACGCTTCAAGCCTAAGCAATCCTCTGTGAGATGACCCGTATCCTTGTGGTAATCACAGTACTTAATATTGTCCCTTCTAAACTTGTTGCCTGGGTTCATGGGGGCAGGTGGGGCCAACTCGATCGCATTCATTATCTCTGTTCGACTCACCGTCAGAGGAGTGAAGACTTCGGGCACTTTCTCTGTCGCCCTAGTCCTGTTCTTACCATTTTTGTTGTTTCCCCCATTTTTGGCTGAATCCTTCTTATCATTAGCGACCTCGACCTTGGGGCCTTTCCCATTCTTCTTTTCTTTCCTTTCCTCGGCTAATGCTACATTGTAAGCCTTTTCGAACAGCTCCTGTCGAGTGGTGACAGTACGAACCGTCAGTTCATAATCCATGTCTTCCGAGGAAATGCCATTCCGGAAGCAATTGATCACCTCCTCACGCCGAGATCCTCCTAAATCTTGTCAACCATTTCTTTAAACTTGGTGTAGTAGCTCATGGAGCTTTCATTCTTCCCTTGCACCAAGTTGTTTAAGTCGGCGACAGTCACTTTCCGAGCTCCGGCAGTCGAGAAGCGCTCTAGGAATTTTGTCCTCAAACTCATCCAGGAGGAGATGCTACCAGCTGCCAAACCATTAAACCACGTTAGGGCTGCCCCTGTGAGTGTGCTCATGAGGGCTTTGCACATATTGTCGTCCTCATTGGCGACAAAGCACATCGTGGCTTCCAGGTGCGCTATATGACTCTTTGCATTGGTTGCCCCCGAGTATTTTTCCAGGAGGGGCAATCTGAAGCCAGCAGGAGGTCGACTATCAATCAAATCCTTGGATAAGGGTCGAAGAGCAAAATCAATTCGTTCGACCTTTCCAGTATCATTTTTCTTTTCAGCCTCCCATTGTTCAAATTTTTTCTTCATTAACAACCACTCCCTAGCATCATCAGGTCTGTCTTCTCCAGCAGGGGGGACAGCATTCGACCTCTGACCTTCACTTCTGGGGGGAGTTATCTGCCTGCTTCTCCTATCTCTGTGAGAAGGAGCCCTTTCTGATCGAACTGGTGACCTATGTCTGTCATCTCTTGGTGGCGACCTGCGCCTGAATGAACGCTCGCCCGATTTTTTTTTATCATTTTTCCTTGATTTTTCCTTTTTTTTAGAGAAAAGGGAGTATATTGTAATGATAAGCTTTTGAAAACTTCGGTTTTGGGAGTCGCCACGCCGTTTTTAAAGGAAAACATTGAAAAACCTATTTTAAGAGTATTTTGGGTTCGGGAGTCTGGTTACGTGTTTGGGAAGAACTAGAGAGTTCACCCAACACGCCTCTTTTGAGACTTTCAATCAACATTTGGACAATTTTGGACATTCAAAGTGTGTGTGCAATATGTGTCGATGTGTAAAGCATGCAAATTTGGCATTTTATTGATAATATCAAGACTGAGTACAACTTGTGAGCCATGACAGGGGGCCACACCCTTTTACATATTATGATTGTCATAACAAGGCAGAAGGTAAGACAATCTGCCCAGAGAGCTTTTGATGTCGTCCGACACAGGACCTCATAGGAAGAAAGTGTCGCACGACATGCTATCTCTTGGTCAGATTGTCTTTTACAATGACCAAGCTATTTTTGGAACATGAATGACATTTATTTAACTCATTCAAGACACTATTTGAAGGTCTAAGCCCAATTTGGGATTGACGGGAGTGGACAAAGTCACGATAGACTTTGTATGATACGGATGTCACATGACATGGAACATCCGAGGTTAATCATGTCATGTGGCAAACCGCCTCCAATAAATCGCACCCAAACAGATCATAGGCACCCAAATAGTGGCTTATGAGACACAGAAATGCTTAGGTAAGCTTTGAGTTACAAAAGGAGTAATCTGGACAGATCTGAAGTCCAAGAATGGCTTTACAGCCTTCTGGGATCTCCATGTCGTATGACACAGGATCTCCATGGAGTCCCGTGTCGTCCGACAGGGATAGGCCATTTCTGTGCCCTTCTGTCTGTTTGATTCCCCTTGCTTCTCAAGGCAAACCAAGCACCTTTATTAACTGTATGCAGTATTAAAATAGTAATATAGGAGTATTATGGGAGGATCACATGGCTTTAGTGACCAAATGTGATGAATCACATATTTTTGGCCACTTTGAAGTAGCCATCTCCTCCTAACTCGATGCAAATGCGTAAAGATTGAATCTTTATTGATCCTAAGATGACCAAATGTCCAGATCTGAGGTGGGGAGAAGTGAATATTGAAAATTCACTTCTCCACCACCTTTATCATGCAAAAATCCCAATTTCTACATAATATTAAAGCAAGTAAGCATGCAATGTATTATAAATGTATTAAAGACTTTATTTAAAGAGGGAGAAGGGTTTAGTGGCTACCTATTGTAGTCCACAAGGTGAGATCACCAATAGTATGGTGTCCACCCCTTCTACACACCAACAAAGGGAGCTTCTTTGGATCTTGACCTTGAAGTGTGTGTGTGTGTGAGGAGGGAGGTGAGTGTGTGTGTATGAGAGAGAGAGGGAGACTCTATTTGGACAGAGTTTTCCATATATTATTGGTATCCTCCCTCTATTCACTCCATGTCCCCTAAAATGATCAGCCATGTCTTGTATTTATAGGCAGGCTGATGGGGAGTCCTATGTCGCACGACAGGGGCAGTTAAACTGCCTTAGTGTCCCATGTCGGACGACAGCGTACTCCTTTTGGCCATATTGGGTCGAATGCTTGGCAGGCCCAATGGATTAATGGGCTGTTGGGATATTTGGACTAAATATTGCCTTTTAGCAATTATATAAGCCCAAAATTTAATAAAAGTGGATCCAAAACATGAGTTCGGATCGGGGTACTCACAGAGCCCCTCGACGACGTCACTTCCACGGGAAGTGGGGTCGTCGACACAATGAGAATCCCGAGCCGGACACGAACGGCGGGGAAAGAGATGACCAAGATGGTCAAGTGGCTGGACCTCTTATGAAGAGGATTCCTACGTATCCCGTTGGGAATCAAGCCGAATCGTAGTTCGTTGAAGATGGGGTGCCAATGAAAGGCTACGGGTTTTGTACCCGAGATTGACTGTTCCAAAGGGGGGTCACCCCGAAGATGGGCGTTTATGCCCGATATTGACTGTTCCAAGGGGAGTTACCCCGAAGATGGGCGTTTATACCCGAGATTTGACTATTCCAAGGGGAGTCACCCCGAAGATGTGACTTTTTTCTTTGGGAGTCACCCGCGAATTTGACTGTTTTTCTTTGGGAAGTCACCCGCGAATTTGACTGTTTTTGGTGGGGAGTCACCCCGAGGATTTGACTTTTTCTTTGGGAGTCACCCGCGAATTTGACTGTTTTTTCTTTGGGAAGTCACCCGCGAAAGATGGGCGTTTATACCCGAGATCGACTGTTCCAAGGGGAGTCACCCCGATGATTTGACTTTTTCTTTGGGAGTCACCCGCGAAGTTGACTGTTTTTGGTGGGGAGTCACCCCGAAGATGTGACTTTTTTCTTTGGGGGTCACCCGCGAATTTGACTGTTTTTTCTTTGGGGAGTCACCCGCGAAAGATGGGCGTTTATACCCGAGATCGACTGTTCCAAGGGGAGTCACCCCGATGATTTGTATTGAGTAGGAAATCTCAGACGGTCTTTCCGGACCGGGTAGTTTATGGCCATTCCGGGCCATTGACTGTTTTGATGGGGAGTCACCCCGAATATGCTGTGTGGGAAACTGTACGGTTTTCCGGACCGGGTAGTTTATAGCCATTCCGGGCTATTTTCTGTGTTGGAAACTATACGGTTTTCCGGACCGGGTAGTTTATAGCCATTCCGGGCCAATTTCTGTGTTTGGAAACTGTACGGTTTTCCGGACCGGGTAGTTTATGGCCATTCCGGGCCAATTTCTGTGATGACCAAGAGAGGTGGGCATTTGAACCCAAATGAATTGGTGAATTTTGATGATGGGCGCCCAAGATAGGGCCGATTAATTTAATCGTGGGCAAAAGGGGAAAATCACCCTTCTGACCATGGGTGTCGTCCGACATGGGAAGGTTCCCAGTGCGCTTTTAATTAAAACCTCGTGTCGTAAGACGTAACCTAAAAGAACACCCATTGCCGCCGAGTTTCAAAGAGAGAAAGGGAGAAGAATTTTCGAAATTTCTTCCCTTAAATTTGATTTAAATCAAGGATTTGACAATGCCTCCGCGAGCCGAATCGAGAAGGAATGTTCAACAAGTATTGTCCGAGAGACGGAAGCTTGTAGATCGGAACAAGCGGAAGAGATTTCCGGAGGGGAATGGCCTCTACCCGGGCCTCGACTTTCATACTTCCACCACTTTGCCGAAGGTAAGTATTTTTGAAAGATTAACCCTTTTTTGAAATTTTATTTCTAGGGTTTGAGATTGAAATTGGGGGAAATCGCACCCAAAAAGGAATTGCATGCTAGGCATGGAATGCATTATTTTGAAAAGATTTTTTTCTTTTTCTGTTTTTCTTCTTTTTGAAAGAATTTGGTGATTTTTTGAAAAATGCACATGAATGAATGCACATATTGTGATGAGTATGGTTTTTTGATACCCATGGTTGTGCTTACCTCGCAGACTTTGCGGACCAAGGGGTCCCCCGAGGCGATTGCGACCATCCGGGGTCTTCTTCCCGGCTCTCTCGACTTGTCTGGACAGTCCCAAGGGACTGGTATTTGCTGCTGGTCTTGGACCATTTTTCATAGCTGTTGGAGGCTTTGGAGACACGGCCAGGAGCGTAGAACTAGTGCGTGCCTTCGTACAGCTTTGGTGGGACTCTACCCACACTTTTCATCTATCTTGGGGGAGTCGACCATCACCCCTTATGACTTCACCGCTATCACCGGTTTGCATAGCTCACGATAGGCCCATCTTCTCTCGAGGACCCCGCGTGCCGAGCACGGACGCCATTGTGGCTTTGACCGGACCGACCCTTCGCCCGAAGGGCAATGGGGTTCCATTGGCGAACTTGCACTCGCATTGACTCATCGCGTCGTCTTTGCCGAGGATGTTGCTACCAAGCATACCGAGCAATCTGGCTAGAGCCTTCGTATGGGCCGGGTTTTCGACACCCTATTCGTAATGCCTCTACGACGGCATTGACCCTTCGTTGGAGCCTCTTAGAGATTGGAGCCAGGTGTCCACTTTTCATGGGGAGAGGGCCGGTTTGGCCTGTGTATAGGGGCCTTGATGAGGTGAGCAGAGGCAGCTGTGACCTCTTTTCGGATTTTTATCGACCGCGCCGGGAGGTATGTCTTTTTCCTTTCGCGACTTGACTACCGCATTTGACTTTTCTGCCTTCATTCTTTTATCGTTGCCGCACACCGAAAGCTTTCGTCTTTTGATTTCTGTGTGGGCTTATGAGGTGTCTGGCCGTTACGCCCGGATCGCGCCCGAGAGGATCGCGGCAGATCTGTTCCTCGGCTATTCGCCGTTGGACTTTGGAGCTAGGGAGAGCCGGCAGTGGACGGGGCGAAGCCCCGTAAGACGGGCCTCCGCTACCATGACATCATGATTGCTTTGAGGGGTACCCCTGCTGGGTTGAGACATTTCCCTGCATGGTAGGTATGGCGAGGATTTGATTGGTGCCGCCCCGGTGACCGTGACGAGGAGGTCGCTTGATTGGCCCGGGAGGGAGATGCCCCAGATTTGGGGGAGAGAGTCTCGCAGCAAAGCATGGTCACGGCGCTCGTCTCCCGCGTCCTCATGATCCTCCCGCGGATATGGCATATCCGGCCTCGCCCGACTTGGAGCGGCCAGGACCGGTATTGATGATGCCGAGCTCGATGGTGGGGACTATGCCCGCCTCGTCTTCACCCGATTGGTGACTCCTCAGTGATGGCCGCCAGAGGGCAATGGGATGCAGATACCGGCACCTCCCCGCTTTTTTGAGTATGAGGGCCGGGGGTAGTATTCGCCGCTCCTCTTTTGACATGTCTCGAGACACACCCGCATCTCGCGGCCGCTCGCTGGACAACTTCGTGAGCAATCCTTTCTTTTCCGATTCGTTCAAGCTTTTAACCGCTTTATCGTCGCATTGATTGCTTCGATTGTCTTTTCGTTTTCATTGAACAGTTCCAGCCCAAGACGTTCAGACGCGTGGCGAAGGCGCTCACCGGTGCCAAGATGCCGCGCCGATTCCCGCAGGAGCGCGGAGCATTGGAAGGGGAGGTGCGGCTCTCGGCCTCGGTGACGTTGTGCTCTCCGAAGAAGAGAGGCCTAGGCCGC